>VXBO01010066.1:53101-86428 GCA_013400135.1 Rhinoptilus africanus
AAAAAAAAAAAAAAAAAAAGAGATCTTTTTGTCCATTTGTTTCCTTCTGTGCTGCTCATGAGAGGTAAAGATGTAGACATATCTAGAAGCTCTCTGTGAAGGATTTCCATAGCACATCCTTATAAATCAGTGCAGATGACTCCAGCCTAGTTCTTACACTGGCGGCAACTTGATAAAGTGAAAGCAGCTGGGGAGATTGCTCCTCCACCTATTCCCTATTGGCATTCCCCCTGGACTCCTGCAGCCAGCTAGTGCAAGTTAATTAAATTAAATCAGTCCTACGGCGGCGTGCTGGAAGCTGCTGCATTTATGAATTGAGCACTGTGTCTTTCCAGAACTTTTGTGAGCACCTCTATGATAATTATTTGAGAGGAATAAAGCCCACAAGAGAATGAGACCACCCCCCCAAGTTGGCACTTGGGAGCTATGAATTCATACAGCAAATCACAGTCCTTTATCACAAACACAGTACCTCATGGCCTGAACACACTGTATCTGCACAGCACTGTGCAGATCCAATAAGTCATGTCTCTCAGCAGGGGTAATTAACTCTTGCACAGCATTCTGCTGACACTTTTAATCTGTTTTCATTTCTTGAGCTACCTTGTGCAGCACCAGCTTGGGAGCCTCTGCACTACACATCACTGTAGATGTGCCCGTTGTGCGTCGGATTTTAAAAGGTAACGGAATCCAGTCAGTGAAGCAGCAAGTGTGGATAGGCTTTACCTTTTGCACTCAGCTAACAAAACCATTAATTAGGACTCAAATGTCCCTACGTGATTTTCTTCTGAAGAGCCAAAGAACAGGAAGAAGCCATAACTCTCTATTTCTCAGATTCTCTCCTCTCTCCTCCTCTTTGCTGGATTCTTCACACTCCAGATTTGCCATGTCTGACTGTGCAATAGGAGGAAAGAATTTCTGCTGAATTCAGTCTGAATCCATGAGACTCCTGACTGTAGCTTAAGTTACAATCATAGAATCATTTAGGTTGGAAAAGACCTTGAAGATCATGGAGTCAAACCATTAACCTAAGCAGCCAGTTTTTTACCCAGCAAAGCGTACGCCCATCCAAGCCTTGAGCAGCCACTTTCTCCAGGAAAACGCTGTGGGAAATGTGTCAAGGGCTTTACCGAAGTCTAGGTAGACAACATCCACAACCTTTCCCTCATCCACTAAGTGGGTCTCCTTGTCGTAGAAGGAGAAGGGATTAGTCAAGCAGGACCTTCCCTTCATAAACCCATGCTGACTGGGCCTGATCTCCTGGTTGTCCTGTACGTGCTGTGTGATGCCGCTCAAGATGAGCTGCTCCATAACCTGCCCCAGAACTGAGGTCAGACTGACTGGCCCGCAGTTTCCCAGATCCTCCTTCCGGCCCTTCTCGCAGGTGGGCATCACATTTGCTCACCTCCGGTCAACTGGGACCTCCCTAGGTTGCCACTAGCTATCGAGCAAGCAGGCCACAAGGTTTCAAAATGATTCTCCAGAAGAAGAAAGATATTATAAAGGGTACAGACAGGCCACCACGATCAATCAAGTTACAGCAGTGTAATGAGTTCCTAGCTTAACAGCAAAGCAGCTGTAATTAGCTGCATGTACACTGCTAGCCTTCTGCAACTTGGAGGGTGATATATGCTTAGATAACGTATTTTGCATTGGTACTGTGCAAGGAGTACGCACCCAGTTAGTTATGGCTCAGCTGAAAAGCTTTATCTACTTAAACTGATAATTTAACTGTTGGTGATCACATAGGAATCCAAAGAATTCTGTCACAGCTGCTTAGAGACCACCAAGCCAGTCCTGCAGACCATGGCTCAACATGCAGTCATACACACATCTGGAGTACTGCGTCCAGTNAGAGAGTTGGACTAGATCTCCAGAGGTTCCTTCCAACCCCTATTATTCTGTGATTCTGTGATTCTGTAATTGTCTTACACCATCCTTAAGGATTATGAGGCAGGTAATATCCAAATATTGCATATACAAATACTGCATATTTTCTAAATATTGTATTATGATGAAATCTTTTTAATTCAGTCACAGTTGCTGTTAGTTATGGAATAACACTTCCAATATCCAAACACTGCCATTGTTAGTACCCGTTCCGCTGGAGAGATGACCTGTGCAGAAGATGAAGACTATCTGAAACACGCAACCAAAACTTCTGCCAGGAGTACATCAGGACGTGGCCCTTGTATCAGTGTTGTGAAAACAATTAATATCTGTATAGCCTAATATGTTTATTACTTAAGAAGGTACTTCTGTGAAAGGAAAACCTTAATGAATCCTTAAAAATGAGCAAGGCTGATTGCTCTCTAGTCATGCCACACCAGAAACAGAGGGTTCTCCAGACCTGCCATACCCAGGCCTGTGGTTTGGGAGAGGATCCACACAGAACTGTGCGTTACTGATTGATCCTCAGGGAGGGAAAAGTAATCCCGGGTAGGTGACTGTTTGCTGGTTTCTCTGCTGTGAATGGAACCGCCAACACTACAATGTATTAAAAAAAAGCTGTCTGGCTCAGAAATGAGTAAGTATATGGCTTTTCCTCCTACAGATGGATTGCAGTTTCAGAATGAGCAAAAGACAAAACCAACAGGAGTTACTTCATAAGGGCATGCACAATAAAATTTGTCAGGTACCTTTTACGGACAAATTCAATCTGTGCACTTGGATCAGCTGCAGCTCTTCAGTATTTGTATTTCCATGTGGATTAGCAGCTGGCTCTCTTTCAGCATTTTTAAAAACCCTGAACTGTGTAATTGCCATGAGACAGTTCTAACTCATGCTCTGGTCATTTACTAGGATTTACACTCTGGTACTTACTCGGTTATTCATTAAAACCAGATAACTCCCATAGGAGATACTGCATCACATGATATTCAAGCTACTTCTGAAATACAATATACTTAAGGAAACACACATGTTGAAAGCACTTATCTGGTCTAAGATATAATAATGGCAATAAATAAATTGTGCATACAACCTTTTAATGATTGGAAAAACTATGTGAAAGTCTTCCCAAGAAAATATTTCCTATTACTTTAACTAAAAAACATTGAAGGATTATTTATATTCAGAAAGAAGGGAAAAACGTGCTTGAGTTTGCACTTCTGTACTGCCAGTAACTCCCTGATAATTCTTTGAAAATAAGCTGAAAACGTATTATGCCCCAGTATGACAAAACAATACATAAAATTCCACATGTTGAATTGTCCAGATAAGGTATGTAGAGCTAAAACTTTGCACTCGGGTATATATAGTCCACTGCAAGACATGCTTTGGGCAGTGGTACTGAAGAAGGGAAAACAAAACAAATCCGATGACAACAACCCTTTTCCACAAAAATTTTTTGCTAATGTCTTGAAAGGTACCCTCTAAAGGTCATTTTAGACAGTTTTAATTTCTAGTCTTAAAAAGAATGATGAAGTTTTAAATTCTGCTTAAGTCAAAGAGAACTAAGCCTCTTAAAACCTTTCAAAACCTGAACTATCCGCTAAATAAGCAAACAAACCAGAACCACACTTCACAACGACAGCACTCTATGGAAATTTAGGCTACTTATATCTAAGCTAAGTTACAGGTTTCAGTGTAAGTAATGTATTATTTCACCATATTCACACAAACATACAAATTTTAATAATTGCAGTTGTAACCCATTGTAATATTTATCTAGAATGAATCAGTAGAAAAGGCTTGTAGGCACGCAGCGACTCAACATCAAGCTGCCTCGACTTCCATGCAAGACCCACCATACTGATTTCAAGGGAAATACAAGCCCAGGGGTTAAAAAAACCCTCAAACTTTGAGAAATTCTATGAACACTAAATGGGAACAAGCAAAGAGAGAACATACTGAATAACTAAATTTTGGAAGAGTTCTTTTTAATGTGTTGATATTTCTCAGGGCACTTAATTGCTTAGCTGCTTAATTTAACTGATCTTATTTCAAGCACATAGAAAAGAGAGGACAATTAGCCAACAGCCGTATCTTGTTCACAGAGTTTTGAGAGTTATCTAGAACATCAAGCAATGTGATGTAGTTTAATAACAGCAGAGTCATTCCTTTAAAATCTGCAAAGAAAACCTGGATGTTGGTCCTTGCCAGAGAGTACTTGGGTTTAGAATTAAATACAATGCTACTCGAACTGATGTTCAAGTTTATACAGCTTATAAAAACTGTTCCTAACTACTTTTCAGATATGAGACTAATTGGATTTCATTTTCCCTCTAAAAAATAACTAGGGAATGGATTGCTTCCAGCAGTGTCATAGAAAAATAACAGCAATTTTTAAAAAGTCACACTAGGTTTATACTTGAACTTCTTTTAATGAATATGAATCAAATGTGTGTGTAACAGTTATTTAATCTCTTAGCTCACACATGTGCATGCATGTTCTTTTTTGCATGTATTCAGGTTTTGGTTTTTTTCAATGGGTGAGGATTTGGTTTTTTTGAAAAGACTGCTGTAGCACAAATTCAGGTGAAACATTCTGTGTGCAAGGGAAGTTTCAGAACAGGATTTCATAGGTTCATTCAATCACATATTTCCTTGTTGATCTGACCAAATATCACAGAAATTTCACTGCCTGAAAAATAATATTTATATTAAACTTTCTGTATCTCTGTCCTATAGCTGCAAACATCAACATTGCGTACTGAGTTGTTAGGATCTAACAGATTTTTTTGTTCATAGGCCTTAAGAAAAGAACATATCTGCTCATGTTGCATCATGAACACACCTTAATTTTCTTTACTACTTTGATATGAAAGTAGGGATAAGAACACTCTTCTAGCAACAGATTCCTAATTTTCCTATCCTTGCTGCAGTATGGAAAAAGAAGGCAAACACACAAGAAATAGTGTAGGTTTCTGTTTCTAAGAAAAAAAACCCCAAACTATATTTAATGCAGAAAAGAAAAATCAGAGTTACTTGCTATATTTCAGTTACTTTTCAGTATCCTATCAGCTGAGAGGTACACCGCCTAACTGCTATCTGCAAATCTGAGGCATCAGGTATAGAAGTGCTCCATTAAAGCATTATAAAAATTTTCACATCTACATGTAAATGAATACATGAAAAGATCATGAAAATGTAATTTCAAATTTGCTGTGCATTTTCATATTTTTCATTTAGAAGTAGAAATAACACCATTTTTCCTATAACTTACAAATCAGCATCTCACAAATAAACATATGAAGAGGAACAGAGCTATGACTAAACCAGGAAAATATTTAATCTCTGAGGACTGTCAGAGCAATAGTTTATCCTGGTTTTCTCACAGCTGACCTGATTTAACAGGAGGCTGGAGTAGATGGCCTTCTGAGGTACTTGCCAACCTGAACTACTAATCTGATTTTGATATTTTTTATTTTAATTATTATTAGCCAATAGAAATTACAACCTTTGTGCTCTTTTTTAGAAGCTCGCAGAAACTTATTGACTGTTGATAATATAACTACACCTCTTGCCTATGTGCCTTAATTTAGAATACTTAAAGTCTACTTGCAGGCCCTCTCACTGAAATAACCGGTATTATGCGCTTAATTTTCCTTAGGGTATGGATTTCCTTTACTATTCATTTTCACCTGCAGCAGTCCCTTCTGAATGTGATCAGGAAAAAAATCAAAACATTTTAATAGGCTCAGCCCAACATTCTCTGTACGAAGCAGATGCTGACAACCCAGACTAGCAAATTCTGCAGATGACAAAAGCTTGTTTCCTGAACAAACTTACTAACAAGCATGCCAGGATCCGAGGGTTAAGCCACACTATAAAACAGTTCTTGTTTTCTGGAAAGTCTCCAAACTACATTCATCTCATTCCTTCTTGCTCCCACTTGCTAGATCCTTCACAAAATGTGCAGAATGGCCATCGACTAAAACACTCACAGAAATATTTGCTCATTACTGTTGTATTCACAACCTGCACTGGGCAAGTAAATGTCTTTGGAGTTTACTTCTTGTAAGATCTCTGCTAATGCTGAAATATTTTTCCCCTTTTTCCTTCAGAAGCTTTGCAGTGCTTTATAACTGAAAATTGTGGGTTGTATTTTCAGACAAGCTAAGGCCAAGCCTTCTTGGTCAGAAAGTAATTTGTGCTCACAGAATACATCAAGGAAGCAAGCCTGCTTGGTGACACTGATATTCCAGCAGAGCCAGTTTCTACCTGTCTGCTGAGGGCAAAAAAGGGCAGATTTGGTGCAATGCTGATGCAAAATTAACAGAGAGCTGCAGTAGGGAATGACAGTAAATACTAGGTGCAACAGTCTTGTTTAAAATGCTGATAAGACTTGTAAACTCTAGTTTGTAGTATTACAGTGATAAATAATATTCCAATGTCTTCAAGATTCATGCAATACTAACCCAAGCAGTAAGATCTTACTGTCTGTAAATCTTGTCATCTTTCCCAGATCCACAATGCTTTCTGTTTGCTACCATCCCTCTTCAGATCATGCCTCAACTTGAAAGATAATCTTTTCAAAGTAGGATCATTTACATAGTAGGATCACATACATTTATGTCATGACTTAACTAATGATGGAATGAAATCCTCAAGTTACTAAAAATGTCAACAAATTAGACTGGACTTTAAGATTTGAAAAGTAAAAGCAAATCTAAAACTAAAATACAGTTCTATATCTGCATCTCTTCAGTACCTCTGCTGGTCTTTCCATGTTTTCTTAGACTGCCATAGTGCATCAAGTTAAAATAAATGTACATTGTGCTATTTATCTTTTCAATTCTCTGCAATATTTTAAAATTACACATGTGCAGCTCTCAGCCAAAGACAGTAAAGTGAATAGGTCAAAAAATAATAAAGTAAGAAATCAGCAGTTCCAACTAAACTTCCATACTGGTTAAAGCTAAACTTGGAAATGCATGAAACAACAGTCAGCATTATATTCAAAACATTAGACACACTCTGCATGTTATTTCAATGTCAATAAAATAGGCCAAATTAAGAGATCTCATCACAATAACAAGATAAAGACTTGTTCTGTTCCTTTTCCCTATTACCAGTCATTCCAGCTTCTGTCTGATTGGGAATAGAAGACAGAAGAAATTTTGCAAAGCCCGAACGGGAGGAACGGTGTTCTTTCAGCCTAAACTCACAGCATGTTCTGCCTTTCACAGCAGCAGAATCATCCAGGCTGGCCCCCAGTCCAACTTCCTGCTCTCAGTAGCATCAAGATCATTCAGAACAGATTGTTCAGGACTTTGTCCAGTCAAGTCTTGGAAACTTCCAAGGATGGTGACTGCACAGGCTACTGGTCAAATCTAGCCAAGTGCTCAACTGTTCTTGTGGAGGAGGCAACAGTTTTTGTTGTTTCTGGACTGGTCTTTGCCACTTGGGCTATCTGTTCTTGGGGCAACATAGTAAGACCAATAAAATGTGGACTGAAACCCACCTAGAGAGACCCCTAGCATTGACACCCAAAAGGCAGAGGGTATTTGTAGGTATTGTGCCTACTTGTGACTACAAGTGCAAGTTATAAATTAAGGTCTCAAAAGCATCCTGGCTTATAAACTTTTCCATATTGGGCACCTCACTGTAGATATAGTCAAAAAGCTCTAGAAAACATAATCATCTGTCTGATCACAGAGATCACGCACTGAGTTGTGGTGCCTTTTTTTTTCATTTCTCACTTATGAAGCAGAGATTCGTTGTGGCTGAAAGGAAACTCAGCAACAGCAAGCGCAAAATCATGGCTCTGGATCACCTTGTCTGACCCAACTTTGAGCAGGATGTTGGACTACATAACCTCCCTAGGTCCCTTCAAATCTGTGTTATTCAATAATGCTATGACTCTGTTGGTTGTGCAACTAAAAAATTCTTCAGTTAGACTCTTCTAAATACATCTAATAAAAGAGAGAAATCCTAATTTCCTTTGCCAGGTTTTAAAAGAAAAATGCTACTACCAAAATGTCAGCGGGTGTTGGAGGGTGACACAAGAACATTTTTGACCCTTTATATACTGCAGGTTGTCAAGTCAAAGTCAGAAATTTTGAAACATTCATTCTCAGAGGAAATATGTCAATTTAAAGAAGGAAAACCCACCTACCTCCTTGAGATAACTATACCTTTAACATGGCTTCTACTAGAAATTATGCTCGTTTAGTATACTTTAAGTGTATAACTAGTGTCTTCACCAAAGTGTATGTACAGCTTTACTCTAATATTGTTTATCCTACCTTAAATGTTTTTGCAAACCGGATCATTAAGTCCCTGATTGACACATACTTAGTAGCTTATCAGATTAAAAGAACTCACACTATGTAGTTAACATGCATTTTGCAGCTTTGCATATTTATTAGCTTTCTATATTTAAGTATGTATAATTTAATCTTTTAATCTTTTCAATCATAATTTCTGAATACTAATAATGAAATGTAAATGCAGTATAAGGACAGAAAGCCTGACTGGGTCTTTTTCTCATTGTTCCTCAAGAATAGTAGAATCATAGAATGGTATGTGTTGGAAGAGACCTTAAAGATTGTATAGTTCCAACCCCCTGCCATGAGCAGGGACACCTCCCACTAGACCAGGTTATTCAAAGCCCCATCCAACCTTGTCTTGAACAATTCCATGGACGGACATCCACACCTTCCCTGGGCAACCTGTTCCAGTGTCTCACCACCCTCACAATGACAAATTTCTTCCTGATATCTAATCTAAATTTCCTCTCTTTCAGTTGAAAACTGTTGCCCCTCATCCTATTACTACATGTCCTGATAAAAAGTCCCTCTCCAGTTTTCTTGTAGGCTCCCTTCAGATACTGGAAAGCCGCTATAAGGTCTCCCTGGAGCCTTCTCTTCTCGGGCTGAACAACCTCAACTCTCTCAGCCTGTCTTCATAGGAGAGGTGCTCCAGCCCTCTGACCATCTTAAATTCTATCGCAGCAGCAGAAAGAAGAAAGATTACTGCATAAAAAGCCTGCAAAGTCCAATCAAGCAGCATGAAGTTCATTTAATTACATGTCTGTGTCAAGGAAAGAACTCCCTCCCACTGTAGCCTCATGACCTGTCCTGATGCCTTCCATCTTTCGAGCTCAGGAAGTTAATGCAGATGTACGCTCCATCTTGAGCTCTCTGTCTTCATGACTGAAATAAGCATTCAGAAATGGCATAATGATTTTTACTAGAAATAATAGAGTAATATTCATGTATCAGATAACTTGAAGAACTGCAGTCTGATGTAAGACTAAAAGAAGTGGAGAGCTTCTTTGCTTGCCTTTGTAATACTTAATAAGAAACATGAGAGCAATTTGCAAGTACCTCCAGGTTACAAACAAAAGAGGAGTAATTTACTGAGGTAAACATGGGGAACATCGAAATAAGAGGTAAAAAGAGAATATTTATAATAAATATATGGGAAATCTTCCAGACAGCAAGCTGTATCAGCCCACAGAACATTTCTGCCTGCTATTTTCCCCATTGCTTGTAATGCAATCACTCTTTTTTAAAAATTCTTTTTTTCTTTCTTTTTAAGCTAAAGAGGAGAAAATTCCTTATCAGGAAAAGACCAGCATGGGCAGGAGGTAGCCTAAATGATCCAAGTCATCTTCTCCTAAGTCTAACCTCTAGTAGTATGAGTCATGTTACACCCAAGCCTCAGGGTAACATACATAACACGAACAGATACACTAATGGGACATTCCCATCTGATCATAACAGTTAAATCATTTAGTACTGACAATAAGAAAATACCACTGAGTAACACATTTGAAATCAAGTAGAGTATCCTTTTATGTTGCTGGCTTCAGTAGGAGAGAAGTGAAATCATCTTTCACTTGCATTCCAGCGTCTATCTCTACATCCCTGCAAATGCTGGGAAAGTGATAAAGAATTCTGCATCAGCTAGATTTTTACCACAGCCATATGGCCAGATAGGTGACATCTCAATCCTTGATAAATATGAAACTGAAGTACTCAGTAGAAAAAATGAATCTAACTCCATTTCTTCTGCAAATGTGTAGAAACCTGTTTTGGAAGTTTTTCTGTAATGTGGACAATAAATAGCAACTGTAAAATGTACAGAAGTAGAAATCATGTACCAAAAGCACTTTATTTGACCCTGCTCTACCAAAAATATCCTTATTTCCTGTGCTCAATTTAATCCATCACAATCTACAACCATCTTAGCTGTATAATCCAACACTTATCCTACACATTTGTGTGAGTTTATGTACTGAGAACATTAGGAAGAAAGGATTTATTAACAGCCCCTCAACATTTACAGGGATTATGGTTCTTCAGTCCCCCAGTCATGCTAACCTCACATTTTTCTCTTATTTCCTCAGTTTAAAAGTTCAGTTACAAAATTTCTAACATTAGGAAAACACTGTATTTCTGAAAACACGGAATCTCCTCCTTAACAGCCAGGATCTGCTTGGTTTCAGCTTCCCTGGAACCAGCATCTCTGCCTCCTGCTCCTTTGCAGTGAGTGAGCAAGCACAGAAACACCTAATGTCTAATGGGCCAACCTGCTAACTAAATTAAAAATGATAAAGGAAGGGGATCTTAGACCAGCCGTGTATATAATTATAATTAAAACATACTACGAAGCAGGAGTTTTGAACAGGGCAATCTCTGTGGCTTCCTCACACGCAGAGATATCTGTGGCTTCCTCACCCGCAGAGATAACCAGGCCTGGGCAAGACTTACCCCAGGCGCTTGGAACACCATTAACCCACTCCCTCCCAGGAGTTTCTTAGGAGAGAAAAAGGAGTTTATACTCCGGCCAGTGTTTTATATGTTTGCACAGAAGCAGCATTAAGCATCGGCATTCAATGTGGAGAGTTCAAACCTGCAGTTTTGTACATACACATTTTTCTCTCTGAAAACACAGGCAGGGAATTCCACACCATGGAGGACAGGAGAGGACTTTAGGATTTAATGCAGCCCATGGTTATGAAAGGGAGCTACAAGCCTTTCACACTGAATTTGTATTTGCAGCAACAACTTTTCTGACATGTAATGAAAAAAAATGCGGAGATTTGGTCAAAGATCTTAATATAGACTAGGCTATGCACTTTCTAACTCCTAGGAAATCCCACCACTGTGCTTTGAAAAGGTAAAATTTGAGGGGTAAATCTTTAATCATTGACCTGAATTGCTGGACAAGAAAATTTGAAGCATAAGAGAATCTGTTACGAAAAGCTATGGATGTTCAACAGTTCCAGATTAACACAGTAACATAAACATGCTGCAGCATTCATAAATATTGTGGTCCACTTAAGCATTCTGTGGTCCACTTACAGCAATTTGAATCCTAACTATATTAACAAGGCTAAAACCACATCAGTAAAATTCTACTTGCCAGGAGTTTATAGAGAAGCTGGATATTGCATCATTAAATATCCCCCTCCATACACATTGGGTACATAAATTACTAAATCACTACTGAATAGAGCTGAATTGAAAATATTCTGCAGTTTTCCCAAATTCTACCCTACAAGCATCTGAATGGATTTAAAAAAAAAAAAAAATTGATTGGAGATTTTGTAGAACTTCACCCAGGTTTTTTTTCTTCCTTCCATTTCACGTTAAAATATTTTCCCAGTTGATCTGCTCCCTACCTCCCTCTGCACTTCGGAGTTTGTTAGAAGTAACTGGAGCAGCTCATCCACCCCAGCAGGCTGCAACCACTGGTAAGCGCAGCTACTCTGATGTAGGTGCAGCTGACTCGTGTTTAAAGATACCATGAGACACCTAACATGACAGTCCAAATCAGCTTCGATTTTTACCCTTTCTTCTTCCTTTCTGTTCATTTTGCAGCTTCCATTTTTCAGTGTCTTTGAGGAGTTTATTTAGATTGCAAATTAACTCTGCTGCACAATGGGCCCTGATACCACTATGACTATGCACTGTGCCTAGGTGGGAGTGGGACAGGGAGGAAGAGCACATAGCAGACTCAGTTCACCTGGATAACAGAGAACCAACTTTATATACTCTTCCAGATTGTGTCAGGGCCCTAGAGACAAAAATGAAGCTTGCACGGATTTAATCTGAAAAATAAAACTTTATGTATAATTTTCACACATACTGGCGGGCATTGTGTTCAAGCTGAGATTATATTCAATAATCTCAGAATACAAAGCATACTTACTTAGGTACCTATTCTAACATTATTTCAGTTTCATCTTACTCATCAGGTTATGGCTTTTCTCAGGACTCTGCAACCCTTTTCCTTTTTATTTGTCTGATCTCATGGTTGACCCAGCTTGCAGCAAGAAGTTGGACTAGAGATCTCCCTTCAAGTCTGAATCTTTCTTTAATCCTATGATTCCAGAAGGAATGGCATCTTTACCACTCACTGATCACCCATGTCACCTACAAACTCTGAAAACTCTGTAAATGCTCAGTCTGCACATGTGAAAGGTTAATTGTTTCAATTTTAAAGATAACAAAAACTCCTCTCTACCAGAGACATGTCTGTCCCCTTTGGGGTCTACAAAACTGAACACAAATTTGGAACTCCAGCATCACTACTTAAGTCTTGGAAAACCACATTAAAGAAATATGATTATTTCTTTTATCTGCTTGTAGTAATTACCATAAACCGGTCTCATGCTGAAAAGCTTGATATCTATTATTATTCTGCTTGTATCACATATAGCATAGTTTGTCCCTGATCTACAATATTCTGAACAAGTAACACATTCCAGCTAATAGTTCCAGCTAACAATGCTATGTGTGAATAACTTCATTTGATTTAAAAACCCGTCACACCAGCCGCCTGCAAAGCAATTCGTTATTCCACTATCACTGTCATTTTCATGCTGTAGTTCAAACTGCAACAAGTTACGGTTTTTCCATGGGGCACATCTTTGAAAAAGCCCCATGGCCATACTAAGAAAAACACAGTTTCACCATCTACTGAGAGACTGACCACTCCCACGCTGAGCTTTTCTCTGGAGTCTTGCTCCAGAAATGAGGACTGCCGTTGTACTGCTGCCTTTCAGCCTTGGCTGGCAGGGCAGAGACAGGATTTCCCCTCCAGCTGGGAAGAAACAGCTCTTTTTTCAAGTTAGAAATAGGACTTCAGTTAAGGAAAGCTCATAAGGATTTTTGTGGCATGGACTGTGCTTACCTCCTGGACAATGCCTCATGGCCATTTTACACCGTCTGGATTCTGCAATGGTTGGGCACGGTATCGTGTCTTTCGCTGGCTTCTTCACAATTTGCCTTGTTCTCGTTTCCAGGCCCCACTTAAATCCACATGTTTTGTTATTTCTGCTGCAAGTTCCCCACTCACTCCACTGACCCACTTCACAGCCTTCTGATAAAGCAAAAGAAAACACAAGTTAGCAAATCTTCTGGGGTTTATATTTATTTTTTCCTTTTTTTTTAATTAGCAAGAATATACTATTAGAACACACCACTTACTTAAAAGCTTCACTGTCAACAGGCAAAAATTTAGAAAAAAAAATTAAAATATCTTATGGAATCTGAAAGAATCCTTTTAGCCAACATCAACCTGGGCATAAAACTATCAGACAATCAATCTGTCTGCATAGACATCATATTCAAAAACCCTCCTAAAATCATGAGACTGATTTACATTTTTGTCTTTTAGTAAATAAATCCTAGATCTGCAAAGCTCAAGAGTTCACTTTTCCAGTCCTCTCCATCATGAAACGCAAGGAACACTCCTGAAAGAAAGAGTCTGTTCTGACACAATTCCCAGGCTTCAAGATAAAACACCACATTGTGAGACTCGACAAATATTGCGAGAACTGCCAATGCTGGCTAAGAGTTACACAGTACATTTCTACTAAAAACACTTATTTGGTGGTTTATGTTTGTTACTTGCTAATGGAAAAACAGGGAGCTGAAGAGAAACTAAAAGTGAATTTAAAGCCCAGAAGTTACAGGAATTCGATTTGTCCTGCTCCTGCGTTCTGGCTTTGGTAAAAGGCAAAATGAGCAGGTAGTTTTACAAGGGTAAGAATCCAACGACTGCACCATTGACTTATAATGCAAAAACTGGCCTTCCTGAAATCCTACAAATTCTGAGTTATAAATCCTAGTACAAGGCAATTTTCAGTTAAGAGGACAGAACGTTCTGATGCAGAACAACAGAGTGGCATTCCCAATCATGCAATATTTCAAAGTTTGGAAATAATGATGATAACGATTATGATGATGATAAGGGTAAAGAGATCCAGACACAATCCATTAGTGAATATATCTTGATAGAAAATACTAAGCATCATCTTAAAAATAGTGCTGCAAGTATTTGAACCCAGCCACCTGGCCAAAGGGCTGCTGCATCGGCACTGCTGCGCTAGAAGACTCACCCACGCATTCCATAAGCTCTTCCAAGGCTGCAAATCCAGGGGGACATCCTCGGAAGCAACGGCCTCTGTGCGAGTAGAAGCCAGTTTTGCATTTGGTACAAAAGTCTCTGCTAAAGCAGGAGTCGCAGTTTTCTATTCTGCATCCTGAATCAAAAGGATCATAAGGAAAAATGAGACAGCTGAGTTAAGGTGAGACTAAAAATGAAAGGATTTATAAAGCAATAAAATAGCAAAACCAGAGGTGCTATAATGAGGAATACTGTAATCCTGAAATCTGTCTGCTCTATAAAAGAAATTGCAGTTAACTGTAATTCATTACCACTTTTTCCCCTATATTCTTTTAATCCTATTTTTAAAATCAAAACTGTAAATTAAGCTTATAATTAAGTGATATTTGAGTTAATTACATCTTTTTGGAGGAAAAATGTTCAATGTAAATTATTCTTGTGTTTAAGTAATTTTGAAGAAAATAAGATGTCACAGGTTGTTTGTGGTTTTGTTTGGGTTTTTTTTTTTCTGGGTGTATGGTTGGACTCGATGATCTCAAAGGTCCTTTCCAACCACAAAGATTCTATGATTCTATGATTATTTTGGGAAGAATGCATGCATTATATGTACTGTATCAGTTTATTATTTGTCATTGCAAGCAGGATACAATTTTTTTCTATGAGTTGACCCTATGAAGAGCTGGATGAGTGGTTTTATGTGTCATGTCTGATTTCCTTCTCTACACATGTGCATGTGCTACCGTGCAAAAAGACTCAGTTTTTCTGGATATATCTCCTCTCCATTATTAATGAAGTCGATGAGTAAAAATTAGCCATTATTAAATGACTAAAAGACAAAAAATTATAATCGATAGCAAAAAAATACTATTGCCTTTTGAAATACTGGATTTCTCTGAAAATTTAAGAGAAATATAGATTACAGACTCAGAAGCAGACTGTTCAGAAAAATTCCTATTCCATACTAAAACATGGCAACTCTGAGATGAACTAGATATCAACCATTACATGCACACCTGACAGGCTGAAATACTTACATGGAAGCTTATGAAAGTCAGTCATACATACCTAGAAAAAAATGCCAGGGAAAAATTTTCCAAAGATTAAAAAGTAAAAGCCGTTATATTTCGAATAGTAGTGAACACATTAAAATTAATTTAAATAATCTAAACCTTCAGCTAGCATACTTAACTTATATCAACTACATTAACTGTATCCTGTACAGCTGGCTATATTTGTTATTCATTTCATGCAACAATATACTAATCTTTTTGGTCACTTATGTCATTCATTTATTCTTCATTCTTTTCTAAAGTGAAAAATCACAAACCATAAGGATTTCTGAAATAGGTATTGGTAAATATCCCCTAACAACACTTCAACTTTAGCCAATCTTTATAAAAGAGACTTTGGTATTTATTCTTGAACTTCAGCAGGCCAAAATAGGACATACCATAACACTTAAACCGGGTGCTGGTGCGAAGTTATTACTTGTTAGCAATTACGGAAATATGAGGCTTTTTAGATGAGATTTCTTGCGGCACTGGACAATAAATGAGGTAGATTGCATGAAAAGAAAAGAAAAGATTTCAAATGTTGGTACACCTTTCTTTGGTTAGAAGGAATGGAAACATCAGTTTGAAGTCTTGCACTGCCAAAGGGAAGCTCTACAGGATCTCTTTAGACACAACCGCACATAACCTGCATGCCACTAACTCCAGTGTCCAGCATCTCTCAACGAGGCTTTTAGAACTTGTGCTCATGTAAGCAGCACAAGTTGAATTTCTTAGTTTCATTTATAGGAAATTCCCAAGAATGGTAATTTCTTTTTAATGAGGGTTGAACCAGTCTCCAAAGAGCAGAAGATCAATGCCCATACAATGACCCTGCAAAACCACTTCTCCAGATTCATGTGTCTGCAAAGTTAAAGGGTAAGGTGAGCTGCTCTGGAGATGCGCTGCAAAAGTTAATTGCAAGTCTGGTTTGTTACTCAAGACATTACTCAAGATGTACTGCAAATATTTATTAATTGCAATGCTTGAATCAAACATCCAGTGATTTAAATATTCAGAAAAAACATTTGCCTCTTTCCCATCCCAAAAGACAGTTTGAAAAGACATCAAGGTTTTTCCAAATCATTTAGTCCAATGATGAGGTGCAGAAAAGAACATTAAAAGGAAAGTTAGCATCATGTGACCCTCCCTCACATCCAAGTGATGCAAGTATATTTTTGAAATAATGTTTTAACTAATGCTTTCAAAATATTTTGTGGAGTAACATGTTTAAATTTTACTCCATTTGAACTTTTTGGGGTGGAAGAGGGATTAAACTCAAAACTTTCAGTACAAGTTGCCTTTTGATATCATATAAACATGCACAGCAAGCATGTTTACCTTAAGCTGGGGATACCCTATATAAAACTATCCCTATTTAACAGTACATACATGAATACCCCATATTTAAACATTAAACAAAGGAATCAATTTTCTTCCAGTTTCTTGATCATACTTCAAAATTCCCATCCTACTTATATCTTTTGCTTTCCCTTCTATGCCAATTTTCTTTTGTACCACAGTAGAATCCTTGTCATGGTAATTATATTTTGGAAGCATTTGTAGAGGCTCCTGCTTTAAGGTTGGGCTGACATTTCCAGCAAGGCAGTTTATTTTCAGTTTTTCACAGATAAATCACTTCAGATATGAAATGCCTATTATTTAGTCTGTAGTAGATGCAATTTAGCGGAAAATACTGAAAGAATATTATGAATGCTTTAAGAATTCGTAAATTAAAACATTAATTCATCAGAGCGATACTCAGCACAATGTTTGAGTGTAAAGGACACTGATGGTAATGATAATTTAACTCAGTAATAGACCACGCTGTAGCTGAAGATCAACCAGGTCTGACAACTACTCCTTTTTGACATCCTCCCTACACTCTGTTTCAAACCATGAAGGGTGCTGCTGCAGCTCAAAGTCCTGTAGGGATTTTTAAATAAAACTTTAAAAAGCTAAACTAAGGAACTAAAGAGCAGCCCTGCAAAAGTTAGAGAAGCTAACTTTCTAGAAGTCTATTTCCAATTACAAGCTGTCACAGGAGTGGTTATGAAATAAAGAAATTTTAAATGAGTTTATCATTTTTAGTGCTTAGCTTCATTTTATTGTATTGTTTAAATGCTTTTGGGGCAAATTTTCTTTTGGTTTTTAATAATAGTGCTATTAATAAGTTAGTTTAACTGAAACTGAGGTTAATAAGCTAGAATAAATTAATTCTTTAAATTCTTTTGCTTTTACAGCTAAATATAACATCATGGAGAGAGAAAGAAAGTGTATATGCTTTTAGTTGGAGTCCTAAAGAACACTGAAGTGCCGTTAGGAATATTATGGTACTTTGGTTTGGAATTAAATATAACTGTGTCAAACTGTGTATTTCTTATTGTTAATCACCATCATTATCTATGTATGTACTTGTTAAATATAAGTCTTAATGGAGGTATATTGCAGAATTCAAAAATTTTTTGCATTTCATTAATAAATTGGATAACAAATCAATAATCTAATATGAAACCTACAGAAGAGCTGTTTGACATGAACTACAGTAATTAAGAAAATCAGCACTTTAAAAAATGTTTTAGCCTTTACAGAAAATAATGTAATAAAAAACCAGGAAATATTTTTTAAAGTCAATGACCTTAACTGCTTTCTTCTGGTTGTCAGAGTTTTCAACCCTTCTAACTTTCTGATCTCAGCATCTTATGCCTAACTAGGAAGAAGGAAAGCAAAATCTTTTCTACTTTTCAAAACCCCTTTCTAAATCCTTTTAAATTCCCTTTAAATTAACTAGTTAGCTTACCGATACAATTATAATAAACTCCAATAACAAATATATTTTTTTTTCAATCTGGAGAAGATTCTTGTCAAAAGTGATTTTACTACCTCAATTTACTACTTTTAGATCCAACTGATTTTCTCACCAGTTTCATGGTTCCATTCTGTAGTTCAGTAGCTAAAACTTGCCGCTAGTATATTCTTTTTATTCCACTTAAAAGATTACCTAGAAGTTTATAACACCAAAAATCCCCAAAGGAAACAAGACCAAACCACTTAAGCATAGCTACAATTTTAGACCCAAGGAGCTCTTTAGAGGAAAGAAATAGATGTTGCATAACTCACAGTATCCTTCAGAAATGCTTTGATTTCTTTTTCCCCCCCAAAAAACCCAGAAAATGGCCCCCACTAGAGGTTTCCAGATAGAGAAGCGTAAGTGTCTGGGAGATTTTAGAAGCAGCAAGGAGAGGGAGCCTAAAAGTGGAAGCTTTAGAGGCATGAGGAAAGATGAAACTGGAGCTGAGGGGAGAAAGAGCTGATAAATTCCGTCGTGCAGAAGAACCCCAAAGAGCGATCACATACCTTTGGCTGGCCTACCATACTTGCAGGGCAACAATGACAAGGTTGGAAACCTAATCTTCAGAACCTGAGAGTGAAGAAGTAAAGGGTGCTTCACTGCTGCTGTTCCCATTTATCTAGCAACAAGAGGTCTGTCGGTTAGGGGCAGGCACTTCTGAGTCCCTACCTCTTCCTTCCCTTCTATTCAATTGGCAGTGTCTCGTCAAGGGTCTGCTTCCTACCATACCTCAAATGCCTTCTTTTCCTGCTCGGCATCATGTTTCCTGATATCCCACTGGCTCAACTACCCTCTACATAGCCAGGACCTCTCAGACTCATCATAACACTCTTACCACAGTTCTTCTAGCATAATCTCCTAGTTTCTTTCCAGTGGTTCTATCTTGGGAAGGTCAGAAAGTCAAATATTTGCTTCCATCCTTCCACATGAAAGGTATAAAACATCCTTGAAAGCCAGCCCCATATGAAGCCCATACATCTTCCTCTGGTACCGTCCTCACATAACTGGACTAAACAAAGCACCCAGGAAGGCCCAGACAAATCTGCAGGTATGTCTGATTAGCACAACCTATTTCTAAACAGATGACATTTTTTAAGGTGTTACACCATACTTCCCACCAAAGTTGTATGTAAATGCTAAAAGAACAACATTCTGACATCATTGAAATCCATGGCAAAGTTCCTAATTGCTTCAGTAAGGGCAGTATTAAACTATTAACTTTCTTATCCCATCAGATAGACCAGGGCCCACTGCAATGACTTTAATAGGCAAAATTAATATTAAAACCCCTAAAGAGATATAATCTTTCATGCTAAATACATATTTATAAAGTGAAAAGTGAGAACTGAAGAAGAGCAGTACTCCAAAAGTTATAAAAGCTAACGTTCTAGAAGTCTCTTTTCAATCTCAAACTGTCACAGGAGTGGTTATAGATCCACAGCTCCATGACTTCACCTCTCAGGGGAAAGGGTGGAAGGGAAGTCACTACATTGTCTGGTGAAGCTAAGCTGGGCTGAAATTAGACGGAAGTGCTCTGCTCCAGTATCTTCAGTGTTTAGACAAAACAAAGGGAAACAACAACTTATCCCTTCAACAGAGCTCTGAAATGTTGATTTATGGGACAAGATATATACCTTCTCCAATGGAAAGTCTATTGATTCCATGCAGTCTCTTAACTTAGGCTGAGAGGAGAGTAAGAACTTGAATGACTGACGTTTCAGTGCAGCGCAAGGGTAGATTATAGTAGGCACAAGTGCCCCCATGCTTGAGAGCAGTTACAGAATATGCTCAAGAAACATATCTCCATGAGCTGATATTGTGCCACTACTCAGTCAATGGCCAGGAAACCTATAGAACTAAAGGACCAGATTCTTTGGTTGTTCTGCAGATGAGAAAAAGTAAAAAAAAAGAGCATACTATCCACAGCAAAAAGGCCATTGTCAGAAAAGGGTCCGAAGACAGAAATTTAAAACATCTTTGACTTTGCTTACTGAAATAGGGTGGCAAGGACTTAGGCGCCAAAGCCCCCTTTTCCTTAATTTTCAGTAAGTTCTAGCATCCCGGAGCAGTACAGAAATAATTTTCTTTTAAAGTGCTTTCACACATACACAAGCTTTTTTAAAACAAAGCAATAGCTATGAAGCACATTTCCGTCAAGGTTAGGGCAATCAATCTGGACTGTAAGAGGTGCATTTAGCTAGCCAGAAATAAAATATTTGTATTTAGGCTTTATAATCTCACTTATATCTCCTAAAAGTTTCTCTGCCATTTACTTAAATAGCACAAAAAACCCAAATCTGATTGACATGGATGAAAATTACAATATTTATAGAAAACTACATAAATGGTGCATTAAAGAACTCTGGAAGGAGAAAGCTCAGATTGTAAATAATGCCCAAATTAGAGATACATCATAAGCAGATGAACCACAGTGATAACAGAAGATTTTCCTGACCTGCTTTGCCTTCCTTATAGTCATGATAATCCACTCTTACTCATTCTTCTTTTAAAATAAGCATTAAAGAATTGGCAGACTTACATTTTAGACAAGAAATAAAAAGCTCAGAAGTTCAAAATACAAAATCAGACATTGAACTAAGTTTAGACCCAGGTTCATATGTTTGTTATTGTAAAAAAAGAGTATGTGCTCCTGTAAACAGCTTCATTCTGCGCTATTACAGAAAACATAACATTACCAAAACAAATACTACTCTTCCATAGTAAAATTTATCATCAGTTTATAAGATGAGACTTCATTTGAAGTTCAAAATAAAGTATAAAATGCTCCATATTGAGATGTATGTGCTTCATATTTTAACATACCTTAACAAGAAGAAGATTTACTCTATTAGCTTCTCTCACTAAGTGCAATATGATGAATTTTAAGGTCAAAAGATGTCTACCTCAACTGTAAAAAGTGGTTATTCATTTGTAAAATACTTTTAATGATATGCATAATCTTAAAAAATTTACATAGCCTTATTTTGCCTTTGTGATCCCTATTATATAATGTTTCCATTGTCACATTGTTCCTTTCTAAACATGAGCAATATGACTGAATATTCATCCGTAACTCTCTTCATAAACAACAATTCACAGCAAGATTGCTCCACTTGAAACACAGACACCAGTGAAGAGCAATTGAGTATGGAAAAGGGAAGCGAGAACACATGAGAGGATCTGCAGGAGTGGTAACCAGCAACCAGCACTGCAGGAAAGAGAACTGTACTGAACTGTACTGAACACCTTCGAGATGGAGACATAATGGTCATATTTTGCAAAGGGAAGCTGCAGACTGAAGCTGAGGAAGGAAACATGTCATTCCAAAATTGAAGGGTTTGGTAGTCTTGGCACTGAAATTGGGTTCTTGTTTGAAGCGTCCCCTTGGGTTTAAGAAGGCAAAGTAATAGTAGATGATGATCCACTACGGTCAGGCCTCTCCTTTCAAAGGGCAAAATCAGTCTTTCCATTAAGGCATCATTCCAGAGGAGCCTCTGGGCCAATAACTTGTGAGGTCGGTAATCCTGGGGTGTGACAATCTATTCCTGCGTCCAACGCACCTACTTCGCTCTTTCACACTGGGCTGTAACTCACAGCTCCCTGCTCTTAGAATTATAGAATATGTTGGGTTGGCAGGGACCTTCAAGGTCATCTAGTCCAACCCCCCTGCAGTAAGCAGGGACACCTTCAACTAGGTCAGGTTGCTCAGAGCGTCATCAAGCCTGGCCTTGAATATCTCCAGGGATGGGTTTTCCATCACCTCTCTGGGCAACCTGTTCCAGTGCCTCACCACTCTCATTGTAAAGAACAATGTCTAATCTAAACCGACTCTGCTCTAGTTTAAAACCATTGCCCCTCGTCCTATCGCTACATGCCCTTGCAAACAGCCCCTCCCCAGCTTTCCTGTAGGTCCCCTTCAGGTACTGGAAGGGGCTATAATGTCTCCCTGGAGCCTTCTCTTCTCCAGGCTGAACAACCCCAACTCTCTCAGCCTGTCTTCATAGAAGATGTCATCCAGCCCTCAGATCATCTCCGTGGCTCTCCTCTGGACCCGCTCCAACGTGTCCATGTCCTTCTTGTCCTGAGGGTTCCAGAGCTGGACACAGTACTCCAGGTACTCTTCTTGCCTTAGACCTCTCTGCTTATTCCAACCAAGAACCTCCTAACCACCTAATCCCAGACTGTCCTCATGCCCATCACGCTCACCTCCTCAGGAGAGGAGGAAAATCATAAGCAGAAGAGGTTTAGGCTAGAAGGGAACCACTAGCTATTTAACCTCTTAAGCAGATGTTGCTTAGGTAGTTGCAGGTTGGTTTATGATTATTGTTTTTATTGTTATTATACTACACACACAGATTTTTAAGCTACAACTTCAGCAGGAGTTGAACATGAGTGCTAGAGAATGATACACACAGACGCTTGACAATAACAACTCCTGAAGTTTACCACAAGTCTACCATTTCATGGAGAACCATGCTTGGAATACAACCTGCTAATTATAAAATATCAGACTGACGATATTTTTTAAAATAAATGTATTTAGTGAACACTTAGTGATACATTTCCAGTATGTTCTAATCTTGATTCATTATTAGTTGAGATCTTTTAAATTAATGCCAAACCACAGTGTTTTCAATTAGCACTTTACAGATATACAATTGCCCTCTTAAATCTAAATTGACTACAGATTTAATAAATCTTAATTCAAAGCACTATGATGATTTTTGTTGCCAGACAGATGCAACAAAGCTCTTCCATCAAAATACAAAGTAAGGCCAAAAATCAGAAATTTCAAAATAAAAAAAAATCCAAATCCATTTGATGGAGGAAAGAAGAGTTGAAGAGATAAGGAAAAAAAAAATGCCTATAAAGTAACAATATGTAGACATCAATTTCTGGCCATCCAACTTAATTTTCAAAATTCCACATATTACAGTAAGCTTGTTTTTAGAAGATAAAGCCATATTTGAAGGAAGCAAACACAAAAATAATGAAAACTATTTCTAAAAAGTCAGAAATATTATTTTATTTAAAGCAAACATTGCTGCTCCTGGGGTAATTGAACCCCCCGACAGACTGTTAGAACTGCACTGAGTACAATAGTCTCAGAAGGTCATATGCTCTGTTATACTACAAAAGAAATAGTCATGCCATGATATATTAATGATGTCTTGCTATTTTGTAACAAAGGTTTTTTTAAAAAATAAATAACTTTCTTAATACAGTGAGTTAACTACATGTGTTTAATAAATTCTTGATTTGTTTAAAAGTTTCTCTTTATCTTGTTTTTACTGAAGGCACATGGAAGAGGAAATTACAGTTTTAGCAGTGTCGGGCGCTCCTGTGAGAAAGAAGCTAAACCTAAACAAATGGAGTAGCCAAGCAAAGCTGAAGGGAGCTGTAATTTCTAAACTCTGAGTGCTTCCTCCCCCTAAAATTGTAGAGGTTACTATGGACACAAACTAAGTTGAAAGGTTCAAGATAGGCTTGATCCATTAATCAGACCAATGTTAAACCAACCACCCAGGTGAGAGATTTCATCTTACTCTTTAATTCAGTTTTGTTTTCTCTCATGAGATTATTCCTTTTTGGAGCAGTTCAGTTCAAAGTCATTAATTATTAAAATTTCTTGGAAAACTAACAGTGTGTAGCTCTTCTCTTGCGCATTCTTCTACAGGAGAGACTCAACACTTTCCAATTTCGTGTCCAAATGTACTGCATTCTCATACTGTGGTGTTCGAGATCAAAATCATCTCCAGCAGGAAAATCTACATTGATTTCTAGAGACAAGCAGTCTCAAAATTATATGATTCACTGTTACTAGAAAAACAGGCTAGAACCAATTCGCAAATTCAAGGCACACATACTGCTTACATGTAGAAAAGAAAATTAGTCTTCAAATTCAAAATTTCCATCATTTTAGAGCTGCTGCACTTGGCTGTGCTATTTATTGTGTTACATTTGGCACTAGCTATGTTTGGCTTTTAAAATCATGTCAACATTTTCCGTAAAAATATGTTCTATAGCTTCTCTAACAAAAATGGGCGAGGGTTCCAGCAATAAAATGTTAAACAGCTTTTGTGCCTATAAAGACATTAATAGGACAGAAATCATTTCAACTTATGTAATTCAAGCCTTGTAACTCCCAGAAGGATTTTAACATAGCCAGAATTTTTATTATTTTTAGCTGAGATAATACTATCTGAGCAATGCAGTCTGTAACTAAGCGTACCTAAAAGTATCTAACATCAAGTAGGAAGAAACCTATTCTATTTTTTATGAAAGTTTATTATAATTCAACTTCAACCCACAAAATGTCTGTGTGTCCACAATGCAAGGTTATTTGCCATGCAAGATCACCAAACCGAGAAAAAAACGATGTGATTTATAAATACACCAGTTGGCAGTTACACTAAAATAAAAATATACAATACAAAAATCATTGGAGGAGAACCAGGACTGGTCGGTAAATGCAACTGCATCATTATTCTCACAGAGGGAGACTGTCAAAGGCATGGGGGTGAGTGAAATATCCAGCACTCAACACACGCCAACGTGGGTTGGACGCAACTTGCATTTACGCATTTCAAAACCAATCCCGCAATTCAGGGAAAAGGGCCATTTTCTGTAAGTGGTAAAAATGAAAAAAAAAAAAAGGTTATATTGAATTCACCATCCACCTTCTGCAAATAACTTTTTTTTTTCTTTTTAAGACAATAAACAAACACTGCCAATAGGGACTACTTTTCCTACCTCACAAGCACAGTACAGGCTGATATAGGTAAATTCATCTATTTCCCAAAGCAGCAACTATATTCAAAAACATTTTTTCATGGGCAAGTTTTTACAGCCCAGTTTTGAAAGGTTTAAAGTGGACAAGTCACTGAATTCACAAACATGTTATGAAAATTAAGGCCAAGATCCTAAATTACGTTACAGAAGGGATACATAAACCATATACTGGTCTCATTTAATTTTTCATCAAAACCTAGCCACCTGGTGTAGATTAGGCAGCACTCAGCAATATTACACAGCAGTTGGGAACGCAAGGTGAAGAATACCATATCCACAGAGCCTGTGCAGGGAATGGGGAGAAAGAGGCGGGATGCCATTGCATGGGCTGGGACGGCTCCAAGTGAGTGCTCCTCATCTGGCCCAATCTGCCACAGCATGACCTCATGTGGGTCTCAAGATTACGTGTGATGTGAAAGGCAGCACCCGCTTTCTCACAACGCTGTGCGTCCCAGTGACATGCCACAGTACTGAGGGGGAGAGTGCCATACGTTTAACAGGCACCTGATTATTCCAGGAAGCAAAGAAAAACTATTTCTCACTTCAGGTTCTTAGGTTCCGTGACCTAATTTTGGTTAGACTATGACACATGTACAAAAAAACCCCCCCATAAATACAAATTAGAGGTAATACCAATGATTAATAATCCATATGGCTAATATGCAGCATATGAGCATATGGAAAAATCAATACGAATAAGCACAACTGCCAGACAGCAGTGAAATAATGCACAGAGATAACCAGAGCGCTTGTTGATTTTAACAGTTGTGCTTCTAGGCACAAACATGCAAACAGGGAATCTTGTTGCACATTAGCAGGTTGTAAATTTCCAAATAAACTGCAGTACTAAAAGTGAAAGGTTGTTTGTTTGTTTTTAATAGTACATCTGTTTTATTAAAATAGCAACACTTACATATTAAAGCATGTCTGGTGTGAGGTGTCTGGTCACCTGAAATTTGTGTGGGAACAAAAAGCATGACAAGCAGCCCACCCATATATTAGTGCATATACCAACTAGTACCTGCATGAGGCACTGTTAAATTAAAACTTAATCCTTTTTCTTTTCACATAGGGGGAATTTGTTAAAACTAGGAATATCTGTTTAAATCACCATTCTTTCCTACATTTCCCTTCTAACTAAAGCAATAATAATAAAAATAGCAACAACAATAAAAAACTAGGTTAATGCATCAACTATCTAATCTGCTGATTGTTACATATCTTCGAATGAGCTCGAACGTTCTTTAGCAAAGAAGTTTTTTGATGATCTTGAGACATCTGTGAAAATATCACTGTGTTCCACAGCATACCATCTTAAAAACTGAGCATGAATTATGGCCTTCCTACAAAAGCAAATGTAAGAGTTAAAAAAAAAAACTCACTTGAACATCTGTTCATATCTGGCGTCCGGAGCCCATAGTACCCCGATGGGCAGGAATGCAAGCATTCACCATATTGTCTCATCCCTTCTCTTCGTAGGAAGAAGAATAACTTGTGTTGGCATCTGATGCACCCATTATCCTTTGAACAAGATAAACAGCCTTTGCAAATTGGATTTGGTCCATAGCTAGCTGCAAAATAAGAAGATAAATTACACTTTAAGATCATTTGGAAATTATTTTGGCTGGAGGTCCTCTTCCCTCTAAAGTGTTTCTTATCTACCGCGTGACTACAAGTAGTTTTGAAAGGAAGGTTCTGAAAGCACGCTCAGTGTCGTACATCTGTGCTGGCGAGTGAATACAAAGAAATGCAATCTCTGTATTTTTAATTGTAGGTATGGCAATTTAATGAATTTACACATATTTAAAATAAAGGTACAGGCAAGCAGAGACCAAGCTATATAAAGTTCACCGGTATAACCAAAGTAAAACCCAGGTGCTGAATTCTAGTTTGAAGCTGGGGACATAAGCACACAACAGCAACAAAATATAAGAACACCAGCACCCTGATACATGCACCTGATATGTCCATGGATATCCAGCAGCCACATTAATGCAATTTCTGAGTTGTGGAGAGAGCAATATTAAGAGCAGAGAACTCTGCAGAACAGGTACAGCGCTGGCAAGACATGCTGGCCCACAGCTCTCATGGTCCTAGAACAGCTGTCTTCTTGCAGTCTCTTTGTGGTCTTTCTAGTGAGAATGTCTAGACTTTTCCCTCCTCCTCCCAAAAAAGAATAGCAGTTTTAATTTCTATGAGCCTTTTCCTACAAGTTTCTACCCAAAATGGGTTGAAAACCATATTCACAGACATTAGCGAAGGAGGACATTAAGTTCAGATTACAAATTTAGGTCACCAGCTGCGATGCCTTCAATTCTATTCTCTGATTTCAATTTTTGGTTGATTTTTTTTTTTAATTACTTGGCTGATAACTGCAACACAAACCTTAGCTGTATCGCTCTTTGCCCTTATGAGTTTTTATTATCCTGCCTTTCTGCAGAGTCGCAGAACACTCCCCTGTCCCCATGGGCTGTCAGCTCCTCCTCAGGCGCTGAGTCAGCACAGCAGGTTAGCAGGGGGAGGATGGCTCAAGACATTCCTGAATCCAACACAACTTCACAGGTCTGGTTTAAATATTAAACTGGCTACAGGACTTCACAGAAATTTGCCAGTTCAAACCTGGTTTTCTGGAAACAAAAGAAAAATATCATGCAACAGAAAGAAAACGACTTTAGGGTCTCAAGAGCTTTTTAATAGAAGCCACCCCGAGAGCAGCTGGCCAAAAGGCCAAGGCCTATGTTTAATTGTTATATTTTAAAATATTTGAAAGTATTCACACCCTAACATAGTACTCTGGTACTTTTATCTTGTATGGAGGGATAATTGAGGTTGTTCAATGGATGACTTCACGAGCAGAGTCAGGAAAAGAAAAAAGGAAAAGCCCACCACTCTCTGGAACCAGTAGCTGATAAGTTTTACTCTCACCTTCACACATCTGCACACCACATTCCCACTCCCTCTCTGCTCCCGTCCCCCACACATGCCTCACCACATTCAGCATGACAGGACTCAACTCCGATCTTGTACAAAATAATCCTAGTGGGTGGCAAGCAGGACGAGAAGCCAAGTGATTCGATGTGAAAGAGCTCAGCCAGCGGGACTCTTTCTGAGTGTTGGAGTCCTCTAGCACCAGGCTCACCTGGTGAGATCCTCTTGATGGGAAAAGCATCCTTACTCTCTATGGTATATGGACAATTCTTTAGCTTTCTGTTAACCCGTTTGTAACAGCACACCCTACCAGACCAACTGCCTTACACCCCTAAACCAGCTCCCATCTCCTGCTGCTCACAAGACCTCAGATATAACTTTTCCTACAGTTCGTCTTACGACTATTCTCATTCACAATCCACATCTTCAAAGACATACAAGAAGAGAAACAAACAGATGATGAGCAAGGCCTGGATGCATCCCTCATCTCCCTGTCAGCAGGGATTGCTTATCTGTGACCACATCAAATAATATGTGACCATGTATACTCCAAAACAATTGTTGCTTAACACATGGTGAGCAATCCTGTAGACTTCTGAATCTCCTTTTAGTCTCCTTGCATCTCACTCTTGCTAAATCTGTACTTCCAGCTTGTTCAAAGTTCCTCATAGAAGTCTGTACTATAACAATAGAATTAAAAGGAGCAAAGCAAAAGTGAAGATGCGAGACGTCTGAATTTATTCACCACTCAAAGTGGGTTTTGGAGTTTGAATCAGCTGAATTCAGGATCTCATATACAGCATGTATGTGATTATGATGTAGGGCCAGGCCAATTGCTGAGCAGCATAAGGCAAAAGGCTACTATTCTCCACAGTGTCGCTTGGGAAGCAGGGATGAGCTCTAGAGCAGATGCATTTGTAGTGTCCATGTAGGTCTCATGTCCACCTTCCCTCACTGACCTCCATTAAAATTCAAACTTCTTGACTACAAAATGTGCCTCAGTTTGACTTTACTGTCCAACTTTCCTTTATCTATGACTGCCCACATGTTGCTCTCCTCAAGTACCTCTTTTTTCTATTTCTGGCAAGCTGTCTTTACTGATAACCCTTTGTTCTGCAGACAAATTTAATTATGCTGACTTCACTGGGCTTCAGCCATAGCTCTGTCCTAACTCTCACATGAAAAGGAGTTAACAGCATAAAATGATCCTCTACTATTCCGTGCTATCCTTTGTTTAGGAGATGGAGAGCACATCTTTCATGGCTTAAGGTCAACACAAGATATATGTAAGAGTTCAACGATACAGTAATTTTGTAAGGTGTATATATATATCCCAAAATTTTAACTTGTCTGTAGGTTCCCCAAACCATGACATCTAGACTCTCCTGCTTCGTTATCTCCTGATCAGCCTTAACAAATGATTTGTAATTTCTATTACTGTGGTTTTTTCCCCTCTTATAGGAACGCTGTGAGATTCAGTTCATCAAAAGCTGTAAACTGCTCTGAAATCCTCAGATATGAGGCATTATAGCTGTGCCACAGATATTGTTACTTAAATGAATCATTATTAAAATCATGCCTTGAATTTGTATAACAGAGTTCAATATGGTCACATAGTTAATGGTCACATAGTGATAATTTTCCCCATTGCTCTTCTAGTTACTAAGTTATAATAAAAACATAAAACCGCATCAGATATTTTTCTTTTCTTTCTTTACCACATTGAGAAAAAAAAAATTCACTGAAGAATTATACAATGGTAAGGGGAGATAATATGATTTTTATGCTGTAATACGGAGTGTAAACTTTATGAAAGAATCGGAAAACTTCACACAGTGATGCTTAGGCACCAAACTGAATAATTTCCAGGTATTTTGCATACAGTAAGTTATTGTGAACTGCATATCACAGAATTGGTGTTATTTCACTTTGTTGTTGCTTTTCAGAGCTTCCTGGGAAGCAGACTGGCTTCGGCGACCTTTCTGTCAATTCAACTTGGCCCAAAGCAGGGGAAATCATTATATGCTCTACTACTAAACTACTTGGACACTGAACACATACTTTGACAGATCAAATACTGTAGCACTGTTTTTGGTGTCACATAGGCATGCCATCTTAACTTTCTCTCTTTGCCCCTGTGTACCCAGGCTGTAGTTTAATCCTACAAAATGCCCCCTGCCCCAAAGTCTTCCCTTCCCATCTCGGTTTCTTAACACGGCAAATACAATGTGTTCTTATTACATTCAGCTTTCTTAATTCTCATATAATTGCTCTTTCAAAGAGGAAGTGATTGCCTCTGTGTTTAGCTGAAACATCTATACACTTCCTTTAGAATTACTTCATCACCTCGTCTTTTTCTTCCTGTATTAGACTGTAAGAAAAAATAACAAGCTCACAAAACATGGTTAATCGCATTTCAAGTTACCAGCTGCATCATAGGCAATGTAAAAAATCACGCTACTCATCTCTATTTCCAGCCTGCCTGGAACGCCCTCCTCAGCTCTGTGTGCCAGGCAGGCAGGTTTCCCCCAGCCAAATCCCTCATGGAAACTCGCTCCTTCCACAAGGCCCACAAATGCTAACCAGTGTCACAGCGCTGCTGTCGTCACATCATAAAACCGAAAACGCACACATGCTCTAAGTTAGCACCATCCTCCGGCTCTCAAAGCGCATGATTGCCCTGGCTGGCTGTTAGGATTGTAAGGTCCTTGCAGCGGGAGGAATGTTTTGTACAGCCACATAAGCGTGTCCGCGGGTGTGAACACCGCACATAAACACACACCTTTACTCAGATAAGGCATTTTCTATCTCTTCTGCTTGCTGCATCTACAAATATACCCCAGAGCATGTCTGTATTTAAAGAAAAAGCATTTACGGACTTGATTCCCTATGTTGCTTTTTTATTTTAAATCTGGGATTAAACTTGCCAAGTCTGCAAAGGTTATTTGAGAACATAGACTAGTACCCAAGCACTGAATGAAACACTTCTGAACCCTAAGGGTGTTCAAAGTTTCATGGTTTGGACCCATATCAAGTAAAAACAAATGCCAGCTAATTACTTTAACTCTTGTCTGGATCAAATGTATTTAAGCCATATTGCTGAAGCGGTTTTAAGTGAATTGTTATGACTATTTGAAATCACAAGAGAATCAAGAGTACAAAATGAGTCTAGCCTGCTCCCCACAAGAACACAAGTTGTTCTGTAACCAAGAGGACGAGCATTTGATTTCCTATGATCTTACTGTCTTGCAGCCCATACCACAACAACTGCTACTAATTTGTGTCCTTCTTGTGTACCCACTTGTTAGGTGTCACAAACCCCTTTTGAACCTGGTGCTTTGGCTCACCGCAAGAACCTGGTATTTTTACTTCTGTAAAAAACAGGCTGAAATGGACAAATGAATCCAAAACCAATTGAAGAAAGAGGAGGGCCTGGCAGGAAAACAAGGAGTACAAAAAGTCATTCCCTAAACATCGTTTCTTTAGAGGGCCAGGCTAACATGCTCATTATGTTCCTAATATCACTTGCTGCCTGGACATTTTGTCCCTTTTTGGCAATCTTTGGTCTTTTGAACTCTCTGAAGTCCGAAACTGAGCTTGCTGGTACAATGGCCAGCTTAATGGCACTCTTGCCCTAACTGGGATTGCAGCCACACAAGTGCTGGTAATTGGATTTTAGTTCAGATCTAGCAGGAATGTCTCCAAGACACTTATCACTGTAAACATGAGGTGTGCAGACGAGATTCAGAGGGAAGCATCTAAAAGACGACTATAAGCTGCACTTATTGCAGAAAGAGTAGAGTTCCCAGTGCTGAATTCAATTAATGCTATAAAGATATCTCACACATATCTCAATAAAACCAATTAAAATACGCTCATGTTTGGTCCTCAGGGTACCAAAGAATACAGCTTTACAGAGACACCTATATTACATAGTATACCAATGTACTAACAGTAAGACTGCAAGGTCATTATAGTTAAAAACCATCTGATGGGCTATGAACAGAAGCTGGCCAAGAAAAATACCTATTTTTCATCAGAGCTGTGTAAAAGCAAAAGTAAGGTTTGAACAGAAAACTTCAATAACAAAAAAAAAAAAAGGAAAAAATTTTGCTAGCTTGACTCTAGTCATTGTCTTTAGGAGAATTAAGAGATTCAAGGTCAAAGGGGATTTTTATGAACAATTAGCTCAATGCCCCATACAAAGAAGCCACAGAACTTGTGCTTTACTAAAACATATCATTTAAGAAACCATTCAATCTTGATTTTTAAATTGTCAGCGGTAAGGAAACCACCACAACCTTTGTTAAGATATCATAGGGGCTAATCACTCTCACTGTTGAAAATCTCCAGTGGAATTTTGAACTTCAAATAGCAACCACTGGACCTTTTTATATCTTTGCCTGCCAGATTGTTAACAGTTTTTCAATGTTTTTTTCCCCAATGCAGACACTCTGATCAGGTCAAGTCTTAGCCTTCTCATGGGTAAGATAAACAGAGCAAGATTCCAGAATGTCTCACCGCAAGGCAAAGTATCCAGTCCTTTGATCAATCTCTTACCATTTTATCAACAAGCTTATGGACACCAACAACGAGTTCAGCAAGGGAAAAGCTATTGTACCAGTGCCAAATACAAAAGTGATATAACTTCTCTACTTTTCCTAGATATTCCTCTCCTGAAACATTCATGAGTTATGTAAGTTTTTTTAACCACAAAGACACCGTTTCCCAAGTACTACGCTGTTCTGAGTAGGAGGCAGCCATTTTTTGGAGCAACGCAGGAGATCACCCCGTGCTGTCTTTCTCAAGATGCTGGGCCTTAACCACTCGTGATCATCTTCTCTGAAGTTGTCCACAACTCAGAAAACCCAAATGTTCCCCACTCTTCCTTTGAAGGTAGACTAACTGTAGGGTGGCCTTTCAGTTCAATGAATTTGGCATCAATCTCACCAAATTTATGCTCATAAGTGAAAAATTTTGCCTGCTTATTATGAAACCATTTCTTCACTTCCTTTGGAGGTCTTAATTATATTTTCAGTACCATAATTGTATGCCCAAACTTGTCTCAGTTTTCAGCTCATTTCATTCTCTCATTATTGATATAATGTCCTTCTCTTTATTCTAGTCTAGGCCTCAGAAGACTTGTCCTTATTGCATCTATATTCAAAGGACAGTGGACTTTTATTCCACTTCCAAATCAAAACATTTTACTTTTGCTACATGGCTATCCATCTTTCAGAATTTTCATAATTTCTTTCAGAACTTTCTGTACCGTTTTTCCCACCACCATGGCAAGGAGAATCACTGTGATCAGTGAGATGTTATACTCCTTCAGAGGGTTGGCAAGTCTCAAGAAATCACCTACACGAATCACAGAATCACAAAATCTTTAGAGTT
>VXBO01010067.1:2109-64940 GCA_013400135.1 Rhinoptilus africanus
CATCCCCATCCCCATCCCCATCCTCCTCCCCATCCCCAACCCCGGGCTCCCCGTCAGACCCTCGCTGCAGAATGAATTCTCCTGTGAACGGAAGGACACTATCAGGTAGTATTTAAGGCTAGGTTTTATACGGCAACTATAAAAAAATAAATGCTAATTTCCAAAGAGCCGGGTGAGGGCTCTCCGGTGTATGGCTGTGGCGCACGTGCCAGCGCTGCGGAGCGCTCGGTGCCGGACCGAGGGCCTGCCGGCACCTGGAGCACCCGGGGACAGGGTGGACCCCCCCCGGCCCATCGCTGCGCCCCACAGAAATGCTTTAGGGGGGGGACAAGGGACAGGGCCGGACGTTTTGGTAAGGACATGGAGACTGACTGGTAATCCAGGACCCACCTCTACACGTGACTGAGGGCGCTCTGCAAGAAAGGCCACGGGGAAAAGAAATATCCTGCAAAATAACGGGGCTGGCGTAGGCGAAAGCTTTGCCGTGGCGGGGGTCCCTCCGGCCAGCCCCAGGGGAGGGGAAAGCGCTCTGCCGAACGAGACGAAACTGGCCCCCCCATCCCGACCCCCAAACCCCAACTCAAATCAGTAAAACCGAACCTAAAAGCGGACACAGAGGAACATCTCAGGCTACCTAGGTACTTCATCAGCCAAAAAGAGCTACACAGCGAAGCGCACACACACAGGACAGCGCGGGAGGTGGAGATCAGAGACCGCCAAAAGCCAGCGTCTTCCTTCCCGTTTTGCCTCCCCGTCTCCGGCCGGTGGCCGAGCAGGGACCCGGTGGCTCGGTGGCCTCGTCCCACGGGAGGGACCGAGCTGGCTCCTCTCATCCCGAGAAGAGGCAGCCGGCTCCGGGAGCACCCTCATGGCATGGCCGAGCGCGAAGTGTAGAATTCGGGGACCGGCAGGCCGGTGTGCAGCGTGACCTGCAACGAGAGACGAAGGGCTCAGCTGCGTCCCTCCGAGCCTGGCGGGACAGCCTACGGCACGGCAGCAGCCGGGAAGAGGCAGGATGGAGCCCGAGGCACTGCCGGGAGCCCAGAGCTCCTCCTGCCCTGCCACACATCCTCCTGCTGCGGTGGGCGCCGGCGGGGTGGGAAAGGCTGTCCCCAGGACTGCGGCGGTGGCTTCATCTCCCTGCTTCACGACTTGTTTGTGCTGCAGGAGCCTCTACACCACTCCAGCGGGAAGCTTCAAATATTCCCAGCTGGCTGCGGAGAGGTGGGACATGGCAGCAGTTGGGTCTTTCTGCAGAGGGGATGGATAAAAGGGGCCGGAGGGGGCTGAAGGACAGCAAAGCTGCTCAGTCCAGAAGGAGACCTCCGAGAAGCCCCCGAGCCGAGCAGGGCCCGCACAGTGGAGGGGACGTGGCCCAGCAGCGGTGGGAGGAAGGCCCATCGCAGTGGTGTCAGGGCAGGAGCATGCTACGGCCTGGGGGGATGCTCAAGTGCAACCTTTAACGCTCCCTTCCAACCCAAACCCTTCTGTGGCTCTGTGCCAACGGGAGCCAGGCATTCGGCCCGGGATGGGGAGCGACGCGGCGGAGACTCCGGCACAGGGATAAAGGGGAAGTGAAGCAACACCAGAGACCCGATGCTCACTGTCTCCGGGAAAACCCCGCTGCGTGGGAAGGGATACAGGCAGGTTCCGCTTGTACCGGCCGACCGGGCAAGGGACCAGGTCCTGCAAATACCCACAGGCCGAGGAGCTGCGCGTGGGGAATTCGCTTCCTTCCACAAACACTTCAGTTTGGGAGGAAAGCACAATTCCTTCTTTTATTGGAACAGCCACATTTCCCCCTTCAGATACAGATTTATAGAAAACTTTGTCTAAAATGCAATTATTTCCCTCCTAATTAGAGTCATTTTTAATTACTCGCATACCCTTTGAAGAAGGATAATGAACGGGTTTATAAGCAGCCTTTTATGAGCATCCCATGGGAATTCCCTGTTGTTAGGGGGTTTACGCTCTGCCTTGCCCAGTGAACTGCCAGAAAGCAGAGGGGCTCAGAAACGCGCTCGTCTTTTAGGGCTGCCTCGAGGATCACGGTAGGAATTAAACCCATCACAGAGCAGGATGTTTTTACCACGCCAAATTAATACAGCAACCCCTAAAACCAAGATGCGCTTCCTTAATGTCTCCTCATTAAACACTGGGACACTCCAGCAGGGATGCTCCCAGGGTTTGGGATGGTACCGACCAACCTCTGCTCCAGAGCTGCTGGAAAACTGTCACTGCCTTGGTACCAGAGCACTGTATCCCAACGGACAACATCCTGATTCATGGATCTCTAATCTACGGAGGCCACTTGCTGCCTCTGCCCTTGCACAGAGGCGAAGCCTTTGCCACCCACTGCAGCAGACGGTGCCAAAGCGCTCGACACCCCGCAGTCATCCGCTACGTGCCACGTGCCCTAGGATGTGCCCGGGCGCTTGTGCGGTGCCAGAGGTGGAAGCGGTGGTGGGGTGGATGTGCCAAAGCCAGGTTTGGTGAACAAGGGAGACTTTTTGCGGTGGAGAGGATAGCAGGGACGGGGTGAGTGAGAAGAAAAATGAAAGATGAGAATACCGGATTGGCCCAGGGAGCCACCACTCGGTGATGTTCAGGAGAGCTGAGAGCTTGGGAGAGAGGGAGAGAAGAGGGTTTGAAATTCCCCAGAGGAAAAACAGGCTTTAAAAGCTGTCCTTCTCCGTGGTAATGCTCCTGTCTGGGTCCTGGGAGAGCTGGAAGAGCTGGTGAGGCTCTTGTGGGGGAGCATCATGAAGTGGAGCTGTCAAACCCCACCAGCCAGGGAGGGCTGGGAGAACCCTGGTGCTTCACCAGCCCTGATGGAGAAACCCGGAGTGGGGAGCCGGAGGCAGGGAAGACCCGTCCCGGTTTTAGAGACTCGCGGGTAGTTCAGGGTATAATTTTAGCTCCTTCCAAGCCGCCCCCGTGCAGAAGAGCCCTCCCCGCTCCACAAAGTCCCCATGCTGCTGTGCATCAACGCCCAGTGCAGCCACAGCAGCGTTAGAGTCTGCCAGCAGGCTCAGCCGCAGGGTTTGCTGCCGTGGTGCTCCGGAGCACGGCCAAAGCACGTACCTGCACGTTCCTGTTGAGGCTGACGGCGGGGAAGAAGAGGCCTTCCAGGTTCTCGAAGGCGACAGGCCCTTGCTGGTCCTCGTTGATGGAGAATGTCAAGGTTCTCCTGGTCAAATCCAGCAGCACTCCCACCGTGGCGCCTTTCGTTATCCCACCCTCGGTTCTGCGGGGGGGAGAAGAAGATCAGAACATCTCTTTGGCTTAACATCCCTCGTGCTCCCGGCTCAGGGTTCAGGCCACAGGCCTCAAAGGCTGATGATGCTGAACTTCACAGCTCAGCCAGGAGCCAGCCATGACCTGCACCCATCCCAGCCACGCTCACAACTCCCTGGGCACCTCCTCAAGCTTCCCACAGAGGTGTTCTCCACGTGCCATGACATTCCCGAGGGGAAAGCTACTGACCAGAGCAGCCCCAGCTACACAACCACGGGGGAAAGCGAGTGGACCTGGGGAGCAAAGCACTTTAAAACCTGCTGACCCACCAGGGAACGGCCCTTGAGGCTGCGGGAAGGTGACACCAGGCTCTTCCCAGGCTACCGCAAGCTTCAGAGCCCCCAGCCCCACTGTTCCCACGGGGAAAGCGAGCGTTAGCTGTGGCACAGGGATAAAGGCAAACGCTATTTTCTCGCTGGACGAGTTGCAAGGCTTTGGGTGTTCATGGGAAGGGGGTGTCCACAGGAGCGGTGCCGTGTGGGCTCAGGGGGAAGAGTCAGTGTGGAAAGAGCCGCAGTAGGCAGGGAAGGAAGACTGGAGCGAGGCAGAGCCAGGGTGGCGGGGACTGTCCTTCCCTTCACCTCTAACGGAGGTGATTAGGAGCGATGCCACCCTTCCCGTGGGCGCCTGTAGGTGCCACTGGGAAAGCCCCAGGCTCCTCCTTGGGCTGTGGTCTCTGGGAGGAAGACCCCGTTGAAGACCACGTACCTGTTGGTGTGCGAATTGTTGTGCATGAACCAGCTCCGGTTATTGTCCACGTACATGGCCCAGGCCTTGTCGTCCTTGCCCAGCATGGCATCCTTCAGGACATCAATGCGTGCCACGCCAAAGGCCGGGTCAGGGTGGTTATCGTAACGATCGATTGACAGCTCCCAGTAATGGAGCCCTTTGGAAAAGCCCGTTTTCCCCAGCACAACCCTGTCATCATAGCTGTTGCAGGTGACAGTCAGGTTGTCATTAGAAAAGATGATGTCAGCGTGGGCAGAGGCAGGATCGAAAGAAAACCAAGCAACTGGAACACACAAACAACATCAGGTTAGTCTGGCGGGACCTGGCGGTGGGCAGGGAGCCGCGGGGAGCGGACACGCAACAGCACATGCCGCATGCAGGGCCGACACGCAGGGCGAAGGCACGGCGGGGGCTGGGGCTGCTGCCCACCGCGGCGGCAGGGAGGAGCGGGCAGGGAGCTGCCGAGCGGAGGGGGCTGATGGAGGGCACCTTCCATCACGGAGGGATGCTTGGAGCTCGTGCAGCTGCAGCCCGCCAGCCTGGCTGAGGTTTTACGGCCGGGATTCGGACCTGAGGTTTGCTCTCGCTGCTCCCTGGGAGCCTGTCTGTCTCCATCCCATCCCGCTGTCTGTCTGCCTCGGCTCCCGAGTTCGCAGGATCCTCGCCATCTCCTACAATTTGGCTCTAGCAGAAGGAGACGTGCGACGCCGGCCAGGTCTCCAGGCTCTACCTAACATCGTTTACTCTTACGACCAAGGGTTACTCATGCAAGCCATGGCGTGGGACGGGGACTGAGGGTCGGCAGATAAACCCTGTGCGTGTGTCTGAGGGCCAGCGGTCCCGGGAACCAAAAGCACATACAAAGGTCTACATTGACAGAGACGCTACGTCACACCGAGAAACCTCCTTGCGGAGCAACCGGCCACAGGTAAGACAAGAGTTAGGCTCATGGGAAGGCTGGAAAATGCCCCCAAACCTCCACGACTCAGTATGGCTGCTGGTTTAAATGCACGGGACTCGGTCACTGAAAATCTGACAGATACAGTGTCACGTCCTCGACAAGACAGAGGCACAGGGTGTCACAAGCCACCAGCCCGGTTCCCCAGGTGGTTTTCTCCAGCGGTCACTGAAACGTGAACTGACACATCCACAAAACACTCTCACGCCTGCAGGAGTAAATACGGCTTGAAAAATAAAACACTCGGGTGAGATTTAGTCATCGGTTTATTGGATCGTTTGACAGGACAGCTCACATGCACGCGGGCGCCCCGGTTTTGCAACTTGATGGAGGTGATTCCGTACCTGCCACCATTTTTTTTATGTCAACTGTGGTGATTCCCAAGGAAAGGCATGCAGGAGAGAAAACAGCACGTCAAGTTGGGTCGAGAAAGGAACGAGAAACAATTTCTGCTTGCCTGCTTCTCCAGCGAGCGCATGGACCTCTCAGCGTTTTGCAGAAAGGCGGAGAGGGATGGAGCGAGGGTGGGCTTGGGCTGCCCGAGGAGGGAATCTCGCTGGATGGGGGATTCCCATCTCCCGGGGGGTAAACAGACCTGGCCCTGCAGGCATCTGCATGGGATGGGTGAGCAGGTACCACCAGCGCTCGCTCCAATTAGCTGCCGAGGGGCTAATCACCTCCTCAGCATTTGGCCCAGGTTAATGAAGTGGAGTATGTATTGCTTTGAGCAGGAGGATCAGTTCTTAATTATGAGGCCACTTCAGGCTTCTCTTTAAAACCATATGGGGGGAAGCTTAAAATGCCTTTACATCAGACGGCAAGCACCATTCCTCCTCCAAATTTGCCTACCGCCATGACATCCGAGAGCAGGGTGTGAGCAAGAAATGCTCCTCGCTCACCAAAGAGAAGTTAAAGATTTAAAAAACAAAAAAAAAAGAAAAAAGGATGAGCAACACAGAGTAGGTACCAGTTAATGGTAATAAATATACTTGCCTAATTGAGAGTAAGGCGATCCTTGTGTCTCAAAATTGCATCCTATAAAGAGATACTACATTTCACACATCGCAGCTAAGAAACAACAACCGCCTGAGAAACACTCACGAGCGTTGCACCTTTAACTAAGCATCCAGCCGGCCGCGGCAGGCCTGATTCATTAAAAGCCAGAGAGCACGGAGAGGGGCTGCAAAAATGACCCGGGAGATTGACTGTTGGCTGTTTTGGTGAGTCTCACCCTCTGGGAGTCGTGGATTATCTGCTCTTTCACGGCCAGATCCCGTCACAGCCTTCAAGAGCATCAAGCCTGATCGCTACCTGCTTGGGATGCCAAATCATTGGACTTTTAGCCTAAGGCAGGAAATTTTATCCTTGGCAGAATATCTTGGCTGCTTGGTCGGTATTCTCTAGATTGATCCTCAGCTGAATCAGTTAAAAAAACCCCACTCCTTGGAGGACAGGGATTGATGAAAGAAGAGCAGCCACTGGTGCGTCCAGGGAATAGGGAGCACCGAGCACCCAAAGGGCACCGCGCTGGAGCTTCGGCGGTGGCTGCGCGGGCAGGATGCCTCGGGGTGCCCTTCACCCTCCTACGGCCGGGCTGTGCCTGGCCGCAAACACCTCCTGGGAGCCCGACCGCAGCCAGGGTCCGATCCAGGAGCTTGTCCTGACCCAGGAGCTTGTCCCGACCCAGGAGCTTGTCCCCACCAGGAGGAGAGGGCAACATGAAGTCCCATGTGGGAAGGCATTCACAAAGGTGCTGGATTTTAAGGATGTTGGTGGGAAAGCATCCGCCTGCAGTCGCGCTCCACGGCCAGTGCCAAGCAGCCCCTCCTGAGGCTGTTTTAATGAATCGTGCCCCGGGCCTCTATTCAAAAAGTGGATTTCAAGGTCTCTGTGCATCGCTACGATACAAATCCACCTGAGCGACACACGGGCACATTCTGGACCCCGTTTTGCCTTGCCCCACCACCCCAGACCGCGGCTGCAGAGGTCCGTACCGCACACACAAGTATTGCTCATGGCCATCGCAGCGGATCTGACACTGGACACAGAGTAAGGAACGTCCGTAACAGAACAGAGTTCAAGCCATTAGCGCACAGCAGTACGATGAGGAAAAAAAAACATAAAAAGCACAAAGAAAAGAAATTTGCAGGGCCCCCGGTTATTCTGGCAAGGGTCATGCTGCAGCATTCCTCATTCCGGGTTATGGGATGGAAATCAAACAATCCGGGGCCCCCATTCTTCCTGGGCTTACACCAGAGGAAGCCATGAATTACTCCATTGGAAACCATGGAGTGGTGTAAATCCCGAGCGGCGGAAGAATCAGGGCCCAGGATCTTTAGCAACGGAAGATGTGCAAAGACTGGTTAGAAAACAGCTCTGAGAGATGCACTGTGCCTGCGGCTCCTTCGCCGGCTGCCCGGCACCGTCACTCATTCCACCTCTACCGCCTACGTCCCGCCACAGCCCCCGAGGACCGGGCTCAAAGCGCCTGTGGGTGCTGCCAGGGGAGCGAGGGGTCACGGGAGCGGTTTCCTCTGCTCTGCAGAAAACAAGACTCCGATAGGATCAGGTCTGGTTTTGCAAAAGCCGAGCCCAGTGCTCAAAGCTGAGCGGACGAGAGCCCGCATCTTCTGGGTGCTGGGAAGCCAGACGGCAAGGGGCGGGTGAGCCGGCGTTAGTAGACCCTGCTTGCATCGAGACTTGCTTCTTTCTTAAGAGGGGTCTAGATTTAATCGAGGGAACTAATTTCACGGAACAAATCTCACAGTAGAGGCTGCGTTTTCTGGCTGTATAGGGAAAGGAAACCATCGAGATGTCCTCACAGGTTTCTCCCAGGGAGGCTCTGTTCTTCTGCCCGTCCCTAGACACAAGATCAACGCAAACTGGAGGTGAGGGATCGCTCTGCCGGCTGGCTGGGCAAAATGGTTCAGCCCTGCCGAGAACAGCACCCACGTAAGGAGTTACTGCGCTGCTCCGTCACCCCACGCCTGAAACTGCCCGTGCTGGGATGTAGAGCTGACCACACCACGAGAACTACGCCACCAAAAGTCCCTTCCGCGGCAGGAGCAGGCCACTGACAAACAGAAGGAGTTCCCCCTGCCATCCGCATGTCATGGGAAAAACAAACACAACGGAACAAAACAAACAAATACTTTGAGGATGCCCAGAAGCACAGACGAAGAGGAAATGCCAGAGGCACTCGGCTCACCAGCTGAATTCAGGGACTGTAAAGAAGAATGCAAGCTCAGCTGGTGGGCCGAAGATCTTAGCTCAAAGTAGGATCTCCCCGGAAAGCTGGGTTGTAGATTAAGGGTGGAGGAGAAAGGACTCATTCTACGAAGCTGCGATCTTTCCAAAGGCACTGGAAAAGGGAGGGTCTGTTCTTCTGACTGCGTGTCTAAACGTAAGATCAATGCAAACTCGAGATCAGGAATCGGGTCTGCTGGAGGCTGTCACTCCATCGCCCGAGACCGGACCTCGGAGCAGAGCACAGACGCTCCGGCACGCACGGACCCTGCTCCGCCGCAGCCAGCGTGCGGGGACGGTGCGCGGAGCAGAAATGTGCGGTGCTGTGCAACCCAGCCAGACCCTTCAGGAAAGCCTTCCCTCTGACAGTATCGGCAACAAACACATTTTTCATCTTCCAAAACGTTCCCCATGTCACCGTGACAAATGCAATACGCTTTTCTTTACAGGGAGTCCTGCACCTCTTCGCAGTAACGCACCTAAAAAAGTTCACAAGTTACCATGCACGCTTCCCATCGCTCTTTCATCAGTCTCATACCTTTTTGTGCACAATGATTAGTGGTGTAAAAGCTAGTCGGCTGGTAACGCCGAAAGGCATTTGGCAGGGCTGTACTAAGCTGTATCACCCTACGTACCACCAAGCACCCACCTTCCTCAAAGGTTGTTCGGGATGTTGTGTTCTTGGTATCCCTTTGTACCTGTCAAAACACATCTGAGCCTTACAGTAAGAATTTAACTCATGTGATTCACAGCAAAACGTCAGAGCAGAGGCAACCTCTCGGGTCATCGGGTTCCGCTCCCCGCTACCACAAACGGTGACCTCCTGCAATTTCTTCCCTAGCCTTGTCAAGGGGAACGTTAACATGAAAATGTCAGGAATCCACCATCCACCACACATTCCAATCAGATAAAACACCCGAACGCTGTATCCCCGGCCTTCCTGTCTCAGCTGGGAACACGGATTGATCTGGAAATCCCGTTAAAACAGATAAAAGGAAGAATTTCTTTGCGCGGTGGATTGTACCTTCTGCAATTTGCTGCTGCGCGAGGCTGTGGAAGCAAAGAGCGTCAGCGGGTTCACACAGGGGTTAGAGAAATTCCTGCACAGCAGGTCAGTAAATGGAGCTCCAGGTGAGGGAAGGACATGCCCTCCAACACCTACCAAGAGTGAGAGGAAATACTACCAAAAGTAGCCGGGCTCATGGCTCTCCCTAACTGGCATCTCATATTCCTACAGCTCCTCGCAGCCTATCTCCCCTCGCCCACCCCTTTCCAAAAAAACCACTGGTTAAAAAGCCCTGGTTGCTGCTGAGGGTCACTCCATGGCTGGTGAGGAACTTATAGCTGGGCCCCAGGGGAGGAACTGGTCTTGTAAGAGAAAAGCTTCTGGTGCTTCACGGGCAGCACGTGCCCAGGAGAGCACGGCTGAAAGCATGAAGCAGCCCGATGGAAAGGCTGAGGTGTGGGCAGTCAAAGAGACCCGGGAAAGGGTAAGAACGGAGCAGCAGGTTTTGGCAGGAGAGAGGGTGAACATCTGCACCAGCCAGGAGCGTAGATCTGGGCTTGGGGATCAGGCAGGGACAGTCCCCTCCAGCACTGCCCTGCTCCTCTTCTCCATCTCAACCCAGGGCGAGTTGGTCCTTCATCCCAACATCCAGCTTGCGGGACAGTTCATGGAAAGAAACAACGCTGGAGGGACTCAGAGGCCATCCCAGAAATCTTTGTAGAGAAAGCAGCCCAGCAGCCAGCCCGCCTGCAGACTCTAATCCTACCGCAACTGAGAGGTCTCCTCCTCTGTTCCTTGTCACCGTGCACTACGTGCCTGCTCCTGGGGGTGGCCGTCTGCATCCCACCGCGACCAGCAGACCAGAGCCAGGGGTTTCTGCAAAACCTCTCAGAGGCTGCTCTTGTGGCAGCCATGAATGCAGCAAGGAACCATCATCGGCCGTGGGTAGGGTGAAAATGGGAACGTGCCAGGACGAAAACAGGCTGGGTCCTAAAGTCAGGAGGGGACTGGCCAGAGGCTGGAAAATCTGCTGGATGAGGAAAGACCAAGAGAGCTGGGGCTGCCCAGCAGGGAGGAGGAGGCTGGGGGGAGACCTGAGGTGTCCCAGGGGTGAGTACAGGCGAGCAGTGCTGCCACCGGCCAAGCCTTGTGAGCTGTCTGTGCCTTGGGACAGGGTCGCCGCCTTGCAAACCTTCTCCCAGACTGATTTCCGAGCCTACAGCTGAACTTCATCCAGGTGCTGAGGAAACAGAGTGGTTAAGCCAGGCCCCACACCGAGCCTGCAGAGGTCACGGGGGGCACTGGCTAAGATGTGACGGGGCAAGAGATCCTCCTAGGTGAAACAGCCTGACACCAGCCAGGGAGAGGACACAATCCAAGGCAAGGACCACTTCCTTCAGCCCTTGCTGCCACTTGGCTGTGCTGATGATGAGGATCTTCATCCCTGGGAAGCCCCAGAGGGCCCAGGAGGTGGGAAGGGCTCTGGGGGACAGCACTTCTCCCAGCCAGGAGCCACCTTGTCCTGCTGGTGGCACCAAGCACCAGCTTTAAAGAGTGAACTGCAACTTCCTCAGCTGGAAAACGTTTCCTTTGGGATGAGCAGGAGAAGATGTGCCACACCGTGGGCTGGGAAGGTGCTCTGCAGCTTGCTGTAGGCTTGTGTGTGCGCTGACTTCCCGCGGGACATTCCTGCTGGTGCTGGCTGGCTCGTCTTGGCTGGGCAGGAGCAGAAAGGCATGCCTGCAGGGACCCAGCCACAATCTTACCCACTTCTCATCCCTGTTCTCTTCAGATGCTGAGACCCTGCAAGATGTTTCACTTCCCGTTAAGCCTCTACAGCCCATATCATCACTCAGCGAAGGCAGAAGAAAGACTCCGGTTAACTTCCACGGGCTGTGGATAAGGATCTTGTGTGCTAGGACTAGAAGCCAGCTTTTAAAGAACAGCCTCTAAGCAGAATTTCTCATAACCACTTCCAGCAGGACAGCTGTGCTCGGAGAGATATTCTCTTCGTATCGAGCCCATCTCTTCTTTTGTCCCCTCTTCCCGCACGAACACTTTGCAGCGAGCTGCAGAGCATGGCTGAAGGGGAAAGCTAAGCCTACTTCAGACAAAATAGCACTTAAAAGGCCTGACGCTGCTGTAAAGGCCAGAAATAAAAGCCTAACCAGGAGCTGTGATGTACGAGGCAGCTCTATTCAACAAGTCGCTCGGATACCTGGAAGCTGCACAGAGATGTAATTTTATTTCACTTTGAGTCCAAAAAGCTGAGACGGCCTCTAAAAGCAGAAAACGCTTCAGGCCCATTTGACTTTTTCTCCTTCTTTCTCTCGTGCTGGAATAACAAATGCGAAAGCCCGTTCAGTGAAAAGGCTGGATGCAGCAAACTTTCATCCGATGCTCAGGAGAGTGAGATGTCTGTTGGCTGGCGCAGAGCAAGGCACCAGCCCCAAGCACAGCCTGGGACCAGCAAGAGCTATTTTCTCCCAGGTTCCTTCCTATTTTGGAGCTGCGCAATGGGCGAGCTTGGCTCAACAGTGAAAACACCTAGGAGAGGAAAGCAGAGCTGGCAAGATCATAGCGGGGATGCTGAAAACTCCTGGCTGGGACAACTTAAAAGCTCAACTGGTTTTGGTAAGGGAACTGTGTCTCAGATGGGTCTTATGAGACACAAATGTCATAAGAAGCCAGAGCTCTGTTATCTCCTGCAAAATCTGCTGAAGGGGGGTAGTGAAGTGGGGGAGAACTGCTGACCTTCAGGCTTTGGGAGTGGTCCTGGCCCCCCCAGCACGGAGCTGGATCTGGGTTGTCCCATCCCTGGATCTCCAGAGGAACCCTGCAGCTTCCTTGTCACCGGTGCCCAGCTTTGCAAACACGCACGCAGCTCTCCGACGGACGTGCCAAGGCCTTTGTGGCCTGTGATTTGGGTTTTCTGCCTCTTGTGTGAGAAGGGTTTGTCCCAGCTTTGCTCTCCACCCTACCTCTGTCGCATGTGAGTCCCATTCCTTGTCAACCTGTCCTGCTCATGCATCCAGACCTGGTACACGCCCTTTCCGAACTGGAACCATTATCTCCTGCTGATGAGTGCAAGCAAGTGAAATTGCTCTGCGTAGCCTTGCTCGGCTTTTGTCTTCTATTCTTTGAGCAGAAATACTGTTTCTTCTCCTTGCTCAAAGCCACCAGAGATGCTGGGTGGCAAGAAGGCTCTCACCCTCCTTCCTCCCCACCAGCAGCCCCAGGAGCTGTGTGCGTTCCCCCCTAACCCCAGCCTGCGTCTGCCGGCAGCTGCTGGGGCTGCGGGGACGTGCTGCTGCTCTCGAGCCAGCTGCCAGCCCGGTCTGGCAACGCTGCCACGAAACAAAGCCTTCACACGGCTTGGAAAAGAGAGATTTTAGTCTGGGAGGAAGGAAAAGGGATTCCAGCAAGCGTGGAAAACTCCCAAGGAGGGGTGTCTCGCCTGGCAGCAAGGCTACAGGGCGGCAGACGTGCTGGTGGCAGCTGATTCCTTCCTTCACGGCTGCATCACCCGCTGCTTCTGACTCCCACCTCGTCTCTTGGAGCCAGCCTTACGACTCTCCACCTGCATGGCAGAAGCAAGCCAATTTTCCATGACGGATTAAGTGCCTGGTGTGACAAATGTACTTAAAGTCAGTCGGGGAGACTCCTCCACAACCTGCAAGAGGGTGTTTAATATTGTGACTGAGCGCCTGCCGGTGCGGGGGTGATGGAGACGATGCCAGCGTGGCTGGCTGTACACCCCCGGGTCGGCAAGGATGTCCGTGCGGCTCCACGGTCCCTCTGCCGCGCACTGCCTGGGGCTGAAGGAGACATCGTGCGGTTACGGCACTGTTACACACAGCCCTTCGTGTCTCAGGAGCAATGTTGACAGCGTTGTTTCATTTTAAACGGAATTAAGGTAAACACCTGAGCTTCCCTCTGTGTCCTACAAACCCTGCTGCCATCAAATTTTAAACACCTCTCTGCGGGATGCCTCTCACTGTACCCACACTGCTCCTCCCCAGAGGACACCACCTACAAAAGAGAGGGGTGAGAGAGCAATTCTGGCACTGTTCAAGGCTCCTGACACCACCTTTCCTCTCCCCGTCAGCGCTGCCTTTCCCGCAAAGACTGCTGAGGTACTGGGGGACCAGAGGAGCCGTTCCCCCCATCGCAATGCTAAGCTTGGCTGTGCTGGCTGGGCCCCACGCGTGCGTGTGAGCGGTGTCCGAGCGCGGCGGGCTGGAGCTGGTGCCATGCCTTACCCTCAGATGTCTGGAGGACCAGGGTCTTGCTGTACGGGCTGACTCCTGTTTTGTTGAAGGCTTTGACACGCGCGCTGTACGTGCTGTTGAAGTGAAGCCCGTCCACCGTGCACATGGTCTCCTTGCCCACGTACACCTCCTGCAAAACAAGCACAATCAGTGCCCAGAGCACGGAGTCCTGGGGGGATAAACAGCTCCCGGGGGTCGTGACACACAGGGTTCAGCCATGCTCTGCTACCTGGGGCACACTTATGAGCACTGGATACAGCCAAAGCAGAGCAAAACAGCCCTGTGATTTGTTCCTTGACAATACTGGGCCATAAAACCAGTTTCTGTAGGGGAAGGAGATGCTACTCATATACCCCCAGCTCATAAGGCATCAATCCCAGCCAAACTCCCACTGAATCCCGGAAGAGCTCTGCCAGAGAGAGGAATTTACACAGACTGAGCCCAGGACATAGAAACATCCTTGCAGAAAACAATTTTCCATGCTCTCGGGTGGCAGGATCAAAGTGTTCCTTGAAAGAAAACACGGTGATGACACTGAAGGGGCGCGGACTCAGCGGGGTGTCACCCTCCTGCTGACATAGCCCCGCTCAAAGGAGCGGAGCTGCGCGAGCAGGGCCAGCGGTGAACTATGGGCTACCCAAACACTCCGCTCACAAAACACTGACTTGCAATTAGCAGATCCCATGACAAACCCCTGCCTGCTGCCCTTGGCAGCGCAGATGGAGGCTCCGTGCGGGCTCCCACTGCAGAGCCCTCTGCGCTTCGCCGCCCGAGCTGCCGGGCGATGTGGGGCTGCTGCTTCCAGAGCCAGCGCTTGAATCTGGCCCCTTTCCTTGCAGGTGGGTGATAATCTTAAAAGACTTCCTTTAACCAAAACCATTCTGTGTCCCCAGAACGTCTAGGGGTGCCTGCGGGCTCCCCTGCACTGCAGAGCAGAGATGACGGCTTCCTCCTGAGACCCTGAGCGGGGTTCGGAGCAGCCCAAGCCACAGTGCACCTGGGAATAGAGATGAACTGAGCAGGATCGGTGATGGGATGCTAAGGTGGCCCTGATCTACCTGGACTCCAGCACCACAGAGCTCTCCTGTGGCTGGCACAGCTCCCAGTTCACCAACCCAGGCTCACAGACAGGAGCCCCTCTGCGGCCTGATGCCCAAAAGCATCAGTCCTCTTGCCCCAGGACACCATCCCAGTCTCTCCCGCCTGTTTGTGTGGGAGGTAGCTAACAGGCTGGGCTACACGCTGACCTGCTCTCGGCAGGGACTGTCACCTGGGTGACACTCAGCATCCCCAGCTCGCTGGGCAAATCGTTGCCTGACGTGGTCAGTTCGCTGCTTTCAGGCAGGAGAACGGCTCAGTGACTTCCCTTTCGTGGCACCAGCCGCGTCCCATCGGCTGGAGCAGCCCTCTATAACCCCAGCACCAGGAATACCACGCACACCCAAGCCCCTTCCCACTGCTGGTGGGATGACAGTGGACTGCTGGGCTGGGGAACGGCCCTCACCTTGCTGGGGTGGCTGTGCTGAGCCTTGGCCACCCCAGGCCCAGCCTCCTGCTCCCTTCTCTCTCTCCAGATGCCACCCATGTCACCTCTCTTCTGCCTCGACTCTGCTCTGGCTCCTGCCTGCCTGAGTTTCTTGTGGATGAATTCAGAAAAAGTGATGGGCTGGTCCCTGCGCCTGCTCGCAGTGGATGCGAACACGCCAGGATAATTATCAGCGTGTCGGATCAGAGAAAAATCATATTTTAATTGTGTAATTACAGCAATTTAAAAGCCCTCAGGCCTTAAACACCTCTGCTTGCTGGCAGCTGGCAAACCGTGAGTCTTTCATGGCAATTAGCATACCTTGCATAAAATATTCAGCAACTTGAAAAGATGGAGCTTCCAATATGTTCTGTGCATTTGCAAGTCATATTGGCCACTGGAAAGGTACTTCCAGCCCCTCAAATAAGCTTGGCCCCCAAAAGAGCCCGCAGCTTGTCTGCAGCCTCAGCTTCCCTGGGTGTCTCAGCAGCGAGTCTGGTGTTTCCAGGGAAGAAGGGGACTTGCAAAAAAGCCCAGGGAACAATTTGGTAGGGTAATACCGGAGCCAGGAGCAACATCTTGCTTCCAGGACCGGCTCCACGCTCCGAGCACTTACCCTGAACTGGCCGCCGTTGCCGTCATCGAGCTCCAGGATGTAGCCTTCCACCTGCACTGTGGACAAGGGGGGCTGCTTCCAGGACAAGGTGGCACTGTTGTTGTGGGTGCAACACTCCTCTAGCTGCAGGATCGGGGGGGCCGGCACTGGGGAGGAAACTAAACACAAATTAGTGTAACCCTGGCTGCCAGCACCACAGAGGAGGCGCAGGGGAAGAGCGGCGGCCCACGCCTTCCAGCTGGAGCATGGAGGATGCATTTATTGCCTTGTCAAGGAGAAGGGATGTAACTGCCATCTCGGGGGCGTGAGGTGGGGGGAGCAGAAAGGACCATTCTCCAAACGAGCTCCACCAAATTCCTTCAGCCTGCAGCCGGGTGAAGCTGAGATTTCCCCAGAGCTTCTCTGCTTTCTTCCCGTTTTCTAATGCGTTTTGATGAAATATGGTGGTGCAACAATATACCTGGTATAAAACTGCCTGGGCTCTTGGCAGCAGCCGGTCCCAAACCTGGGACACGCTCCCGCAGGCTCTGCAGAGCTGGCCTTATCCACAACCCAGCAGCAAGCACTGCTTGGCTTTCCCAAAAACAAATTCGCCGCAACAAAACAAGGGATACCGGAGGAGCAGGGACGAGCCTCTGGACCTGCAGAACAGGGAGTACCTGATCTTTGTGCCATGGTAGAGTCTGTTCTGAAAGGACTGTCAGGGCTTTTTCTGCTCAGACTGCTGAATAAGAATAAGACTAGAAAATTAATATTAATAATACTAAAGAACCGATATTGATCCTGATGCCAATATAAAATACACAAGGATTATGCTCAGCCCCTGTGGGACCCTGCGAGCGCTGCGGGAGGAAGGGAAGGGCTCAGGGCTCCAGCACCGGGGCGAGGAGCGCTCAGGATCCCAGACGTCAAGGGGGAGAGAGAGAACTACGGAAACCTTGTAATTTGTATTGAACGTGCCGTTCATGGTATGAAATAACCCTGCTGGCAGCTTGGGTCAAGTGCCTGGGTCTTGATCCTCCTCATCCCTGCGCCTGGTGGGCTGGAAAACACTGAGACCTTGAAACCCACACACCAGAGCTGGCTATAAATATCATAAATATTTTCACCAATTCAGACATAGAGTCTTCCAAAAGTACAGTTTTCCCTAGCATTAGAAGAGACTTTACTGAAAAGCAACATTTCTGAAAGAGAAATTAATCCTGTGTCACTCAAACCAGGGCACAAGGGCAGCCCTCCCAAGCTGCTCGTGCTCCATCCTCATCCTCACTGCCCAAAGCCTGACAAGAGCCAGAGAAAAAAAGACGTGGAGAATCCAGACAAGATGTGGAGGAGCCACGGATTCCCGGGACAGAAAAGATGGACTCGCTGGCAAAGGTTCCTCATTCACCACCTCCCTCTGCGATTCCTCCGCCTCCTGGGTCGGATCCTCAGGAATGACCAGGCTGAGGGCCAGGAGAAACTGAGCAGAAAAAGGCTTCACGGTACAGCTAATACGGCAGAAGGGATGCTGCTTGTGCCCGGCACGTGCTGGCAATGGATGCGGGATGCCCCGTACCTATTGCTCACCTCTGCTCTTTACCGAGGCCTCTGGTGTTGACCTCTCTCCCCTGGAGCTGTGACACGTGTTTGGGATCCAACCCCAACCTTCGGCGAAGTCTACAAAGGGCAACAACTTATTTCCCCAGCGAGGGTGAGAGGAGAGGAGAGCCTCCGTCAGCTCTGCCCTGCCTCCACGGAGGAGGGTGGGCAGCTAAACTAGCAGCAGATTTGCTCTTATTAATTAAAAATAACCCTCTGGGCTAAATTGAAAGAAGGGAGGGCAGGAACATGCTAATGTCTCCATGACTGGTGTGTAAGCAAACCAGTGATTCAGCTCTCCCTGAGGTTGGCTCCTCTCGCAATCAAAAAGTGTTATTGACACTTCAAATTAACTGCCTGGCTAACGAGGAGCAGCTATGAGCGCTCCCAGCAGCCATGCCCAACGCATCCTTCTCACCGCAGCAAACACCAGCGGGGCCATTAATTGAAGATGCTCGTTATCCTTACAGAGGAAGCGTCTGGTCAACACCTTTCCTGCGTCTGACCGCTGAGAAATGCTGGTGTGTGCAAATGGCTCCCGAGTCAGGAAACCCAGCCGTGACGGCAACGAAGAGCCGTGCCAGACCCGCAGCTGGTGGCCTTTTCCCCCAGGCAGCCCATTTGCACCAGCTGAAGGTACCGGCCTACGCTGGATGTTCTCCTGAGCTTCCCTGCCTCACAGCCCCATCTCCTGTCAGCTTCCCAGGGCTTGCCAAATTGCTCGCAGGTTGCAGCGGCTCTCTGCTTCCTGCGAAGCGATGCAAATGCTGTGGCTCTCTGTGGTACGGGAGCGTGAGCGCAGAGGGAACGGAGAACGAGGAGGAAATTAAAACTGAAGGTCTAAAACGACAGGGAGGGAGAGCGAATGGAGGGAAGACCGCGAGCTAAGTGGCGTGGCTCTTTGTGCCTTGGTGTTTGGGGGGACACCGTGGCTGCCTGCAGCACGTAGCTTGCTCGCTGGCCTGTGCCCGACGCTGCTCAGCACTGAGCAAGCGAACGTGTGTGAGCAGAGGTTTGGGAAGTGCCTTGTGCTGCTCCCAAGACCCTGGTCCCAACCTGCAGAGCGCTTTCTAACGTGCTGCCAGGCAAAAGCAAGCTCCCGGCACCTCGATTATGGCTGCCCCATCCCTGGAGGGGCTCAAGGCCAGGCTGGACGGGGCTTGGAGCGACCTGGGCTGGTGGGAGGTGTCCCTGCCCAGGGCAGGGGGTGGGATGAGACAATCTTTAAGGTCCCTTCCAGCCCAAACCACACTATAATGATTCATGTATGATTCTATGATCTGGTACACAGCTGCCCAGGGATCCAAGACAGGGGGGCAGATGGCTGGCCCGAGGGTGCAACATACATAGGAATGGGCATAACTCTGGGTCTGGGGTGCCCAGTCTTGCTGGGAGATGATAAATTCTCCTCTGCTGCCCCTTTCCTGTGATGAGTTGCATGGAAGCACTAAGCAAAGGCAGAGACGGGCTTTTGAAAAGCACTGGAAATATTCCTACCTTTCATCTGCACGAAGTCGAGCTGATGGATGGACTGTAGCAGAGGAGCGTTGTCAAGGTTCAGGTCGAAGTCCGTGGTCATCCGGGGTGTGAGCGTCCCCTTTCCCCACTGGTCCTCCGTTAAGTGCACCCTCCTGATGAGAGCGTCGGAGATCTGGTGGCAAAGAGGAGCCTCAGCTACCGAGGGCCACCGGGGCCGTGTGCTGTCCCTACCCTGCTCTCCTCCTTCCCTGCGCCTCCCAGGCTGCCACTTCTGACCCTGACTGCCACAGGCTGGGACATCACACGTGGTTTCCAGCATCACCCTTTGCTGCAGGCTCAGATTGGCGGAGGGAACCCCAGGAGCTTTGGGGACTACTTTAAAGGCAGGGTCCTTTAAAAAGGGACCAGCCCAGGAACGAAGGGTGGGATGCCCTTCTCAAGTGCTGTGGCTTGCTGGAGAGCCACGAGACAGCACGTCACGATCACTGCTCCAGAGATACACCACCGCCTGCGGCAGCCCTCTGGTCAGAGTAAGAAATGTCCCTGGCCCGGTTCTGCTTCTCTCCTGCCGCGAACCTGGAGGTGATGAGAGGTTGGCCCTTGATTTTATGGCTGGAAAAGCTGGGGACATCATCCTCGGTGGAACTCCCCCAGCTCTGTGGGGTTACCCCAGGGCACTGTGCAACGCCCGTCCTGCTCCCCTCACAGCCCCGACGTGAGCAGATCCCCACCAACCTGCAGGAAGCCGCTGGGGTCGTTCTCCTTGATGACCTCCAGGCAGTACTCCATCAGGCCCGTGGTCTGGCGTAGCTTGACCGTGCAGTGAGAAATCTGGTCTCGCACCACCTGCAACGGGACAAGGAGAGCGGCTTTGCGTGGAGCTGCGGGGTTTTGGGAGACGGGGAGCGAAGGGGCTTTGGTACTGCCTGGGCACAGGGACAGGGACAGGGCAATACGAAGGGAGGCAAAGACTCAAGGGAGGAGAAAAAGGCAGAACTGGCCAAGATTCACACATCGAATTCCAGATCCTTGAGAACCTGCCGAACAATAACCAGCCTCGTTTAGCGTAAAATTATTAACCCACATAACTATTCAAAGCAGTAGGGCAGTTCCTCGCCCTGACTTTAATTAAGACAGCTTCCAAATGGCAGCTTATGAACTCCATGGAAAGCAAATGCCTACCTCCATAGATACACAGCTGCTGCTGCAGCCTCCGTGAGGCTGCCCCCATCCATCCTTGGCATGGAGCCGGGATGTGGGGCAGGCTCTGGGGCAGCTGCATCCAACCGCCCCGGGGGAGGAGGGAGCCTGATATTTTGGTATTTCCAAGAGGAATGAACACACCACCTCCCCCAGCTTCAAGATCTCTTTGAGATGCTCGTGTTTCAGCATCCCAGCACTGGAGTACAAGCAAGCCTGTGGTTTAGCCAGTGCCTGCGGGATCTGCTGACCTTCCCTAAAACACAGCGGAGAGGATGGGATTCAGGATGCGATACTGCGGGGGTGTATTTGAAGGCTGGTTGCACCCTCACACTGAATATCCACAGGAGACAGTGCAGGTCTGTGCCCGGTGTCAGCGAGATTTCTGTCACGGGAGATTGGCAGAACAGCTCAGGAAGAGAGATTTATGCTTTAGAGGAACGTGCCCACAGCAGATAATTTTTATTTTTTTTTCCAGAAGAGCTTTAAAGCTGTGTAAAGTTCTCCACCAGGACCGAACAAAGCTCTGCAGCTCTAGGGACCGCAGCTATTCAGGATGTTAGAGACTGCAAAGAAGACAGGCTTCCCATCAGCATATGCACCTGCAGCGCGATGGAAAAAGCTGCAATAACCAGTGATTCTATAATTAACATTTCTGAAGGCACAGTTGTGTCCTCAGCATCGCAGTCGGTGAATCCCAGTGCCTGTGTGCCCACCAGTCCACCACCCTGGACCGAGGAGCATCTCCTCCTGTGAGCATCCCGACGGTCTGAGGGATGGGGAGGAGAAACGAAGCACATGTCAGCCCCCTGCAGTGAACAAACCTGGGTTTCGAGGTGGGGGATGACTCCTGTAGGGCAATCAAACACATCATGTGTTGCTTAATTATAATTTAATCACCTCTACTTAATCACCTAACAGGAAGAAAAGAATCACCCGTCTTCCAACTTGGGACAATATATCTGCTTCTGTGAAATGCCAGGAAACACTTGCCGAGCTGGCTCCTGATTTTTCGGCAGTGACCATTCCTTGCTGTTTTTAGCAATCCCAGCCCAATGTTTCAAGCCTGCGTCCTGCATGGCTTTGAGACGGGGCTAGTGAGCAGCATGATCAGCACACACTGGTTTTGGCCTCAAACGCTGTCATTAGAGGGAAGACTTCACTCAGTGCCAGTTTCTAACACTTGAGTGCACTGGAATGGCTCTGCTGGGATGGAGTGGAGTCCTGGAGATCTGGACATTTTCTGGATAAGCTCTTGGACATCTGTCCTCTGTGGGGATGATCAGTCCTTCGGAGTGGGATTCAGAAGGTGCAGCGGGGGTTCAAAGCCTTGCAGCAAGCTGCAGCCCCTCGTTTGGCTGCAACACGAAGCAGCCCCTTGCACCGATTCAACCTGTTCTGCCCAGAGAGCGGGCGCCGAGGGGCTGTTCTGCTCTTCAGGGGTTGTTGGCCATGGGGACGTTGGGTCTTTCAGCTGCAGATCATGGTGCTACCACTGAGAGTGAGATGAGCCCGGCCTGCGGGCTCCAGCCTTGCTGTTAGAGCCTATCCCGACTGCACTGACCAAGCCAGAGCAAGGTTTTACATTCCCTGCCTGATGGGCTGCAGATGGACAAGTGGGGATCCCCCCATGGTCGCCCAGAAAAGCAGCCTCCTTCTTTAATTTCTCTGCGGGGAAATGCACACACCATCAGGAAGACAGCAAAGATGGGATTGGTAAAACAATCTTCTTATCTTCTTTGCCGCTTAAATCTCGGTCTGGTTTGCCCAGGATAATGAATTTGTGAGCCTCTCCCTGCCCGAGTAGATGCTTTCGAAGTATTACCAGCAGAATTGCCATCTGCTACCGCCAGCCAGACGCGAGCCTCCAAGAAACAGTGTTTGCCCAGTGAGGACAGGGACAGTGTCCCTGGACAGCCCCGGACACGCGGCTGGCTCCCCCGGCACCCGCGTGGCCAAGAGATGGGACTACTGGCGAGGCGAGGGGACATGCCACCACTGCTCCGGTGGCAGTGTGGGACCTGAGGGGCTTCCTGGCACTGTCTGGGAGGCGGGAGCTGGGACACGGAGATGCCAGCCCCGGCTCTGCCCCTCTATCCTGCGCGCTCCCCGGCGGCAGGGTGAGGTGAGGCCAGCGGCAGGCAGCTCCAGGCTAATTAATTACTGAGCTTCCTGGCAGATTATCCCTGCTAATAAAGGTCTGGGCAGGAGTGGAAGTGTTTGCTGCAGGTTGCCACCGAGGCTACGTAAATCTTTATGCCAACTGAGATACAAGAAATTCCATTTATATGGAAGTAAAAGCTTTTATTTTCCTTAAAGGTGGTCAAAGACCAAAACAGAGAGGCTGTGGAGTCTCCAGCCTTGGAGACATTCAAACCCTGACTGGAGGTGGCCCAGGGCAGCCCGCTCTGGGTGCTCAGACACTGCACCCGAAGCAGCGGCTGTGGGTCTGTCCCAGCCCGCACCTTCAGCCCCAGCCATCCTGCCCTCCTCCCCTTCGGGGACCCAGCATCCATTCATCTGGAGAACTAGAGCATGAAACAGCAGTTTAATTGCAGCAGGCAAGCCAACTGCGGAAATCCATGTTCCCTTCACCACCAACAAACTGTTTTTAAGGCAAGAAGAGGGATCTTTGGTTGGGACCTACTGGGGCTTCGTGCCTTTACAGCTTCTGCGCTCCATCCAAGAGAAATGGGACGCAGACAGGAACAGTGAGACTCCATGAATCGCTCTGATTAGGGAAATGAAAGGTTTTAAAAACAAGACATAAGCACCCCCCCCACCTTTCAAGGCACGGTCTAAACTCAGTGGGGCCAGTGAAGCTGAAAAGTTTACACATGGCCTTAAGCATCCCATGGTTCTCCTCGTGCATCAGGGATTTCCACTCCCTGGGGTTCCTCGGCTCCCTGTTACCCCAGTAATGAAGAGTACTTTGATGAAGAGAGCTGAAAATATAACCTGGAAGTTCCTCAAGCCTTTGACTCACGTAATTAAAAGAGGCTGTGTTGGGCTGAGGGGCAGCCTCAGGAGGCCTCAAAGGGCCAGGAAAACCAGGCTGCCTGGAATTCTGCATGGAAGGAGACAGTTTACAAACCTCTCCTTGAAACCACGCGGGTAACACACCTCACTGAGTGGTGGCATCTTCTGGGAAAGGGCTAATGGCTCAGCTGCTGAGGGGATCTGGGCAGCTCCAAACATTTTGTTTGTGGTCGCTTCTCTCAAATGCCTTTTTTTCCCTTTGGGTGCCAAAGGAGGCAACAGCCAGAACCCGGCTGCTAATTACAGCCTATAAAAAGGACTTTTGCTGTGCACTCACAGCAGTTCACTACTACCTTAAAATAGCAAATTTATTTCAAGAGCTTTACTTCTCTGTAAGGTGACATTAGCTATAATTTACATTTTAATACAGCTCCTAGAAGGCAGTAACATCTGCACTCGTCTCTACTTAAATGTCTTCCTCACCTTCCTCCGCCTTTTGGTACTCAGCTAGATAATCGGTTTTCAAGGCACTCAACCTCACTTGAACCTTGGCTCCTCACGCCCGGGACGAGTCCTGCCGTGGATGTCACGTGGAGGACACGGAGCCTCCTCACCCCGTGCACACCATGGGGACTGGGGTACGGTCACCTGCGTGGCCGCGGGGACAGCGTTACGGCGAGCAGTGTGACAGCGCTTCGCCCCAGGGCTGCAAACCCAGATGGAAAAATCCCAGCTGGAAAAATCCCTGGGACAGATCCCAACGGTTTCATTGTGCTGAATGCCACAACCACACGTCCTCCAAGCAGAGCATTTCCAGGTGGATGTTTCCATGGTGACTTGCCTCTTCCTACTGGGAGAGGAGGCTCCGGCTGGAGCTGGGAAAAGCAGAGCTGCTGTGTTAACAGCCCTGTGGGATGCTGGCGGCGGCACGTCCTGGAGGCTTGCACAGCCTGTTCTGATCAAAGGCTTCTGTACGGCACCAACAAGTGTGGGAAGGTGCAATAGAGACCTGGTCTCCAGTCCAGAGCCACTGGAGAGCATGGCGCATAGATTCACAGAATCACAGAACGGTTTGGGTTGGAGGGAACCTTAAAGCTCATCCAGTTCCAACGCCCTGCCGGGGGCAGGGACACCTCCCATCAGACATCCTGATCACCAGTGACGTACTCCGATGGAGTACACCAAGATCCCTTGAGCTTCCTGGAAAATTCTGACTGTAACCCCTAAAGAAGGGCCATGGACCAGCATTTCATCTCTGGAGATCCGGCGCTATGGACAGGAGCCCTTGGTGAGTGTTTCCTGTATAATTAGCTCCCCTGGGAAATACGACAACCGCTGTTGCAAAGACATCCTACGACTTGAAGGCCAGAAGAAGGCCAGAATGGTCCACCACATTGCCAAGAGCTTAAAAGGAGGAGCTCAGTTCATGTGTGCTGTGGACTGAGAGATTTCTTCCTAGCACAACGCTGCACAGAAGCCTCCATGTCCCCTAGCTCGTGCTGTAGGGCACCTTCCCTTGGGGAAGACCATACTGGTCCTCTGAAAACCAGGGCCAGCAATGCGGAGCAGGAGAGACAAGGAGGTCTGTCCCGGAGGTGGAGCAGGCACCTGGCCCCACTGCTCCTCCAGATGTTATTTTTTAAAGCCCAGGTTCTTAATCTGAATCCAAATGTAGGGGGAAGCTGGGGAAAGGCAGGGAAATGTCCCTTCCAAGTTAATTTCCTGACAAACCTCTCCCCGTTCTGGAGTAATTAGTGTTGGCCCACAGGCAAACCTGGATTTGTGCCTGCCTCCATGAAATATGTGTCAAACCAAAGTAGGTCAGTTCTGAAACCGAGCTGACCCCGACTCCGGGTGCCACACGGGAATGGGAACTTGGGCTCTCTGGTGAAAGGCGCCCGTGGTACTGTGCCAGCCGGCAGGCTCTGTCCCTCCGTGCTCCTCCTCCTCCTCACTCACACAGTGCCGTATCGTGCTGTGATGGCCAGTCTCCCAGCAGGCAGGAGGGGCAGCCCACGGAGAGACGGGCTGCAGCCAGGGCACCGAGGCTCCATGCCGGCTGCTGGAGCGACTAGTTTGGATCTGAAAGGGCTCCTGGATGGCACACCTAAGTCCCACTGGTCCATCTATCTGCTCATCTCCTCCTCAGCTGGGATGCTCTGGGGACATGGCAGTGGCAAGTGGACACGCAGGTCAGGCTAGGATGCTCTGGACTGGTCTCCTATGGGAAGGGGTGAAGCTATCACGGCCAAGTCAGCAGCCAACTGTTCTAACGTGAACCAAGACAAGCCCTATGGTCCCGCAGAAGGACCCACCTCGGGTCCAAATGCAGCACAAAGCACGTGCCAGGGCATGTGTAGGACGGTGCCAAGCACGCAGCATGCCCCTGCGGACGGGACGGTGGAGGCGGGGAGGCGGCCCCTCCGCTACACAGTCTCACACCCTCCACACTGTCCTTCCCGACACCCTGGAAGTGCTCCAGAGCCTCGGAGAAAGAGCTGGGGGTTTTGTTATCCCCTCAGCCAGCCCCAGCCTGGGGCAGTGGGGGGATGTCCTGTCGGGAGGCAGCTGCTCCAGGCACAATGCTGCTTTCATGTCTCATTCCGTTCCCCTGACCCTTTGAGCGAGGCCAGCCCAGCCCGTGCCCAGCTGGAGCTGCAGGTGCTGCCTTTGTCCAGGGGTTTCCTTGGAGGAGGCAAAGGGGAAACTACCCCACGCGCGGCGATGATCCGGGCAGCCTCTTCCCCTGGGTGACAGAGCACGCGGGGACAGGGGTGCAGGGGGACAGGCTGCAGGGTGGGTGGCAAACGCTTGCCCAGTGTGGCCAGGGGACCCTGTGCATGAAGAACGAGGACAGCAAGGACTCCGGACTCTGAGGACTGAGACTCTCCTGCACCCCCTCTCCTGTCTGCAGCCTGTGAAAGCAGGCAAGACCCTCTCTGTCCCCATCCCCAAGCCAGAGGGGAAGGACGTGAGATCACCAGGGCTGCATGCCAAGGCGGTGTGTCCCCTCCTGGGGATGCTGAAGCTCTGGGGAGCAAATCTCAGCGTGCAGGACTCCCCCTGGCACTTGGGGGGGTCAGGGCTGCACAACTCTCCCCACAGGAGGATAAATGCACAGCTGCATTTATTACCCGCCTCCCCTCCTCCCGCCCCTGAAAGAACAAAAAGGGAAAATCAAATCATTTCAGGTTAAAAATGTGACCACCCCTGCACAGGTCGCAGGGTGGAGGGGAGCAGCTTCTGGCTTTCCAACACCGGCTGCCGTGATGCTACCGATAACGACCCAGGCTCGTGTGCCACGTCTGCCGGAGCACGCAGGGACATGGAGCCCTTCCTGCACGGCAGGTGGGGAGCTGCCAGAGCTCCGTCCTTCGGGGAGGGAGGCTCGAGGGCTGATTTTAGCAGAGATCAGTCCGAAACCCAGGGGCTGTTTGTTCTTTTAAGGGCCAGGCCTGCCTAATGACAAAGCCTGGCTGATTACAAGGGTGGATGGGGGGGATGTACATGCTGGGGGGACAGGCGGTAAGAGCCAGCAGTGGGATGCAGTTCCCTTCCTCTGGCCAAAAAGTGAAAGGCCTCCGCGGGTTGTGCTGAGCAGGGAAATTGCTTTATGCTGCCCGGCTCTGTGAGGGCTTAATCAACCATGCCCTGAAGGGGAAGAGGGAAAGAAGCCCACCAGGCAGTGGGGGTCCTCTCTGCGCCTACAAGAGAGGCCGGTGGCGTGGCATCCCTGGCTGGGGACGTGCTTTACACCGAGCACTGATGCTCAGTCCCACAAAGCTGCTATTGTCCGTCTCCCGATGGAAATGCTGACGAGCCCTCGTGTTGCGGTGCCCATTGTCTGCAGGCAATGCCAGCAGAAATTACAGGCACTCAGCACCCTACAGGACCATGCCAGTCACTCAGAAGCAACATGGGGCATGAAAAAGGTCCTTTTCCAGCCTGTGGATGCTGCACACATGGCTCTGCTGACCTAATGACTAGTGATTGGACCAGTAACGGAGTAATTCAGTGGGAACCACCACCTGGAGGAAGCAGCACTTTGCTCAGGGCCTGTCATGCTGGAATTCAGCTAATGCGAAAAGCAAGAAGAGCAGCTTCCCAGTGACCTGCCCGTTCCTCCCGCAGCACTTTACCCCAACAAATAGCATAGAACCATGGAATTGTCTAGGTTGGAAGGGACCTTTCAGATCCTCTAGTCCAACCATCAACCCAACACTGAGAAAAACATCACTAAACCATTACAGTCCTTCTCCCCATCTAGTGCCAACCCTGCAGAAAGCTCTCTGACCGCCCAAGCCGGTGCGTAGGGGCTCACCTTCAGCTTGTGCTCGTGCTCCTTGTTGACCCGGGACAGCAGCTGGGCTTTCCTTCTGTTGAGGGCGTCGATGAGGGCGTCACACTGGGCCACCAGGCAGGCCTCGAACTCCACGCTGTTCTCCTGCAGGTCAGAGCAGAGCATCAAGGGCCTTGCTGCACCTCCATTTTCAGCTGGGAAACTTCATTTTGTTTATAATACCACATGGGCCATTTTTCTATCTGCAGCTGCACCACAGCACCACACAAATCCATACCATTAGCACGTGGCGTGCTTACACCTTTGGCTCATGGCAAATGTAGTGGTGGCAGGTGAGGAACAGGTTTGATCCACCCTGCCACATCCTTGGATCTGCCTATGGCAGAGAGGACAAGGGCTGGGGTCTCTGCTGCTCGCTCCATGACACAGGCAGCTTTGGGAGGAGCAGTTTTTAGGAGGGCTGCAGGGGGATAATATGAAAAGTCAGGTGTGGACCCCTTTGCGAGAGCACCCACCAAACCAAGCTGGGGAGATGGGACAGAGGGTGGCAGGACAGCTCATCCTGGTGGGAAGAGGCTGCTCCTCGGCCAGGAGACACAGTACCTGGATTTGCTGCACCATGTTGCGGAGCTGGACCAGGAACTCTTTTGCTTCCTTAGCTCTGTCTGACAACCCGTTGAGGGCCTGGGAAAGCTGGCTCTGCAGGGGGAAGAAAGAACAAGGTCATTTCCACGTCCTGGACTCACCCTTGTGCCGGGGGAGCTGGTGTGTGTGTGCGATTTGGGCTGGAGACGGACTGCAGCAACCCACCGAGGTGTCCTTCTGCCCCTGCTCCCCTGAGTGCAAGGAGAGGAGAAGGAGGGTTAGCCATCATCACATGTGCCCTGCGCTTGGGAAGCAGATAGTGAGTAACACAGAACGGTTTGAATGGTTTGGGTTGGAAGGGACCTTACAGATCACCTTGTTCCACCCCCCTGCCACCTCCCACCAGCCCAGGTTGCTCCAAGCCCCGTCCAGCCTGGCCTTGAACCCCTCCAGGGATGGAGCAGCCACAGCTCCTTTGGGCAACTTGGGTATCCACCTCCTCCACAGGCTTCCCTGAGTGATCAGAGACAAGCCACATCCATCCTGGGTCTCAAAGCGAGCCAGTGGCTACCTCCCCTGGATCTGTGCTCTCCAGGGAGCCACACACCAAAAATCCTATAGGACCTGCCCCATCTCTGCTGAGGATGATCAGCAGAAGGGTGCAGGTCAGGCCACCCGAATCAGGCTGAAAATTCCCCAGTGCCACCGGGAAAGCTAAGGTAAAGCAGGGTCCTCCCCCATCACCCAAAATACCGACCGCCCCTTCGCCCTGCGGTGCTGAGTGGGAGCGCACACCCACAGCCCGCTCCAGCCCGAGCTGAGCTGAGCTGCCTAACGGGGTAATAATAATGCTCACGCCTTGTGCTTTTTCATTTTCACAGCACTTTCCAAACATTAACTCCAGAATCTTCCCCTTTTGCCGGGATTTCAGTAGCAGTCGTTATCTCAAGAGCTGGGCAAATCACCCATGGCAATTTACCTCTGGGAGAGATTTTGCCTCTCTCCTGGGCTGCAAAATGCCTGCAAACACCAAGCGGGATTTGAGCTGTGATCTTTCTTTGAGGCAGACACGGAAGAGGGCCCAGAAGATGGCTGATGTCCCCAGATCTCCAAAAACCTGCTGTGGCCATCCCTCTTGTGACGAGGACACTGTCATTGGGCTGGCACTGGCCCCGTCGTGCTGTGTCCCCCCCTCGGACACCGGCGTGGGGAGAAGGAGGAGGTGAGATGGGAGAGGGGGAGCGACGGCGCAGAGGGATGCGAGGTCACCGGAGCGCAGCGCCTGCGGAGAACGGCGCTGGGCTGACATCGCGAAAAAAAGAATTGCTACCGAAGAGACAAGGTAGCAAATGAATGGCGACCGTTTAATGGCCCATAAAATGACCTTACTGCTGCTTCCCCTGGAGATGTTAATATAACCCTAGCGATTTCTGCATTTCCTTTGTAATTTATCGTGCCCGAGTCATTAGGATGTGGAGCTAATCAGTGAATGCATCTCTTCTAAAAATGGGATTGCTAAGTCAGCTCAGCAGGTCTCCCCATCCCTCCTCCCTCCCCTTCCCCGAGCGAGAGCTGGAGGAGAGCCGAGGTCGGAGCCCGAGATGCTCCCCATGGCGCTGGCAGCCCCCGGCACCGCAGGGACAACCCAGCCCTGCCTCATCCTCTCCCCTGTGCCCCTGCAAAAGCCTCCATCCCCCTGCCCCACGCTCGCCCTCCGCAGCCCACGCACGGCTCCAGCCTCCCCACATTTAGGGAGATGTCTTAAGCCCGGCAACCGAGCGCTGCAGGGCCCTGGTCTTCCATAATGCAGGCAATTCATAGAGAAAATCAGCAGGAGTTTGTTATGTTTACAAGCTCCTCATTAAAATTGCAGCACGGTGGGTTTTTTCCTTTAATAAGGTCTTTTTTTTTTTTTTGTATCAACATACATTTCAGAAAGGGGATCTTTGTATCAATGTAACTCTTTGAGGCTTTCCTAATGGGAAAGCATTTTGAATGCGCTCTTAAAATGTAATAAGAGCTCTGCGACGCCAGCCTGCACTGTCCGCGGGCCGCTCCTTCACCCTGGACACCCCCAGCCTCACAGCACAAGGGCCCCCACGGCGCAGAGATCTTTGAGCCTGTCCACAAAGAGAAAAAAGATGGTCCATCGCCTTCAGAGCATCCCTCCCTGCGATCTTAACGCTGCCTCCCCCTTCTCAGCTCAGCCCTTTCGAGATGTTCTCGATGCCACTGGTGCCTTCAGGCCCGGGGCATGAACTAGTCATGAAACCTTATTTTTTCCATAATTGTTAAGGTTTTTCCACAATTGTGGAGAATGGGGTGCCAACACCAGCGTGCCCAGCTCACAGCGACGTGCAGTAAGAGCGTCGCCTGTGCAAAGCTGCTGATGCCAGTTCCCACGTATGGGTGGCCACAGGCTCCTCACTGGACATGGGAGCACTAAGATTTGGGTTTTCATCGGCATGAGCTGCGTGCCGATCTCCAGGAAGGGTCTCCACCACACCAAGCCTCTTCCAGAGCGGAGACACGTTCCTGGGCACATCCCCATCAAAACTAACATCTGCCCAGCTCTCCCGCTGCATCCCCGCTGCTTATGGCAAGAGGCACCCCGCTGGGGACTCGGAACTGCAAACCATCACAGTTGGCCCATTAAACAAGGTTAATTAATGCTATACGACAACGGAGCGCTTATGGGAATGTGCGCAGGGACTCGCGGGCACGCCTGAGTGTATTCATTAAGGGCAGCGCTGTAGGCGCAGCCACAACGTGATTCATAACCGTCCACCACAGAAAAACAAAGTCCTTCTGGTTTCTCTTATTATGTTAATAAGTCAGAGGCTGCGGAGAAAAATTAAATGACTGATTGGGTCCGTAAATTCTACAGGTACCTTCCATGACCCTTGGAGGAAAGCCAAGCTTTAATGCAGTTTGTCACTTTGGAGAAGGATTTGATCACCGGACACAGAAGGCAGAGTCACAGGTCGCCCACAAGTGTGTGACCCACACGGAGGGAGCAGAAGATGGAGAGCCAGGAGTCATCCTCTGCGTGGGAGCAGGGGGTCAGAAGGACCTCAAGCCTTGTCTCCTGTGGGTGCTGTACCAGATCGCAGGAAACAAACTACCGTTAATTTCTGACATGCTGGAGTGATTTCTCCCCCCTGAAAAAAGCCGGAACCTTGCACTTGGCATCTCCATGTGGAAATAAAATCTCTGGGGGTTCGCGGGGCCGGTAACCCCGCTGTGGTGACCACTGTCGCCCCGCAGAGCAGGGGACGGGGGATGGAGTGGGCCAGCCAGCTCGGGTGCGCTGGAGCGGAGCAGAGTCCCTCCCCCAGCTAGTAAAGGCAGGGGAATTAATGAGTGTGAAATGAAGAAAAATCCCATTTAGTGCTGTCTTAAGATCAAGCGAATTTGTTCTTTGCAGAAAGCTGGCCTCTTTTTCAATGCTCTTGTTTCAAGGCAGTAAGAAGAGGCCTCTGTAATTCACATTAGCATTAATGGGAGCTAAGCATTTAAATCTCTGTCCCCGGAGCACTTAGGAGAGAATCCGTCCCCTCTTTGTGCTCGCTAATAGCGCCCTAACCCTCCTTCCCAGGCAGGGCTGACAAAGGCATTTCTGTCACTGATTCTCCCTTGTCCCAGCGCAGGGGTGAGGGCTGTCGGTGCAGAAGGCTGGTGGCTCGGGGGGGCTGGGCTCTAAGAAACGCAGAAAAGCATCATTTTAAACTCCGCATCGTGTCTCTGATGGAGCTGGTCTGGCTCTCCTTCTGTATAACCCAGCTGCCAGCAATGGAGCTCCTCCAGCTTTGCCTTGAGGCGAGGAGGGAGCTGGGACTCTTATTTTAGGGTCCTGCTCGGCATTGGATGCTGGATTTGCGGAGCCAGCTCTGTGTGACAGCTCCACCTGGCATAGTGGGAAAAGTCTGATGTTAGCTAGTGTTGGCCACCAACAAGAGCAAGAACAGTTGCTCTCCTCTCAAACCCCAGCGCGCTTGCAGGCTCTGACACCACAGAAAGCGCCTGGAGTGCTCAGGAGAGACGCCAGTCTCCATCTCTGCTCCACGGAGAGGAGGGCAAGCCAAAACCCAATTGCTAGCCCGGGTCCCTTGGCCAGCTGGAAGCCCCTTCCCCACGTCCCTGCCCACCCAGGAGCTGTGCAGCTCTGTGCTGCCCATCCCCAGCCCCCACACACACCCTGGTGTGTGACAGTGAAAGGTGACAAATTCAAACGAGATCAAGAAAGGACGTTTCTGTTCGTGGTCAGGCCTAATGTACACCTCAGCACAGCATCGTCCAGCTCTTCCAGCCTCCAGCCGTTCACAGCTCAGGAACCTCATGAGGTGGGCATGGCTTTCACGTAGCCAGTGTAACCCCCCCTCGGATTTCTCTTCTACAGAACCACTGTGACTCCTTGTGGACCAACATAAGCTTTTATCCCCCACAAGGCACTGTAGCAAGCTCACAGCTTAAGGTTAGGTTTATGGTTGGACTCGATGATCCTAGAAGTCTTTTCCAACCTAAATTATCCTATGATTCTATGATTCCAAGTGCGTGTCCTTTGAGAGCCACCTCCTCTGGGCTGCCGCAGATCACGCCTGCTTCAAAGGCCGTTTGAACCTGAGACATCAGATGACTGCACCTCCTCAGCAGCCACGGATGGGCTAGGTGCTCCCTGTCACCCCCGGCCAGAAAACTCACCCCCAAAGAGCTCTCGGTGCAATGCCCAGTACCTGCTCTGACATCCCAAGTGTTGCAACCAGCTCCTGTTTCTTCTCTCCTTCCAACCAAGTCACCTCCCAGCCAGTTCCTATGCTGGAGCATCCATACGGATGTAAAAGAGAAGAAGAATAAGCCACGGCAAGAAAAGATGCTGTTCCCAGCTGTTCCACTTGTGCCCTCGAAAGGACGAGGAGCTGTCACAGATGTTGGAGTGGAAGTCATGTGCTTCTTTCTTTTAATTAAAGGACAGGACCTACAGCCTTCGAATCTTGAGGCAAGCTTACTGAATGTGATGCCTGACTAATTAAAACGGGATGTTTAATTAAAACTTGCATTCAGTCAGGAAGTTGATGAAGCTAAACTGCTGCTAATTGGCTTTCGGCTCCAGTCACGAGAGCCTGACTTTTGGATTCAGCGCTGCCTAAGAAGAGAAACCAGGGGCTGTGCCTGGAGCTGCAGCCTGGGCTGAACCTGCCCATGGAGACACGGTGGGGCGAGGGGAGACCAGATGGGGCAGGATCACGTCCCAAGGTCAGAACTGGCTCCATTTGATCACAACTCACAGACAGCAGCATCTAGAGCTCCAGCAGCCCCCCAGCTCCTAACGCACACGGTGTGATGTGACAGCACGCAGGGCTAGGCACTTCCTACCTGCAGGAGACCGCTTACCAAAAACGCCTGACGCCTCTGCAGCTAGAGCTGAACCTCACAAACCCGAACCTCCTCAGAGCTCCTCTTCTCTTCCTCTCCCTTCTGCTTTCCTAAGCCTGCTCCCCTGAAATGGCACTGGAAATGCAGATGCGTGGGAGACAGTGGGTTACGTCCTGAGACAATCTCATCCCAAGGCAACCTCATCCCACACCTGTGTGCCCAAAGTGGGGGGGAGAGCAGCGATTTCATGGCAGCCCACTCGGGCTCTGCCTGCTGAGCTCCTCGGCAGCTTCGGAGAGCAATCAGGCACCAAGCAGCTTTGAAAGCTCGGGAGCAGCACCCACTCCCAGGCCCACCTTGGCACGCCTCTGGCAGGGATGCAGAGCAGATACAGGTGACTGATGCTCTGCGTCTGCAGGGTGAGCACAGCCAGACCATCTCAGCTGCTAATAACTAACTTTGAGCCAAGGCAGGAGACAGGAACAGAGCCGTGGGTCTGAATTACCCCTCTCCAAACACAGCACCGTTCTGCTGCTGCGCGTTTGATATGGGTCCAGCTCAGGTTTTGCCGGCTTCCCACGAGAAGGATGTGCTCTCAGCCTGGCATAAAGCTGCAAATAAAGTAACAGACGGAAGAGGCTACGCTTGCCAGCAGGACACGCACACATACACAGAGCCAGGTTTGTGAGCAAACCTCCGGGGTGCAAACTGCAGGCTGGAAATGCACCCTAGGAATGGAAGCCTAGGAACCCTCCCGCTCCCCTGCTGCAGACAACGGGGCAGCAAGGGATGGGAAGCTGTGGATCAGGGGCCTCGGTTCTCCTCCTTCATTGCAGTTATGTTGGGGAAACTGGGGTAGGAAGGAGGCAGATGAAAGGTAAACAATGAAGACACGGCAGCCCATGGGAGAGGAGCTCCCCGTGGGGAGCGTGTCTCAGGGCTGGGCTTCTCCTGCAGCCCCTGCAGCAACCGGGGGGAGCAGATGGGGTCTGCAAAGCAGATGATCCTCCGCACGTGCAAGACAGGCTGGCTCTTGGCGGGGGGAGAGGTATCTGCAGAGCGGATTATCCCTGGGGCAATTTGTACTGACATCAGAGTTAATTCCAGGGCTTGTGGAGGGGGCCCTGTGTCACTGGAAGAGGCAGAGATGCCACTACACCCGCTACTATTAATCCAAGGCCCTGGCGGGTCCTCCTGGAGGGAGCACACAGCCCTTTGCCACTGCAACACTGGGAAAACCCCAGGCAGGACCTGAGAAGGCAGGACACCCAAGATGGGGACACTTTGGGGTGTCTCGCCTCCACGGTGGCGGCACCCACGTGCAGCTCCACAAGGATTCCCCAGCCCTGGCTGGAGCACGGCTGAGTTACAGCCTTTTCAGTGCAAAATGGGAAGGATGCGGTGGGTTTGGGATGCCCAAAGACCCAACCCAGCTCTTGATCCTTCCACAGTGCTGAGGGCACCCAGTGCCCACAGACACCAGTAGGTGCTGAGGGTGCTCAGCATCCCCGGGGACACAGACCATGTTTTCCTCCTGCAAGCCTTCTCCTTTCTCCCATCTTCTACCATTTTCCCCATCCCTGTGCAGCAACGCAGCAGCCTCACGTGTGCCACCCAAAGCTGGCAGGGTGAAGCCCCACTCCATAAGGGACTGTGGACCAGCCCAGGATGGAGGCAGTGAAGAATTCATCCAGGAAAAACCCCTCCTGTCCCCTCTGCCAGGCAGACAGGCTGTCTGCAGCCCTCCTGCGAGCTGGGGGTACCGATGCAGTGGGTTTTGCCCCATGCCAAGCCAGCTGGTAGGATTTTGTAACAGCCACTTATTTTTTGATAGCGTTGATAACAGAACAGCAAAGCCGTTCTGGTTGCTGCAGCACAGAGCAGAAATCCCTGCCAATCCTGGCTGTGTCGGAGTTGGAGGCCTTATCAGCTCAGCCCAGGTTGTTTTCATTTATTCCCGCTCGCCCTGAGTCACTGCGTATCAAGGTGAAATCTTGCAGATGGACGCGTGTCTGTCCTCCCCTGCAACACGGAGCTGCTGCAGGGTTATGGGTGTTCGCTGGGGCAGGGGGGGGCCGGGCATGGCAGGGTCCCCAGGGATGTCCCCGCAAAAGGCAAGCCCTGAGAGCTCAGGTTGGATGCTGTGGACAGAGCCTGGATGTCACCAGGATGCCTGCCTGCTGTAGCTCCGTCCTGGCCTGATCAATCCCTTCGGTATGCAGCTAAGCCTGTGTCTGTCCCATTTCTGGGCCCAAATCCCGGGGTTGGGGGATCGCTTGCTTCCTTGGGATCCCCATCCTACAGCATCATCTGTGAGATGATGACTGCAATAACCAGCCAGGAGCCGAAGCCCCCAGTACCGACGTGCTGTCACTTGGGCACGCAGATGGCCCCGGCCGCTGGCTTTGTTCACGCAGACACTAGGGCAGTGTATTTCCTCAGCAGGCAGAACTGATTCAAAGGCTCCAGCCTGGAAATAAAACAAGGATATATTCTTTTCAAGCGTGACCTTGCTAATACCCTTTCATTGCCTCCCGTGTGGCTCTGGGATTCCCTGGCCCCGAGCAGGAAGGCTGCCCTGCCTCCTCCCAGCCTTGCTGTGGGTCACGCTGAATTCGTGTTGAGTTTCTTGCAGGTTTTATTTAGCCTGGTCCCAGTATGACCCGCAGCAGCAGTGGCAATGTCGCCCCTCACCCTGCAGGTGTGGCAGAAAGGGATGGGGATCTATGCCCTGACCAGCCCCAGCCTTCAGGAGTCCTCTCCGAAAGGAGAATTCTGCTGTTTTGAAAACAACCCGCTGCGACTTGGGTCTCCGAGCCCTGGAACTGCGCATTAGCCAGCGCTGGGGACACTGCTGGAAGCAAGAGACCTAGGGTACAACCATCAATTATTCTCGTCGCATGGATTTAACGCGTGCAATTGTTATGCCAAAATAGCTGAAGAATAATTCCGGCCTCCAGACGGCCTGCGGGGAGCAGCGTGCATGACAGCCCAGCCGGGATGCCCGGGCTGTGGGTGCCTGGGGCGACAGGTCACACTCTCCTTCTTCCACTCCAAAGCGGCAGAGCACTTTGCTCCTGCTGGGAATCCGTGTGCTCGCTTGAACCTGCTGCTTCCCTGTTCGCAGGCCTTCTGTGGCCAGGACGGCTGGTGTTCCGCAGCCTGCAATGATTTCTCAGCAGGCTTTGGGAGAAGCTTGTACAAAGAGGAGGATCTGAACTCCCAACTTCCAGCATCCTGGAACTTCTGCAACGGGCAAGCGATCAGGCTTGCAAAACGCTCCAGGGGAAGATATGGCTGATGAGTGGCCTGAGATAACATGCCAGTGGCTCGCTTCCAAAAAGGTGGGGACACCAGATGAAGTTGTTCGATACCACCGGAGCCACGGTGACCTTGTATGCCCCACTGCTGTGGGATCACCCTTGGCCAGGACAAGCCCCCAGAAGCGGGTAGGCCTGGGATGATTCCTCGCAGCCTGACAAGGGACAGCTTTGGGCACGGGGACACTCAGTGGGGATCAGTTCACGTGCGGCAACTTGCTTGGCTGCCCTTAGTCCTTGGATTAAACAAATACAAGAGGTATGGAATGTCCTGGGCTGCTCCTCGCTGACAGTTCCTTGCGGTGAGGATGTGTTGAAGAAGCTCTGTCCTTGCTTTGATATAGGATATAGTCCTTGCTTTGATTTTTAGGGAGAAGGAATGGGAGCACCAAGATTAGAGTAATAGCCCCTTTGATATTGTCCAATTAATTCCTGTTTTGCTTCATTAACACTCAACAACAAATCATCTTAGCTTTTTATTGGCAAAGCCCAATGCATGTCTCTGAAATCACACAGATAAATACCAGCCCTATTACAGGGATGCCGAGAAAAACACAAGCCAAGCGAGGGTCTGCAGCCTGCTCACGGGTACAGAGAGGGGCAACCAAGGTAAGGGCGAAAAGCCATTTTAAACAGGTCGAATCAGCACAGATCTGTAGGGTGAGTTGATGCTGAGGTCCATGTTGTGCATTTCAAGAGGAGAAACGCTTTGGGCCTGCCCTCGCCTGGTCCTGCTTCAGCGTCACCGCGTTAGGCGTGCTCCTGGAGAACACCTCCCAGGCAGGGTCCTTCAGAGGAGGCCAGGTCCTGCTGCAGCTCTGCACAGGCATCAGGGTGGAAACGCAGCTCGAGAGCATCGCAAATACACAGAATCACAGAATCATAGGGTTGGAAGGGACCTTAATAGATCATCTTGGCTGCTTTTCTGCGCTTTTTCTTTTTTTTCTGCCTTTTTTCTTCCTGGCCTGGGTGGTAGTTTCCCTTGGAGTCTTGTTACCAAGATGATACTGATTGAGTTTGGGATCTGAACCCCGGCAAGAAGGCCATGAACTTTGCTAGTGGCTGGTTCACACAAGCAAGACTAGAATAAATTCCTCCCCGTCGTCCCTCGTAGGGCAGCCCAGGGCACGGCAGGCAGCAAGAAATGGCCTGCTCTGAGCCTATAGATTCTACAGCTTGCTGCCCAGGGCAGGGGGTTGGAATGAGATGATCTTCAAGGTCCCTTCCCACCCAAGCCATTCTGTGCCTCTGTGATCCTATGACATGTGCCAGTAACAAAAGTATGGGCAGCTCCGCAATGAGGCTGATGGGAGGAAGCCAAGAGATGCTTTGGCCAGGAAAGGCAAGGTGGAGATCCCGGCGCAAGCCAGTCCATCCAGAGCAACAGCAGCACGTAGCTCCCGTTAACGACTGTACTGAGCCCTGTCTTGAAGAGTGCAATTGTAATGACGGCTGATTACTGTCACTTGTGACCCAGCTGGGAGCACATTGATCTATAGTCGCTGTCACGCAGCCGGTGGCATTTCCAAACCACCCTGGAAGCACAGGGCTCATTTGCTGTGTGTCAGTGTTGTGATGTTTGGAGAGATGAACGAGGCTGGGGAGAGGCAGAGGACAGCTCGCAGCTGAGCAATGATTTCTCCGGGCTCCCTCCCCTCCCTGCAGGGTACGGTCCACCAATGACAGTGTCCTGAGCGGGTGGAAATGCTTGTGGATCTCCTGGATCAGCACTTACAGCCACATCCCCGAGCAGATGGGCTGCTTCTTTGATAGAGGTGCAATTTCCAGGCAGAACAAGCACCCAACTACACCTACGCTCCTCTCCGGAGAAGCTGGGAACACACCATCTTGCCCACACTCTTCCTATTTTTGTGGAAAAAGGAGGCTAAAGCATCCTTTGCTGTTCCCCAGCTCTCAGAGGGCTGAGTGCTGGAGCAAAACCCTACATGGCGAAGGGCAGCCTTGCGGGGACTGTCGCTGCAGCCAGCAGGGCTGTTCCACAGGCTCCGACCCCTGGGCCATGCCCTGCTCCTCCTGGGTTGGCAAAGGTCTTCCTTGGACAGGAATCAGTCAGGGAAGAGTATAGCTGTTGACATCTTAACATCACTGGGGCTACCTGCTGAAATCAGGCACATTCTGGCCTAATCAACAGATGTCCCTTCCCTAGGGATGACAAAGGGCAGGACATATTGCAGATGGACTACGAGGAAAAAGATACCCAAAAAATGAGTCAGTGCTGAAGGGAAACTGTAGAAATTTGGCTTCCAAGTACCCTGGAAAGAACCATGTTACCCAGAGCTGCTGTTAATGCTGCTCTCCTTTGCTACCCTTACCAATGTGGAACCAGCCCTGAGGGAGCATCCAGGAGGGAAACCAAGAGAGACGGCTTATTGACATAGAGTTACCCACCGGCCCGCTGCACAGCTGTGGAGGAAGTCAGTGCACAGCAAATATTGAGAGTAATAACGCTCAGCAGCGCAAGGTAATCAAGACAACTGATCTAGTTATAATGAGCCTCGGCAAGCACAGAGTTGAGCTTTTGGAAGAGTACTCTGCAGGTCAGAAGGAACCGGCTCATCAAGCAAGGTCTTCCGCATCTCAGGCAGCTGCTGAAATTGCATTATTATTGTTTTAAAAGGTAATAAATTCATTGCACAGCCGTAATTAGAGAGAAAGGCAGTTAATAAAACCAGACACTGCATTTCCTGAGAAGGCTGCTTAGCAGCTATTCTTTAGGGCAGCTGATCCCTCCTTAGATTACTGCTCCTTGTGGCATTTCCCCTTCACTCTGAATAAGCCTCCGAGCCCTGAATAAGTCCTGGATTCCCCATCCCACAGTGCAGAAGACGTAAGGAAACAGGTATTAAGCATTCAAGTTGTTTCACCAAAGAAAATCCTCATTGTTCAGCACAGACAGAACCTGAGATACGTTCTTCAACATGCCTAAAAATGAATTTACAAGATCAAAAGTTGCTGCAAGGTAGAAGCCTGGCCATCAGGCCACCTTCTGACCCACAACACTGCTGTGACCAAGAGCAGCCTCCATTCTTTGGGAAATATACTTTGGGATGTAAAGGACTGCACCAAAAACACCTTCCAAGAGAAGGATCTTCGCACCATCCCTCTCACAAGCTAGTGGAAGAGCTCAGAAGAGGCAACAGAGCCTCTTACGGAGCTGGAAGGCCGCACATCCATCATAGCACCGGAGGTACAGTCACCATATGACCAAGATGCCATGGTTGCTGTCCTGTGAGTGTGGCCATAAATTCCCACCAAAGTTCTAGAGAGAGAGAAGCAGCCTCCCTAGTCAATGGCAAACATCAAAGCAGGCCTCTGCGTGATGCTCAGGGAACACCTACCTAGGTCAAGCTTGTCATCTAGGTCAAGCCTCTCAGCTCTTCCCAAGGACTCCCATGTGCCCATGACTTGAAGAGCGGGATGTGAAATGGTGATGATGTTATGGCCGGTGTTAATTACATACAGAAAGTGGCAAAACCCTCTCCCTGCTCCAGCTCACTGCCGTAAAAGGCTCAAGGTGTGATATGTTGAGGATGGGTTGGTCACCTGCGCTAAATCCTTACTGCGACAAACCTCTCAAGCTTTGGTCTACATTTTCCTGCAAAGCTCCTCTCATTGTTTTTCCTTCAGAATTCCTTAAACCCAGGCGCGCATTGTGAAAACGCCCAGCAAACAGCCCATTTCCCACAGGTCGGACTCAGGTTTGTTGGTAGGGCGATCAGCAGAGAGGTTCGGTATCTCTCACAACGAAGGAAAAACAACGCAGCAGCAACCTGTTGCCACCTACCTAACAAACAGACCTCTAAAGAATGCTCCACTTGACCTCCCTTCTCCTCCAGGCTCAAGGAGTGCCAGAGGGCTTGAGTCCATCCCGAAGAAAATGAGCTCCCCAGGGACTGCTATGAAATGCTCTTTACTTATGCAGAACAAATGAGCCCTAGGGGAAGGACTGCCAGTAAAGGTCAAGGAGCTTTAAAACACCTCCAATCAGGTCAGTAAGAGGGAAAGGTTTGGGTCCGGCTAGCTTGGAAGGGCACAAATGTCTGCTGCATCTTTTTATTCAAAATCTGGGGGATATTCCTATAAATGCTGAGGAATCTTAGAATCACAGAACAGTTGGAAGGGACCTCTAAAGCCCACCTAGTCCAACCCCCTGCCATGGGCAGGGACATCTTCAACCAGACCAGGTTGCTCAGAGCCCTGTCCAGCCTGGCCTGGGATGTTTCCAGGGATGGGGCATCTCCCACCGCTCTGGGCAACCTGGGCCAGTGTCTCACCACCCTCACAGTCAAGAATGTCTTCCTTAGATCTAGTCTAAATCTCCCCTCTTCCAGTTTAAAGCCATTGCCCCTTATCCTATCACTACAGGCCATGATAAAAAGTGTGTCCCCATCTTTCCTGTAGGCCCTCTTTAAGCACTGCAAGGCTGCAATAAGGTCTCCCTGGAGCCTTCTCTTCTCCAGGCTGAGCAACCCCAAGAGAAGTTGCCAGAAGATCAGGGCACCCACTTTTTGGGGGACAGTTAGCACAAGAGTACACACCATCTTCGACACCCAACATCTTCCCCTGCAGTCATCCAGGCAGTGCACGTGGTCCTGGCATTGTCCAGTATCCGGGAAGATGCACACGCTTTCTGCCTTAAAATTATGCTCCGTCTGCCTTCAATCCAATTATGCCTTCCCACTCAGCCTGCCTCCGCGGTTACTCACACTTTAGCTCTTCCATCCCATTATTGCATTAAGTCTTTAAATCTGATTACTTTGTTTGGAGTTAAATTTAAACCTGATTAACTGCATAAACAATGATTTGTACCAGTCCTAGCCCAAACACAGGAGAAAACAGGCTGAAAGCCCCATGGGGCAATTCCTCCTTCCGCAGTGAGTGGATTGACCATCCTTTTGTCCTGTCCTGTAGCCTTTAATAACCATCTGTGTGCTGTTGTCTGGCACAGCCATGAACAGGCCTGACAGCGAGCCAACATCTTGACTTTGCTTTGACATTTAATTGCCTAGAAATGCAAACCGTGCCGCGCTCTTCAGCTCTGAGCCGTACTCGCTGAGGCACTAAGGTGAAGGAATACACCCCATCACGGCCATGGGCCGGCATTCAGTGCACTCAGCGGGGTGGCAGAAGAAGAGCAGCGACTCAGCAGCACCACCACTGATGACCATGAAGTCCCACCACAGACGGCAGCTCGATGAAACCTCCTTCCTACTGAACCTGGTCCTGGTACGGCATCCAGGAGGCCTGGAGTCCAAGACCTGCTCCGCCACGGGTGACCAGCGTGACACTGGGCAAGTCCACTTCTCCCATCTCCTGCCGGCCAGAAAGCCCTGGGGCAGTTGAGAGGGTGGGCACTCGGTCTAAGGAGGCGTCATGTTAAGAGGAACGACTGAGGGAACTGGGGTTGTTCAGCCTGGAGAAGAGGAGGCTGAGGGGAGCCCTCATCCCCCTCTACAACTCCCTGAAAGGAGGGTGGAGAGAGATGGGGGCTGAGCTCTTCTCCCTGGGGACAAGGGATAGGACAAGAGGAAACGGGTTCAAGTTATGTCAGGGCAGGTTTAGATTGGATATCAGGAAACATTTTTACACTGAAAGGGTTATTAACCATTGGCACAGGCTGCCCAGGGAGGGGGTGGATTCCCCATCCCTGGAGGTGTTTAAGAAAAGGGTAGATGAGGTGCTGAGGGACAGGGTTTAGAAGGGGTTTTTGTCAGGGTGGGATAATGGTTGGACTTGATGATCTTAAATGTCCCTTCCAACCTCAGCGATTCTGTGATTCTGTGATTCTGTGATTCTATGTGCTTCATACACAGGTAAAAGCCCGACTTTCAAACGCCACCAGCACGCAGGCTGACACCAACCGGGGCACACAGCGTCCTCGTGGCCCTGTGTGCCCTCACTCCCGTGCAGTACCTCACTGGCCGTCTGAACCCAGCTGGCAGCCCACCGCGGCTTTCAGAGATCCCAGCCCGGTGCCTTAGCAGCCGCTTCTCATTTCCCAGCCCTTTGCCTCTTTGGCGGCTGACCAAAACTGGGATTTTACAGAACATCAGCAAGCACTTGTGGACTTAGCTGAGGGGAGGTTTTCAAAGGCACAGATGGGAGCTGGCATCTCATTCCCTTTGGCTATCAACACACAGCCTTCCCTTCAGTGGGAGGGAGCACGGACATCCCCCCAGCATCTCCACAAAGCGGGGCTGCATCAGGGCCTTGCAGATAACCCATCTGCTGGCACTTCCTAATGAATCCTTCATGCTGCAGCCTCCGAGGATGGGTTGGTGTACCCAAAAGCTTGTCTGCTTTTCCCACCTGAATTAATGTAGCAAAAGCTGTCTCCTCTCCCACTCAGATCTTCCCTTGGGCACATCCAAAGTCCTACACAACTACAAGACTGTTGCTTTTCTGTTTATGGTCCTTCTGGCTATTAGCTCTTAACCATCTGCCCTGCGGAAAGCAGGCTGGCATGTGCTGAAGTGAAACGGCATCAGCACTGAGGGGGTTGGACTCGATGACCTTCAGAGGTCCCTTCCAACCCAAACCATTCTGTGGTTCTGTGACTACAGCCCGCAGTCGGTCTTTTCCATCACTGCCTCAAACCTCAGTGCTCTCAGCCTTAGGCCTTCTTTCCCAGTCTGATACTCCCTGATGGGATACTGGCTAATACCCATTGAAGGAGGTGGCATCTGTGGTCATTAGCGTTTATTCTGGCCATTGCCCATACGCCAAAACTCCCAAACACAAAGCCTACTCTGGGAGAAGGGTACATTTAACCACATTTCCACTACTACAATTTAAGCGCCAAACTTCTTGCTGCATTCATGGAAACACAAAGCCTGCAATAGCCGGCTATAGGCTTGAAGACCATCCCAATCCCCCTCTCCAACCCCCTCTTCCCCTCTCCGCGCATGCCCAGCTCATTCGCTCTTTCACCTGCGGTCACCCCAGCCGCTCTCCCCATGGTGCAACTGCCCCGATGCCTGGGTGCCCCACACCGTCAGCCTCCTCCAGCTGAGGCTGCACCGGCATGACCTTCCCCTACAGGCAGGACGGCTCGCAGCACATTTTGGGGTGTTTCTGTGCTCTCCTCCAAGGGCTTTGATTGACTGTGCTGTGTTCACGACTTGACCAAATAAACCACTGGGGATTATCATCTCTGCGGGCAAATACACCGCTACCTACCTAACCTCAGAGTACATAGCAACCCCCTCTCTCTGCTTCTCTGACATATTTTTAAGAGAACACGGGCTTTTTGTTCCTGTTTTTTTTCCTAAACGTTGCCCTTGGCTACTGCGTTAAAGCTCGTGTTTAACGCTGAGTGCCTGATGAGCATAAAAGCGAAACATTAAATCACCCAGGATGTTCTGCGTATCAAAGATGCCCAGAGCCATCACTGAAACACGCTCCGGGGACTCGAGGATTTCCATTCCTTAATGGTGACTGCTCAGGAGCCGCTTCACCATCCCAGCCAAGCGCCGGTGCAGCAGGACCGCTCTCCCGGGGACACGGAGAGGGGACAGCCACACATCTGACTTACCCAGCCCGTCTGCGCCAACGCTGGGAGCCCTCTGCTTTCCTAGCGGTCACTGGCAGACAAGACCTCACTAGCAACAGAACAGCATCAAATTATTACTAATTTTATGCCTTCTGCTTTTAATAAGATTGCTGCTATCACATGGCAGAAGTTGGGGGGGAAACGAAATCAAGATGCGTACGGGTTGACTGGCCTTTCTGCTTCATCCCTTCCCCCTCCAACAGGATGGGGAACTGCTCTCTGCTCTCTGGATGCTTGCTTTCAGCCGTGAGCCTCCTGCAGACTCCAGCCAGCCCAGGTGAGAGACAAGGAGCTCTTGGCAGCACTGAAGCATTTCTTGTGCCGGGGAAGCTGCAGGGATTGTGATTTTGGCATCACTTCTTGTGTCTCTTTAAAGAAGCAGAGGCCAGAGGGATGTAACCCATGTCGAGCTTACTAGAGAAACTGTCTCCTTCAGTTATTGCTGCTGCTTTGGGGCAGAAGGTTGGACTTGAGCTCTCTGAGGTCCCTTCTCACCTGAAGTTTTCTATGACCAAAGCTGTATTACTAAAAAAACCAGCTTTTGGTTGCCATGAACGTCCCTGCCTAAGCAGAGAAGCTCCCACCTAGTTGCCCGCTGGGGTTTCAGCGTGTGGGCAAAGCAGCTCCAGGCTCTTCAGCAGAGCAAGGCCACTTGGGCTTCGTGTAGTCCTACCTCTCCGTATGCGATTTCTCCCCGAGCAGTTCCTCTTCCCCCTCTGGGCAGAGGGGAGGCTCTGCAGGCAAGCACCGAGCTCCTGCTCATTTAAACCAAAGACTGTTGCCACCACTGCGCGTAGGGGAGGGCTCTTTCTCCTCTCCAAGGAGAAAACCCCAGGTTGCAGGTGCAACGGAGATCAAAGGGCAGGTCCAAGGACCAGGATTTTGTATTTCCTTTGAAGCATGACTTTAGAAATACTTCCCATCACCATGGATACTGGAGCACTGGGAACACAACGCTCACCACAGCAGCAGCATCAGAGATGTTCGGGTGGCTGCTGCCAGGAAAGCAATTTGTGCAGGGCGAGGAAGCTCAGATCTCACCTCAAGTGCAGGAAAAACACAGTAAATCCAGCTTTTCTCCTCTGTTAATTCCTTCCTCCAGGCTGGAGTCTGAGCCCCCACATCTAGATCCAAGCTTCCCAAGTTGGAAAGGGTTGGATTTGGGGGGTTACTCCCAAAATGGTATAGCAACCAGATTGCATTTGGTGCTGCAGACACCCGAAGAGCCAGTCTGGATTCCAGAGACTTCAAAACATGGAGGGAAAAGGACTTGCAGGGAAGGACAGAGATGGGAAAGCATCTCATTCCCAGACTAAGAAAACCCAAAAGTCATAATTCAGACAGGGGTCAGGCTGTGAGTTCGCTGGATGCTCCATCCCCATAGGGGTGTGCACAGGGGACATTTCATAGCCCCTCTGGAGACAGGCTCGGCAGTACTGCAATCCCCAGACTCCCTAGTAGCCATTTGCTCCCAGCAGCGAGGCCAGACTGGTCGGCATTTCTCCAGTAAGCTCAGGACACGCTCCAGCGGCTGCAGCACTTTGCTCCATTAAATCATTGCCGTGGGACACACGATGCTTTTTCACCTCGAGGTCCCCAAGGCCTCCCCAGCTGCGCAGAGGACACCACCGTGACACCAACGGAGCAGCTCTGCGGGTGTCCCGTGTGCTCAGGAGCACCAAAAGGGGACCGAGAGGCAGAAGAACCAGACCTCCGGTATCCTTGCTTGGCGGGCAATAATCCCTTTTGGAAGCAGGGCAATGCGGCACAGCACGAGGGAGGAAAACAAGCAGTCAGTGGAAGAGGTTCAACACCAGGACTCCAGGAAAGAGCCCACCAGGAAGAGGTTCAACACCAGGTTCCTCCAGGAAAGAGCCCACCAGGAAGAGGTTCAACACCAGGTTCCTCCAGGAAAGAGCCCACCAGGAAGAGGTTCAACACCAGGTTCCTCCAGGAAAGAGCCCACCAAAGCCAGCGAGGTTCCCAGAGCGAAGGCGGGTGTGAATTCAGCAAGCGCAAAGATTTAAACCCTCCGAGGATTTCAACTTCCAGCTCTCCTAATGCAATCCAGGAATGAGCTCTTTGGAAATCCCACTCTCTTGAGCTCAGAAGACATGTCTGAAGTGGTCTCTTGAGAGCTCACACTACGATTTTTCAAGGAAAATAAACAGCAGAGAGAGGCAGAGAGTGACAAAAGCACTTGAAGGCAGTACGAGGCTCGGAAGGGTGTAGGCAGGGGAAGATGAGAGTCATTACTGGGAAGGCTAACCAAATGATTGGGATGGATTAAGAGAAGATTGTAGACCCATTAATAAAAAAGGAGGGAGAATAAATCAATAATTCTGGAAGAGCTGAGATAATGAGCGCCTTTCAAAAAATTATTCTGTAATAAGAAAGGACGTATGGCTAATTAGGAAGTAATGAAGAACTTGTCAGTGTATCTGCAGAGAGTGAGGAGGTGAAGGGGCTCCATACCCAGAACCGAAGGATATTGGGATCACTGGAGCTGAGCAATACATCTTCGTGTCACAAGGAAAGCAGTTAATGGACTCACTGAATCATTCATGATTATTTATGAAGAAGTGAAGAATCCAGGAAGTACCAAGGGATGGGAGGGGGGAATAATTCACATTTACTTCAGTAATAGTTTTTTTTTTTTTAGAGGAAAGAAAGAAGCGGTCCCAAGACCTTAAAGAAAAACCAGCCTAAGGAGAAAAGGAGCCACAAATACCTCTGAAAGTCTCTAAAGAATAATATCCTATCTCAGCGTGGGGAGGATACACCTGGATGTTGGACTCTGGTATCCCCCCGCAGCAAAGGCATCACCAGCAAGGCCAGGACTCACTCCACAGGGAGCCCAAACCTCGCCAACCCGGCCTTGGAGGACCTGGAGAACGATCAAGGTGAAGGAAAACACTGGAGGAACTGTCCTAATTTAAATATGTGAGCAGGGAAGGGGGGGAAATGAGAGATAGGTTTAGTCCACAGAAGGTACATCAAATGGTCGCCTTCAATTGTAAGCTGCCTTGTAAGGAGCCGTGTTTGGGATTAGCAGGCGCTATCTCCAATCTCAGACAAGGCTGTGCAGTTATTTATCCTCACACACAAAAGCCCTTTTATACCACAAAAGTACAAACACGGTTTGAAGTGATAAACGTGATCTCTTCTACAGAAAAACTTTTCTTCCCCCTTTTTCAAAGAGTCTCCAGAGACCTTGCGCCATCTGTATCCCACAGGCAAGTGGAGATCCCTCTCCTTTTGCAAAGTCAGCAAAAGCCCCATTCTTTCCACCTAGGTAAAGGGTTTGGTTTAAGTCACTGGTTTAACTTAGGGGGAAAAGAAGTCTCTTGCAAAGTGTTCACTGAGGGTTTGAAGCTCTTGGGGAGACAGGTACTTCAGTAATATTTATAAGCTCAGCTTCAAACCCAGCACAAAGCTGGCCAGCTCGCAGCAGTGGTCCCCAGCTCTGCTATCCCAGCCTCCAGCTCCGCCGCACCACCACCCAACATTAAAGGGAATGGGAGAAGATCTCCCGGGTGCGGAAAGCAAACACACCGCGATGTGCTGGCAGGGGCTGGAAGCAGCTTGTTAAAATGCTCTTTGTTCTCCCCGCTGCTGGGCTACGTGGATGAGCAGAAGCAAATCCCAGCTGAGTTTCACTCCTCCTGCTACTCAGTTCTGGCCTGGTGCAGCAAGGACCTCATCGGTAAGCAAAGAGAAGCTGCTCAGGAGAAAAGATGTCTGAGCAGCAGCCCGTACACGCAGCAGAGGGACTTCACGTAGCCTGGCAGCATTCAAATGTGCTCTGACAGGTACTGGTTTAATTAGGTACGTTAACGTGGTGCAGAAGAGAAGGGTGCAGGGACTCCCATGGGTGCCTGAGCTGGGATGTCCACCCCGCAGAGCTGGATGAACAACAGACCTACTCTCGCAGGATCAGCCCAGTGCTCCGCTTGAGCTCATTAGACTCTTAATTAGCTCCCATGCGGTCAGCTTGGGTGTCCCTGCCATGACCCCTTGGTTTCACAAACCCACATGCAGAGGACAAGCCTGGGTTTGTCCCCTGGCTGCCCCGAGCTCTTTGGGCTGCCCACAGCACCCAGCTCCGGGGCAGCACCCGAGCTCCCCTCACCTCGGGCACCGCCGGCTTCAAGGCTCAAGGGCTGCGAGAGGCTGCGGATGCTTCCAACAGCTTGGAAGGAATGAAGGACAAAGGCTCTTGTCCTGGTTTGAGCAACACAGGACTAATTTCTCTTCTGATGCTTGGGAAAAGTGCACTTTTAGAAGACTCCAGTGTCTGAATTGGTGAAAATATTTCCTTTCTAGCCAGCTCTGGTGTGTGGGTTTCAAGGTCTCAGTGTTTTCCAGCCCACCAGGCGCAGGGACGAGGAGGAACGAGACCTGGGCACTTGACGCAAGCTGACAATGGGGTTATTTCATACAACAAACGGCACATTCAATAGAAATTACAAAGTTTGCTGAGGAGTTTTTTCCTCTCCCTTGATGTCTGGGATCCTGAGCACTCCTGGCCTGGGTGCCGGAGCCCTGAGCCCTTGTCTTCCTCCCGCAGCCGCAGCACTCGCAGGGTCCCACAGTGGCTGTCCCTGCGAGGAGTGCAGCTTCCTGCTGGTGGAATGGGCTGAGTATGATCCTTATGTATTTTATATTGGTATTGGGATCAATATTGGTTCTGTAGTATTATTAATGTTAATTATCTAGTCTTACTCTGTATTTCAGCCCTCAGGTTTCCTTGTTTTTCCCTGATTGCCCTTCCCTCCCAGGAAGGGGTCATTGGGTGAGAGAATAATTGCCTAAATGTCAGTAAGTTGTTGGGGGTTCCTCAAGCCATAACAACTCTGGACACCAATGTCACATAAAACCAGGGTTTCTAACGCAACTCTAATGTGTAGTTTGGGCTTTTCTGAGTGGCAATTGCAAGACAGGGGGGTAAGTTACAGAAGTGCCAGGACCTGTTCCTTTGGGTTCCAGCTTTGATCCTTGAAGATTTTGCCTTACTCAAATATGTTTCTATTTAAACTTACAACCAATTTTGAACACGGAAGGGAAAACTAGCTCATTCCGCAAATCCTGCCCAGGCCTGTCCTTCCCTTCCCTCTCCCCAGCACAGGGAGGGGGCTCGTGAGGCTCCCGGCGAAGCAGCAGCAACACGCACTCGCTGCGAACGCAGGAGGAGCAAAGAGCACCATGGGCTTCGAACACCGCAGGCACTGCCACCGCGGAAAGCCACCGAGGAGCCACCCGTGTGGGTGTCCTTAAGGACGAGCCCTTAAAAGGAGGAATGTATTTCACGCTGCCAGGTGTAACAGCCCCGAAATAAAACCTCCGTTTTGCAAGGCAAATAGATCAGTGCCTCTCTGAGGGCTTGCTGAAGTGTGGATGTATAAAGCCCTGCTCCGAGGGGCACACGAGCAGGTCCTCCTGCATCCTTGCTTTGGGGACATCAGCATGGCCACGGCGTTCCCTGCATGGACCCCGTCTCTCCGGACACAGGAGGGCCCAGCTGGATGACCAAGGCCACTGGGAACCAGCCACCCATGGTGGGCTGTGCCAACCTGGAGACAAACCACTTCCCAGAGGAACAAGAGACCCTTCTCCCACGTCCACTCCTCCTCTGCCTGCCACATTCGCACCCCATCACCTCCGTATCCCTTGCCTAGGGCCAGGGATATTAACTGGTATTTAATTATAGACTATATTATCTGCCACTCCGAACACATACATTAAAAATAATCATCTATGTATCAGCTCTGTCTCAGAATAAATAGTGACGCTTTACTGCAGAGCTGTGCGGCCACTGAGGCTACCTGCTTTTAAAATATTCTCCGTAACGAAGAGGTAGATTAATGTATTTATGCCCATGCAGGATGGTGAACACAATAAGTTGTTACATAAATTACCGACCAATTGCACGTTCATTTTCAGAGTCAAATTCCCCCGGCCTCACGTGGAAGGAGTAAATCACTTCGAGTTACCACGGTTATTCCTGGTGGCGGGGACCACTCTGCACTAATGAAGGAGGCAGAATCTGGCCTTAAATTACACACTCGACACATATTTGTGGTATTACTTGTATTCAGAGATCATTTGACTCCTTCCAACTGTAACTGCAAATCAACGTGGAGACCTCAAACCAAGTAAACTGCCTATTTAAACAAAACAACTGCGATATAACAAATATTGATTTTGTAAACATTTTGCCGGGGTTAAAAGCTTTTCACAGAGATGGTCATTAGGCACATAACTCTGCTCCAGATCCCCGGTAAGCACATTTATTAATAGGTCACATATCATAGCGGAGTCTCAGGCAGCCTAAACCAGCGCAGCTCCCCTGAACTCAACACTGCAGCACACGCTCTTGCCAGCTGATGACGTTGGTCCTGTAAGCTTCATTATATTTAATTTAAATCAAATGTATTTTGGGGCAGGTATAAGTAAAGCAGATGTTTTCTTGGGTTCAGGAACTCTGCTGTGATGTAAAATCTTCTGGAATGGCTTAACACCTAGCAATTGCATAAATACACTCTACTTGTATGGTTTTGTTTCAAATGACACTCATTTTACTGTTTATAACATACAAGGTGATGAAACACATTCACTAGTTCCATTCACTAGAAGGGAACTGCTCCATGAGGACAACTCCGAACAAATCACACTGCCTGGTATCCTTCATCCAGCCTTGGTGATCTCTGCTGGACACCACCAGTCCCCATGCTGAGTGAGGAATAACTCCACTATCCCACCCTTCCAATCCCAGCCTCCTGATCAAATATGAGCTCCACTGGCTAATTGTCTGGCTGGCACTTTCCTGTCACTTGACCATATGATTGTTCTCTGCAGTAGGGAATCATCACCAGTTCATGATAAACCCCCAAGGTGCCCTTGCGGGACGGGGGGATGATGCAGCCCTCAGGTGTGTTCTGCTGACACACAGCCTTCGTCAGCTCCTGGGGAGGACCACTGCGGGCGGTTCACATCGCACACCGAGTACCAGCCAGGTGCCATATCCAGAGCTGGACAACCATAAAAACCCCCCAGTTTTGCAAGAGTATGTAAGTTGATCGTTGGGTTTCTGTCAACTGCCACCATGCACACAGAATGGAGACGGTCAATGACCGCGGCCAATGGCATTCAACAGCACAACCCATATGGCCTTAGCCATATCTTAAGACTATCAAGTTCTGCACATGTTGCCATTCCAGAGCCACCTGGCATCAAACTGCTCAACTATCACAGAATCACAGAATAGTTTGGGTCTAAAGCCCATCTAGTCCACCCCCCTGCCACGGGCAGGGACATCTTCAACTACCCCAGGTTGCTCAGAGCCCCGTCCAACCTAGTCTGGAATGTTTCCAGGGATGGGGCATCTCCCACCTCTCTGGGCAACCTGGGCCAGTGTCTCACCACCCTCACAGTCAAGAATTTCTTCCTTAGATCTAGTCTAGCTTCTTTTAATTTAAAAACAACCCTTGTACTATCACAACAAGCCCTACTAAAACATCTGTCCCTCCCCCCCCAGATCTCTCTGGGGCCACAGGCTGGTTTGTAAAACCCAAGACTCTTGGACCTGACATGACACGTGTAACGATTTACAGCTTTTTTTAAGCCAGATCAGTGGCATATGGCAGGAGGGGCTTTTATCCTACCATACACTGCCTGCTACAGTCACGACATAAATTATTCCCCCAACTTTCCTTTTGATGCATCACAAGATGAACCGAGATGCCAAATGCTGAGTGCATGCGCTCCCGCAGAAAGATGATCTGCACTAATTGCCACAAACGACCTTGCGCAGTGTCACCCTCCTGACATTGCCTCTGCTGACTTGTGAATGATCCCAGGAACTGAAACAGCCCCAAAGACGTGTCCCACTTTTCCCACTCAGAAGAAACATCACGTAGTTGCAGGAGGTATTCCCTCAGGTCACGCTCATATCTGAGGTGGGCTTTGCATTCCCCTTGTTTCTCAAGGAGTTCCAGGGAAAAGATCACACTCAGAGAGGGAGACACTTAAGCTGATGAATTGATGTTGATCTACACGAGCGGAGACACAGGGCAGGAGCCTGGGGTAAAGAGCACCTGCTTATAAATCTGGTCTCACCACTTACAGTGCTTTTGGAGATGTTGAGCACAGCCAGACTTCGCTTCCCAATGTTGCCCACTCTCAGCTGAGGATTGAGTGTGCAGCTACCAGCGCCCAGACAGCTACCAAACTCTGGAAGTCAAACCTGTGCGGCACGAGCTAAAAGCCAGCTAAAGCTTATAGCTCCACCAGCTTTGGCATTTTTCCTCATGATAAGCTACTCAGGCAAGTCTTCAGATACCACCGGGAAGACGTGGCTTGCTTGTTCCTCCTCCTGCTGCACTGTTTCTATGCACTGAGAACTGCACCGTAACCGAACAAATTATCTTTTGCCTGAGCAGAAATGGGGCTGTTTCAAAACAAAATCTACCTGCATTGGTGTTCACAGCATCCTGGAGCCTGCTGACTCGCTCGAATCACAAAATGGCTCTAGTTCAAGCACAAAGAGGGTTCAAATGAGTTTTCAGGCCCATCAGTTAGAGCTTCTTACGCTCCCTCTTCAAGGCAGGGAAGGAGAAGGCAGCTGAGACCGCAGGGTGGGATCCTGCCTCCTTTCCCTTCCTTCCTCTCACCTTTCTCCCCTGCAACAGATGAATTCCTCCAGGCTTCACGCAACGATGAGACATCCCAGCAGCGGAGCAGCGTGGTGGCCCTCCTTTGGCACCTACCTCCCGCTCACAGCTCAAGGGATCCCACGTCAGGCCCATCAGCCACATCTGTCACCTCTGCCGAAAGCAAACACCTGGGCTATGGCGACACCAGCCAGAAACCCACTGCAACAGGCAGCTTGGCAGGGTCTGCCCAGCGGAGACGCGCCAGCCGGAAAGGGAGGAAGGATCCTCCTCCGAGCTGCTTGCAGGGTGTCCTTCACCATCTGACAACCCAGCGCCGCGGCAGGAAATCAATGAAGAGCCTCACCACCGCCCAAGTCACAGATGGATCGACTGATCGGTCATCTGCTTCACAGCTCCAGGAGCACAGCACAATGCACGCAGTCGATACGATCTCATAACCTTCTCGCCCCTCGATCTGGGCTGTCATCTGCCATTAGCAGAGCCGAGGGGAAGGAGCAGCGCTCAGTTCCCCTCCGTCCTGCCGAGTAGACAAATTTAAAATGACATAAAACCTCAACTCGTTGCCGGTACAAGATTTATTTTTTTTTTTTTGTTAATAACAGATTTTAACTGCTGTGTGCCGGGGGAGGTGAGAAATAGTCTCATAGGCGAGAAACTATCTACGCACTTGCTCTGATTCACTGAGCTGTGGGCTGATGGCAGCACAGACCTCAGCAAACGCCCCTTCAGGTCCTCACTTCCAGGGAATTCAACGTCACGATGGAAGAAGTGTTGCTGTGGGATGGATACAGGATAAACTCGGCCTCGTCTGAGCTGCAGAGCCGAGTGGGTTTTATGCAACAGCATGACTTGAACCACTGCTGCTCCTCCTAGAAAAGACCCTCACGAAGAGCTGGACGTAGATTAAAAATGGCCCAAGAAAGAGGCAGTCGGTTGAATTACAAAGGAGCACCAATAAAATCTACATCGGGACAATCAGAGAGGCATTTTGACTGCTTCCTCAGACAGCGAAACTAAGACCTTGCTGGCTTTGCAATGAAAGTCAAGGCTTGTTTTATACTTCTGTCGTGTACCCTGCCAAAGAAAGAGCGCTGTGTTCCCAGGAAACGGTGGCATCTGTCACCGAGCCAAGGGACAATGCCAGCTCTCAGCCAGCACACAGCTAATCCGACACTGTTAGCACATCAAGGGCTCTCCTCAGTTTACCATTTTAAGACTCCCCATCTCAAGAAAGCATTTAAGTCATGCCCTTAAATCTCTGTGACTTCAGCTGAAGGCTGAGCATGTATGGAAGCGCTTTCCCAGGGAGGGAGGCTGGTGCTCTCATTGTGTCCTCGACGGGATTTCACCCAGCCCTGACAGCTCTGATGCCTCTGCGGCGGTGGAAGCCCTCAGCACATCTCCACGTGTGGCAGAAGGTGCCTGGTTAGGACTTTGCGTTTCACCACGATCAGGTTGCTGGGCTGGAGGAAGGGAGCTGTGCTAAACAGCCATTTCTAAGAGGCAGCTTTGGACAAGCGAGGGCAGTGAGGGCAGACAGGGAGGCTAAGCAATTATTTACCCAGGAGCACAAGGCAAAATCCTTGGCAGGGAGAACTGACCTCCAGCCACATCCACGAGCCCACCCTTTTCTTTTTCCAGCATCTTCAGGGAATTGCTGCCACAGTTCCCCTCCTCGACGCACTGTAACAGCCGGAGCTGCATTTGCCAGCATCTTCCCACTCCTCCCCGGCTCCGGGCTGAATCACTGGTGCTTTGGGTAACACAGCCCAGCCCCGCCAGGAAGGGGAGCAAGGGGACGGTAGCTCTGACTCCAAAGCTGTACCTCTGTGTCTTGACATCACTCAATTTGTAAGAAACGATCCATGTCAAAGCCTGGCACAACCCCCTCCCTTCTCCCAGCTTTGCATGCTCCAACAGAGAGACCACAGCATAAAATCAGAGAAAACTAGTTTGGAAAGGGATGCTTTCCTACCAACTCCCTGGAGTCAAACCCAGACCCCTGAGACTGCCTCTACGGACAGAAAGGTCCTTCCCAAGCAGAAAGCCCCACTGGCACAGCGAAGTCCCCGGGTGGCAAAGGGACAGGGACCCCGGGCAGCCTGCACCCAGCAGTTCTCTCCACCGCCGACAGCTGATGCCTGCGAAGGCCAAGAGGTAAAGAGCAGAGAGGAGGAAAGTGGTGAAGTGAAAAGCCATCAGTGAATTAATGCCTCTTGAATCGTGGGGCACTGGTTATCTGGGAGGCCAGAGGGATTTTGTCAGAGAAGACCCCAGGAGCTGCAGGTGGAGGGCAGCGAAGGCTTAAACAACGGATGCTACGGATGCATTAGGCACCCTTGAGCTCAAAGCATACTCATTAACTCACGCACACCAAACAATGCGGACGCAGGGCACCGCGACAAGAGAAGGGAACCGACGGCGCAAAACCAGGACCAGTCAGGGGAAACAGAAACAAATGGAACTAAACACAAGGGTCTGACCCCTAAAAAGAAAATAAAGGGATTGCTGGTTGAAAGATGCGCCACGGTTCCAGGGTTCATGTAAATAATTTAACTGATATTTGCCCAGGTGTTCAGGCATTACAGCTCCACTCCAAGCTGGAAGCAGCAGCCCAGTGTGGGCACCCTGGCCGGGACCTCGGCACGAGGCATTCCGAGGTGCAAACACCACCTCCCACTCAAAGGGCTGGGTGCTGCCCCGTTTACGCCAGCCGTGGGTCTGGCTCCTGATGATGGGCACTGGCACCCACGGCTCCAGCCCACAGCACTCCCAGCAACAAACACGCATGCCTTACTGCCATCCAGTTCCCATCCTTTTCTTAAATCCATAAGGTTAGTAAAGGGGAAGGGGTAATTAACACTGATGGGAAATCCCTCGACTGTTAGATCCCTTCCAGAGCAATTTCTGCTGACTTTTTAACGGAGCTGAGTGCCCACCTATTAACATCCCTGTATTTCTGTAACGCGGGGATTTTAACGGCAAACCCTAGTCCATGCTGTGCCTGCTGTGTTGTCGTTCTGTATCACCCCTCACAGCCAAGGACCTCTCCGCTCTCACCTGTTGCCGGCTCATGAAAATTTCAAAATGAACTCAAGTCTTACTCTTTCCAGCTAGAAATTCTGCTCTTAGCAGAAAAGTTGAGCCTCCACTGAGCTTCTCCAGCCAGCTCCAGGTCAGGCTGTCCCCAAAAGCTGCATCCAGTTCTGAAGGCAAAACGTGAGTTAGTTCAGACCGCCAACAAAATGAACGAGAAAGCTGAATCCTTTGACACCCCGTTCTCAGCTCTGGTCTCTTTTGCGTTATAAACTGACATATCCCCTCTCTGCACTCATCAGTGAGGAGCCACTGGTATGGGGGAGAGTTGGGCAAGGTTTTTATATACACACGTCTCCTTGTTAGAAAGTTTAAAATCCTTTTTATGATTGCCTGGTAGGACCCTCATCCAGTAAACCACCCCCAAGGGCAGTCCCAGAGCACCAGTTCACCAAACCATCCCGTTTGCAAGGCTTTTCAGTTACAACCTGGATGGTCCACGAGAATTTGAGAAACTTTCATCCAGAGAGGTTTGGTACCATCGCTTTACTCATCCCAGTAATCAGGCTTCGGCCACACCAGCCTTTGCTGGTCCTTCTAGGACACTACCTGAGCTAAGGGTCACCAGGGATTTACAGCAGGAGCTCTCGTTGGCTTATGCGCTTGCTCTAAATAGATATTTATCCAATGCATCCCAGTAGGCCTGTCTGAACGAACAGGGAATGAGCTGGCTTATTTATAAGCCAATTTAACAGGGAAAACGCATACAGCAGCCACACAGAACGCCTCACCCCAGGAACAAAGAAAGCAGGGAACAAGGCTGTCAAAAGAGGAGTTTGGAGAGCTGGGGAGTTGTAACGTTTCAGCGGCTTGGGGCTTTTAAAATTATTCTTTCATAGAGCTGGGAAGAGCACAGGCAATTCAGAAGCACTGTGAGTTAAATGAGTACGTACGTGAATCATCCAAGTTAATCAAGGGATGCAGAAAATTCCTTCAAACTTCAGGAAAGAAAACCAAAATATCTCCAAATGGTACGTGGGAGATCTCTAGAAAGAACACTGCAGGACCCCTTCATAGGATTTTGTGGTCATCCGTGAAGAGGCTCTACCAAGTGACACCAAGCAAAGTTTTCCCCCTAAAAACCTGAACTTTTGGGTGCTGGTTTATTTAGAAGAGTTGGGAATAAGCAACACAGAGCAGCCCCAGAAGGCTCTTGAGAACATGTTCCCGACCGAGATCCACCCCGCGCTGCTGTTAGCTCTCCGACTGCAGCTTGGGAAACCTGGCAAATAAACAACTATGCCTTTTTCTCACTTTCATGTCATTTACTTAACACCAGATGCAGCGTTTCCTCTGCTAATTCTCCTGGTTTTTCAGGCTAGGAGTGTGGTGTCAGGAGAACCTCTGGGTGACACACTGATACCTGCGAGATTTCCACGAAAGAGAGGCAAGAATTAGTCCCTGGGTTGATTTTCCACCCATCTCGGCTGCGGTGCTCCTGTCTTGCACCACGGGAAACGCAACAAGAAACACCAAGCCAGCGGGATCCTTCATTCATAAAGTGGCTGAGAGAAGAGAAAAGTCAGACACAGCTGGGTGGGGAGAATGGAAAAGGTTTGATATTTACAGAGCTGCAGGAACATTCTGGATGAAGGCAGATCCCCCCAGACACCAGTCCGCACACTGGAGAGCCTGAGTGCCGATGGTGTAACGCAGCATCGCCCCGTCAGCTCGCTGCGTTTTTGCACTTCCCACTGGAACTGACGAAGCTGCAGTGATTTACACCCGCTCCAAGACAACCCTGGGCCCATTTCCATTTGTAAGTAACTGAGAGAACATCCCCTGGCATCAAGTGCCACACGGGCTCCAAGAACGCCTCGCAGACCTTGCTGTACCGCATTACCTTTGATGAACGTGGTGCTCATGGTTGCTCCTTACTGCATTAACGGCGGGAGCTGCAGAGGAAAGAGCCACCTGACAGAAAGCCGTTTTCTAAATAAATTAAAAGAAGAAACCAGCATCACCTCCGGATCCCGGGCAGACACAAGCTGCTGTAAATCCACTGACCTCAGTGACATTTCTTTGCTTTTTTCCGACTTTAAAGCATCTCGGCCTGTTTGCTGCTCTCAGGATTTGGCCACAGGAAAATGGAGCAGTCGGGAAGGCTGTTTGGCAGTGCCAGAGAGGGACAGAGGGGACCCTTGCCACTGCAGATGGCAGGTGATGGAGCAAGCGCGGGGGGATTCGGCAAGGCCATCAACCCAAGGCTTGGGAAAGTGCGTTACTTGCAACAGGAGAAGATTAAGGATTCTCACTGCTTCTGTTTTAGCAGCAAATATTTTACTTTGCAAAGGCAAACAGATCTTTGTCACACAGCAGCTCCCGGGATACTTCCCACAGGCGCCGTGGGCTATAGGAATTTCCACAGAGCCAACAGCAGTATGTTCAATGCGCCTTGAGAAAGTGACTCCCCACAAAAGTTTCTCTGGCAGCTAACGGAGAGGCCTGGCCAAGGAAGCTAATAAAAATGCTGTCAGCTTGTCCCTTTCTTGGCTCCGATGCCCGCTGTCCCCCGGACAGAAACTAAGAAGCACTGGTGATGTTTTCCACCCTTTAGTTCACCCCAGATGTGCAAACCGCTGGAACAAAGTCATGCCTAGCGTACACAGGATTTCTGATTCTTAAAAGAAGAGCTCCCCCCGCATCCCTTATCCCATCTGTGCTAGTGACAGACTTGATGAGCTGAGGTCTAGAGAGTACCTCTGCTAATTAGCCTCTGACTGCTAACAATCATTACAGCTGATTCAACAGAGTGCGTAGCATCAGTTCAAGCTGCAGAGATGCTGCAGGGGTTTGCGATCCGAGGACAGTTTGTGTCTTCAGCCTGGGCAATCCCATCCCGGGCAGTTAAATCCCACGTAAAGGTATAACTGAGAGCACTATTTGCCTTTCACTGAAGTCAAGACTTGTTTCTGCCTCTGCACAAGAGGCTCTCCTTTCAGTGCCAAGGCAGAGCAGGCAGTGGTCCCACCCCAGAGTCTTGGCGTAAGGCAAAGGGTACGTGAGAGAGATGCTCATGGAGACAAGACACAGAGCCCCATGCGGCCCTGTAAAGGAAACCCAGGGTCCCAACCCAAAGCAGAGGGAAGCTTCTTGTTTGACTGCTAAAAAAAGAGAGCTGAAGCTATTCACCATTCACCGTGGGACCGCTGTGCTCTTCGGCTTATTTCTGCGCGTGGGAAATCCAGGTTCCCGTTTGCTGCAGTCGGGATATCCATCCCAAAGATAAAGGCAGCCTCTGGCAGGCACGACCCACCCCAGGGAGGGTGTCCAGCCACGGGGCGAGAAGTACCAGGGACTCCGCGGAGGGCAGTCAGGTGTAACAGCGCTGGGCAACAACCCGACACCCCACGAGAGCAGGAATAACTGCTCTACATCCCTGCCTCTCCATTGCCTAACCCAGACAGCTTTCAAACCTGCTTAAAAGCTACTATCAGAAACCACCAGCTTCCGGGAGACCTTTCCAACATGCCCTGGGGAGGGTAAAATGCTTTTAAGAAGAGCTTGGTCAGCTGATGGCTGGGATTTCAGGGCTGTCAAAGACAGCTGGGGACTGGACTGTGTGACCCTGGAGATCCCTTCCAGTCTGTATGTACACATATATATGTAGACATGTATATATCCTTCTATAAAAAACCATTAGCAAGCTGCTGAGCCTGCACTCACCACACGCTTCCCAGCAAAAGCAAGAGGGACTTGAATGCGCAAAGAATAAATGATTCAGCTCCATCTTGTGTTTCTGCTTTTGACATGCCAAGCAGCACTCCGGCTTGTCAGGATAAAATCCAGACGGCTGCAATATATGTACAAAACTGGGACAATTCAGATTAAAAACCCATTTTCCTCTATGTTTATCTGAATATTTACCCCCTCTCCTAACAGCTGTCCTGAAAGGAAGATAGGAAAAGAGAGGATTTCCCATGATTTGCGTCCGGCTTAGAAACCCTAGCTCCCCGAATTATGATTGATTGTGCCTCAGCACAGATTATTTTGAAACCATCATCTGTGAGAAGCACACAACCAGCGCTCTGTCAGAGGAAAGGAAAAATGGGGACAGTTTCCGAAGAGGTCTGTAAAAAGCCCTTTGGTCTCCTTTCCAAAGCGAAGCACGCTGCACTTAACAGCGATTGCCCAGGGCCCGGCAATCACCTACTGACGCGTGAATGCCGCTTTCAAGAACAACAGCTCATCAAGGCACTCTCGGGTCACCGCAGACTGCGGCGAGAAGAGAATCACAGTCTCCGCGGGTCAGAAACGAAAAGCGCAGACGTATCCCAAAGAATATTTCGCACTGAGCAGAGTTGTAATCGCAGAAGAGAAGTCAAGCGCTGACGACTCCGTCCTTTCCTACAAGCTGTAGGAACCACCCATCACGGCGAAAAGATGAGGCAAAAAGGGACAGGCACCCTTTTGGCAAGTTTGTCTTGCTGCCAGAGGCCTGTCCCTTCAAGTAATGACAGGCAGGCATTTTTGCAGGAGGTTCACCGCTCAGATCCACAGGTGGTTTGGTTCCCAGTGCCCAGACCCAACCAGGATAAAGCCTGAAATGTTAATAGCCTCTTCCCGTCATTTCATTATATGGCATTTCAGGGGGTGATTCTGAAATCATGCGTTCGGTTGGTACGCTATGTACAGCCACATGTGACTCAACAGACTCTTTTCCCTCCCCTAACAGGCAAACATCACGAATTAGCAATAAATCCCTGCAGAAACACAGGCTCTCTCAAGGCAGGTGTGACTTCACATTGCGATTCCCCAAAACTGGAGAGAAATGGCATGAAAATCGTCATTTCAAATAACGCTGCAGTTCCCTATCTGTTGGCTACACCAGTGAAATATTGCATTGCTAAAGCTCTCCCCCATGAAAAGGTATTTTGAAAGACAAGCTAAGCATCCAAGGAAGAATAAGCCACCCTAAGCAGGAATACAAGGGCTGAACCTGAAGTATCCGAGTACTTGCATACGACATTGTCCAGATGCTCACGCGTGTATCTAACCAAGAGCCTTGCTGCACCTGAACCAAAGCAGAAAGGTGAAGCCAAAACCTTACAAAAAGGCCCATTACCCATTAGATTTCTCTTGTGTTGTAGAACAACACCGAGAGATGGACCCAGCTCTGCTCCTGCTCTTCTGCGTCAGCACAGACTCAATGGGTTCATCCCCTACCAAGAGCCAGGCCAGGAGGACCAGACTCTGGAGACCAGGCACAGCGAGCACTTACTGGGTTTCTTAAGAGGAGCAAGATGCTCCCAGCATCTGATGGCTCATGCCATGCCAACACGGCGGTGAAGAGCCCCTGCGCGCCCGTGAGTGGGTCAGCAGTTCTCTGAGCCATGGTGCACCCCGGCAGCTCCGCACCTTCTGTAAGGACAAGGGCATGGGGCAGCAAAACTGGGCTTCATCTTTGTCCTGACCCTCTTTCAAGGGGCACCGCCGTACTCTTTCCTCCCACACCACAAGGTAAATGGGTTTCCCTCTTCTCCCAGCCCTCTCGAGGAGCGCCGCGACAAGCGATGGTGTGTCCCTGCCTGCACCCACTGACACAACATGGGGCGCGGAGCTGCAGCCCAGCGGTCTGCATCCTCCACGGGGCCACGCGCCTCCACGCAGCCTGCCAAAGCATGACAGGGACACTCCTGGGAAGCACACCGGCCAAGTCCCTTTCGGCAGGGGCGTCACGCACCTCCCCATCTCTCCAACTCCACATCGCAGGTCCCCCCACCTGCTCCTGCCAGCACCGATTTGCTTGAGCAGGGGGACAATTATTTCAATGTTCATCAAGAAGTGATGCCCATCCCCTTGTGCCCTGTCTGCCCGCGTCCCAGTCACTTCTGCCCCAGTTCCCTCGGTGTGGGGGTCACTGGTGCCAGGAGGGAGGGAGGCTGCGGGTGGATGGAGCTCAGCTGAAGCTATTGACGGCTGCGTCCCTGCCTCAAGCACTGGGACCTTCTCCTCCAGCGAGGACGTGTGTGGGAGTGAGTATGCTCAAGAGGAGCTGATCAGTATTCAGCAAAAGGCTCTGCTACCGCCCTGCCCGCTGCCGTCCCTCCTCCTCCCGGTGACTCGGTGCGCGGGAGGAGGCAGCAGCCTTTCCTCAGCAGCACCCCAGGGCACCCCGCTGCCACATCCCCGTCCTCCCCCGCAGCGGATTTCACGCCTCCCTCCTCATGAAAGCATCGCTCCCCATCGCTTTTCCAGCACTGCAGCGCAGGTGTCCCCGATCCACCCCCAGGCCACCACCCGCAGACCCTGCCAGCTCCTTCAGCACAGCCCTCGGCTCACGGGGAGCCAGCTATCATGATTTGGGGACCCACAGGGGAGCATCATCTGCCCGACGCCAGCCTCCCCGCGCCGGGGGGCAACGCTCTTCCCAAGCAAGGGTGCAAAACGCAGCCCAAGTGTGGGCAGCGATGCTCCCGATGGAAGATGGGCCATGCAGGACAAGGTCTGCTGGGAAGGTGGCCCTCCGTGGCCACTTCCAGACCGCGGGGCTCGGTCGGGGCTGCTGGCGGAGGCCGCCACGGAGCCAGGGCTCACGCCGTGCAGCTTCCACATGGCGCCCAGGGCCTTGACTTCGTGGCTGGAGTGCTTGCCCTCCTCCAGGCACTGGTAGCAGACGGGGCTCTTGCACTGCACGCAGTACATGCTGTGGTTCTCCAGCTCGTGGTCGGTGCAGGTGGAGATCTTACGGGGGCTGAGGCGGCGGCTGACGCGGCCCTGGGCCGGCGGCACCAGGCGATGCTTGGCCAGCGGCCCGCGGGGCGGGTGGCACCGCAGGCGGCAGGGATCGCAGTAGAAGACGTCGCACTGCTCGCACATGACGGCCGCCTCCTTGGGCGCCTTCTCGCAGAGCTGGCAGCGCAGGGCGGCCGCCCGGCCTTGCTGGTAGCGGTCGATGACGCCCTCCAGCAGGCGGTTGCGGGGGAAGCCCCGCAGCCCGCGCTCGTCCAGCACCAGGCTGCGGTGGCACTGCGGGCAGGTGAGGCAGGCGTTGCGGGGCGGCGGCGGCGGGGCCAGGGCGG
>VXBO01010067.1:65122-99529 GCA_013400135.1 Rhinoptilus africanus
CCCCGGGGGATGGGGTCTGTCCCCGGGGGCTGGGGGTCTGTCCCCGGGGGCCGCCCCGGGCCCGCCCCGGCTCCCCTTCCCCCGGCGCCCGAGGGGAGCGTCTGTTCCGCCACCGGCTTCTCGCCTTCCCCGCCGTGCCCGCAGCAGCCTGCCCCAGGGGTGCCCCCCAGGATGGTGGCCGCAGCCTCTCCCCGGTTCAAGGGGAGCCGGCGGGTGAGGCTCCGCTCAGCCCCCGAGCCGGGGGTGTCCCCGTGGGGTGGCGGGGGGGGGGGGACCCGCGGCCCCCTCCTAAACCCTGGCCTTTAAAATACCCTCCTGGCAACCTGCCGTGCGGCATCACAGCGCTTCCCTTCCAGCCAAGGGAGAAATAAGATTACTGGGAATGTCTCCGGGTTCTCTTTCCCCGCCCGGGGCTGCCGGTTGGGGGGGTGTCCCGTGCCCCCCCGTGACGGTGTCTTTGGGCACCTCGGGAGAGGAGCCGCGATGGGAGAAGCTCGGTGTGGGAGCCTGGGGACAGAGGGTCCAGCCGGGGGCTTGGGACTGGAGCTCAGGGGGGGACACAGAGTCCCTGCGGAGCCGCCGTGGGGGCGGTGAGGGACAGGGGAAAGCTGGCTTTGCATCCCACGTGCGGGGCAGGAGGCCCTGGATCCAAGGAAAGGGTGAGCCCGCGCCACCGTTCACAAGCAGTGACTGGGGGTGGGGGGAGCCTGGCTTGGGGACCCTGGTGCTCTAAGCCGTGGGGTGACACAGGGGGACTGGTGGCAAAGGTGGGGAAACTGAGTCAGGTTCACAGCAACTCCCCAGTAACCCTAAGGGGGGAGGGCTGGCTGCTGCCTGGCCCCTGTGACGGAGGGTTTGGCCAGTTTGGGGCCAAGGGCCAAGACCTGGGCTTAGCCAGAGCCGCGGGACCCCGGACAGAGGGGCGGGGGAGCCCTTGGTGGGGCTCGTCAGAGCAATTAAACGCCCTCAGAACCCTGACGCAGCGCGTGGCAGTCCCCACTGGTGGGGCTGACCTCACAGCATCCAGGAAAGGCAGAGATCTGCTTGGTGGTGGAAACATCCAGGCAAAACGGGACAGTGGCCGGTGCTCTCTCCTGGGGCTGCTCCTCCGTGCCCAGGCAGGGTGCCGGGAGCTGGCGTGGATCCCGCCACCCCAGGAATCCAGGTTATTTTCTGAAATATTCAAGCCACATAGTGTGCTTGCCGCTGCTCTTGGGCACACCAGTTTCCGTGGTGGGGAGGTGGCAGAAGCACTGGGGACACCCGGGGGCTGCCTGTCCCCTGCTCGGGGATTGCGTGCCCCCGACACAGGGCTTTCTTCAGGAGCCACTTGTTGGCCGCTGTTGCTGAGTGTTATGGCTGGAGGAACCCACAACAATTTATTGTCATTTAGACAATTGTTCTCACACCCTATGACCCCTCCCCACCCGGGAATGGGAACTGGGAAAAACAAGGAAACCCAGGGGTTGAAATATAAGCAGATTTAATATAATAAGTTTAGATAATTAGCATTAATAATACTAAAGAACCCGTATTGATCCTGATAGGAATATAAACCAGACAAGGACTGTACCCAGCCCATTCTATCACGGGAAGCTGCGCTCCCCGCAGGGACAGCCCGTGTGGGACCCTGCGGGGGGTCAGGGCTCCGGCACCGGGGCGAGGAGCGCTCAGGATCACGGACATCAAGGGCGAGGAAGAGAGAGAGAACTCAGGAAACCTGTAATTCCTATTGAATGTGCCGTTCATGGTATGAAATAACCCCATTGTTGGCTTGGGTCAGGTGGCCGGGTCTCGCTCCTCCTCATCCCTGCCCTTGGCTAAACTTGAAAACACTGAGACCGTAAAATCCGCATCCCGGAGCTGGATATAAATTAAATATTTTCACAGATTTCAGACCCTAGTCTTCTAAAAGTGCAGTTTTCCCAAGCATTAGAAGAGAAATTAGCCCTGTGTTGCTGGAACCAGGGCACTGAGCCACAGTGTGCGTCTGACTCTTGGGCAGATCAAAGGGATATGGGGCGAGTGGCCACGTCCCTCTGTGGGGACACGGATGACTCTGCAGCCCGGGACCGCTGAGCCCGAGCCTGGATATCCATATGCGGGAATGGATAGCGGGGGAGCGGAGGAGCAGCATCCTGTCAGAGCAGAGCATCGCTTCCCGCACGGCTGCCCGTTACCCCGCAGCTGGGGTGGATGCTGAGAGATTCCTGTGGGATTTATCAGGTTGAGCCTTGAAAGGTGCAGCCCCTCACGGGCACGGCTTTGGGCGAGGGCACTGAGGGGCTCTTTCCCCCCCCTGTGGGTTTGTGCAGTTCCCGGGATCCAGGCAGCGGGTACGATTTCCAGCTCCCACACTGGTGGGAGAAGGGGGAGAACCCTAGAGCTGAGATGCAGAAGGCAGGCACAGCCATTCCTCCGCCTGAGAAGGAGGGACAAGTGACAAGGAGAAAAAGGCCTTTCCGAGCGTGTCTCCCTCCTGCTCCCTGCCCCGGGGGAGAGCAGGGTGGTTTGTACTTTCCTTTCTGCTCCTCCAGGCTCCTGCTGGCTCCGTATCCACCACTGACGCCCTGCCTTCCCCTCGCCTCTGCTGAGCTCTCCTCTCCTGCTCCATTTCGGTGTCCACTCAGAGTTGGTCTTTTTTTTTTTCCTGCTCTCATTCCTCTGGCTGCCCTTTTGCCGGAGTAAAACCATCATTCCTTGTTTGCTCTGCCTCTTGTTTCCCGTGGCCATTTTTCACTCTGGAAGGTAGATGATGCCATTCCTCCTGTAGCGATACGCTGATCATGTAAATAGGCGGAAAGAGGAAAAAGCCCTGCAAAAAGGAATACAGCCGGTGGATTTGGAAGCAACCCTCGGTCATAAACACTTAGCTCTTTTCTTCTTGGCGCAGCAGCTTGTGCCTTCGCTTTCATCTCAGGTGTTATCAAGCATCCCCGTGCTCTGGCTTCGTATTATTTACAATTGCCAGACTCGTTACTGCCCCGAGAACTGTGCAGCGTGCAGCTATGAACCTGCAATAATTACTTGACCCGGCTTCAACATTCATTTGTCGAATGTGGCTGTGATCAGCGATTACGAGCTAAAGGACCAAGAAGTCATCTTGCTCCAAGCTGGCTCCTGCTTTTCTCACGTGGCTCTTGCCAGGAGCCTCAGCTTTAGAAGTGGCCCCGGCTCCCTCTGCGGGAATGGTCCGTCTCCATTTCTGTTGTAACAAGGCTCTGCTCTGGGGGATGCAGGAGGCACCACTGGGCTGAAATAAATTAAAGTCGTTGGGACTCTGCGTAAGCGCTGTCGCATCCCCTTGGTGGTTTGTAATAACAAGAAGGGCTGTTACCATGAACATAAATTGCCCGTTCCCCTCCGCGCCCCGCCAGCCTGCAGGTGTGTTTGCTTTGTCTGCTGGAAACGCAGATTAGAAATCGGGATCAAGCCTGGAGACAGCAGCAGGAGCAAGATGGGGCAGCGGGCGGTGCTGTTTGAATTGTATGTGGTGTGTTATCCCCCCAAAAGGTCCCATCACCACTGCCGTTCTATTAAACCCACTGGAAACCCACACTAATTGGTGTGTGACACAGGGGACGGAGGTGGCCCATGGCACCAGGACCTGCTCCCACATCCCCTTCCAAGCTCCATACCAGCCACCTCCTTTGGCTCATGGCAGCCACCAGCTGCCTTGTGTCGCTGAGTTGTTCCCGGAGAAATAAGAATACGGGGAAAGAGAAGATGCGCGGATGTCACGAGGGCCACAAGGGACCACGAGTCGAGAGAGGAAAAGGGATGGAGAGGATGAGAGCCCCCTAGTCCCCCCCAGTTCCTGGCAGGATGGAGGTAAGGGCTGGGTAATGACCAGGACTTGCCCAGCACTGGCAGCTGGAGGGAAGAAACAAGTGTGATGTCCCGGTGTTATCCCGGGGAAAAGAAAACCTTCATCGCAAACTGGGACAAAAGATCTGAACCTAGGCAATTCTCCATAGAAATCCTGCAATATTTTGTTCCGTGAAATCCCCGTGGGAGGAAGATGTTGGTGATGGTGGAGGTGGGCAGCTGGGAGCAGGTCCAAGGCCCACCCCAGGGGGACCTGCGGGAGATGCGGGCTCCTGGGCAGGGGGATCGCCGCGTGTCAGGATGCCGCAAGCACGGAGGGCTGTGAATCCTCCTTGGGAAGCAGGGGCTGTTTCTTCCATTTAAAGAACTAAGTATTTTCTTTGTGTTAATATTACCTTGATGACAAATAGCCTAAATTTCACTTGCTTTGGGCAACAGTGGTTTCTTAAACCTCCACTGGTATGTGCAAACACACCTCTGCTACAAAATTTTCTGCCGAGATCCCCGCCAGCGACAGGATTACAGGACAGAAGGAAGGTGGGACTTGGGAAATCAATAGCATTCACGTCTCAGGCTGGAGCGAGGAGCAGTGGGATACAAAGCTGAAGGCTGTCTGTCGCTAATTAATCTACCAGCATCATCCCTGTGATGCCGATCGATCTCCATCCCCCCGGGCAGAGAGGGAGCCGCCTGGATCTCCCCTCAGGTGGGTTGCCGGTAGGGTCTCGGGAGGGTGATAGATTGTCTGGCTCCCACCTTCGCTCCCCTGTTCCGCACAGGGGTGGGATTTCAAGGGGAGAGGTGGGCTGGACAGATGACGGCATGCCAGCACGCAGGCACGTGTGTGCAGGTAGTGGGTAGCCGGGAGGGTGAGTTTGGGTTGATTTATGAGGCCCTGAGCTGGGCTACAGCTAATTAATAAATGAGAAGAATGAGCCAAGACAAAGAGCTCTGCAGTCTCCTTCACTCATCGCACTCCCGTGAAGGGATAAATAAGAGAGCGGATGAGGGCTCGGGGCTCACCTCCGGAGAGGAGGGGGCTGGGAGGTGCTGGGGGTGCCCCCAGGGCCTTCCCAGCGGTGCCCCCACACTGCTGGAGAGGCCTCGGGAGGCTGATGCAAGGAGATGATCTTTCCATTACCCCGGGGGAAACCTGCTTCAGGCTTCGGACTCTGGTGCCTGGAGGTCCCAGGTGTGGTACCCCATCACAGGATGGGGCCCTTCCAGCCCTTTGTGCAGGAGCACTCATGTTCCCCTCTGTCCGCTGGGCACGTCCCAGCAGATGCAGTTTAGGATCAGTCGCCTGTGTATGACTTTAAGACATTGGCAGCTCATAATTCATCCTGTGATCAACCAATACACCCTGATCCTCCTTCTCCTCAGTCATTTTGAAGGGATGAGCTCCTGGCTGCCAGTAGAAATCCTTCTTTATTAGTCCCTACATGCATGCATGACCGTGACATCCATATCCCAGCTGTCATTCTACCCCCTTGGGTCATTCAGATTTTCCAGCATACTCTTCTTCTTCTCTCCACTGATGACACCTCCTGGCTTTGTGTTTTTAGCATGCTTGCTGAGCTCACTCTCCTCTTTGGCTCAAAGATCATCAGCAGAAATGCTAGGTGGGACGTCTGACAGCCTCCCAGGTCTCAGACTCCCAGGGCTCCATCAGTAACTGCCTCCCAGCACAGTTCTCAGAGCTCCTTACTGGTTATATCATTTGCTCCAAGCACCGATTTGGGTCTGCTGAAGCAGCTCCGAGAGTTGAAACCACCTCCCATTTGTTTCCGAGGTCTCTTCGTTGCAAAGAAAAGTGCTGAAGTATTGTGGATGATCGACCTTCATTGAACCCAGGTGGCGTCTTTCATAGACAGGTTGGAAGGGACCTTGAAGATCATCCAGTCCCCCCCCCTGCCCTGGGCAGGGACACCTCCCACCAGCCCAGGCTGCTCCAAGCCCCGTCCAGCCTGGCCTTGAACCCCTCCAGGGATGGGGCAGCCACAGCTTCTCTGGGCAGCCTGGGCCAGGGGCTCACCCCCCTCACAGCAAAGGATTTCTGCCTCACATCTCAGCTAAATCTCCCCTCTGCCAGTTTGAAACCGTTGGCCCTTGTCCTATCATCCCACTCCCTCAGAGAGTCCCTCCCCATCCTTGTAGGCCCCCTTTAGGTACTGGAAGGCTGCTATAAGGTCTCTTTCCCCATTTTATCTCACCGTCACCAACTTGTCTGAACACAAGGGATCCCCTTTGTGCCTGTAGACAAACGGTCCTGGTTTGAGGGTGGCACAAAGGTGGAGGTGGGTTTTAGTGGCCATGACAAAAAATCTTCAGGTTTAGGAATGTTTTGATGCCTAGTTCTCAGAACCAGTCTCCCCCTGCCTGGCCAGGACAGGCTGCTTTCTGTCGCCCGGAGCCTGCTGCTGTCTGATGGCTGTTGCCAGCCCTGTTACCTCACTTCTGGCAGTGAACTGCAGCTTCCTGGGATAGCGGTGCGGTTTCCTGGGACTAGATGGATTTCAGAAGCTAGAGGAGAGCTTCCCAATGGTGAAACACTAGAAGTCAGAATTTTATGTGTTGTGTAGGAGATAGGCAAAGCTGCTGGGAAGGAGCAACCGGGAAGTCTTCCGTACCTATCTATGTGATGGCACGAGCGCCACCGAACCGCAGAGCTGTCACACCTATTTCAGGCAGGCAGTGCTCATCAAATCACAGGAGATTCACCCATTTTTGAGCCTGGGACTGAACCAGCGGCAGGCAGAGACTTTCCACCGTCCTCAGCGGGCTCTGAGTCAGGAGCTACTTGAGTCACAGTCCAAGTCAGCATCTCACTGCTTCCCCCTCGCCCTTGCTCCCCAAACGATGACACTCAGGGCTTCTTCGGCTGATGAGCAACCTCTCTAGACTTAGGTACTCAATACACTGAGAAAGTTATTCCCGCACAGAGTGGGTGTGAAACAAAACCCTGGTCCGTAACTTCTGAAACCCCTCTGAAGCACCCGCGGAGGTGGCTGGGGCTGCTGCGCGATGGGGGCTTGCTCTTGGCTGGGGAGGCCAGGTCCTGAGAAACGCTAACAAGAACGTTAACAGTGTAACTGTTTTAAATATTTAATGATCTTTTCCTTTAACAGACTTCTATTACAACCGCTGAGCACACAGGCTTTCCTTATTAAACCAGCACTGAAGCGGCAGCACAGTGTAAGGGTAAAAACCCGGGTGTCGAAGACCCGCTGCTGCTCTCCGAGGACTTTTCACCAGCGATGAGAGCCGGCAGTGACCGCGGGCGTCGGCGAGTGGCTGAGCCCCGGGGTGGCAGTGCCCTCTCTGCCACCTCCCGAAAACCTCTTCTGAAAATCACTTCGGAAAATAAGATGGCAAAATTGCTCCACCAAGTAGCTCCCGGCCTGGCGAGGCGGCAGGACCTGGGGATGTCTGACTGCTGCAGGAGGACCGCGAAAGAGAAGCTAAACGCTTAAAAGATGCCTCAGAGCGAGATGCATTGCAAAATCTGCAAATCTAAATTTGCTGATTACTTTCAAAGGTGACATCATCTATTTTTATTTTATTTTTTTTTTAACTCTGGGGAGCTAGTGGAAAATTTCTGATTTTAATCAAGAGAGAGCAGAAGTGGTGGCGAATACACGGGAAGAGCTGAGCTGCAGGTATAAATTGTGATGCTCCTTTGACCACCGCCTTCGCACGCTGCCCACTTACTCATCTCCCCCGAGATTAATGCCCCACTTCTCCGACCTGTGACTCATTCCGGAGAACAGCAATATTCAGCTCATCCCACCACAGAAATCTGTCCTTCCTCCCACGGGCTGGGTTTGTCGTCTTCCTCTTTTCTCTACAGCCCAAAGGCTCAGCCGGGGAACATTTAGTGGTGCAGAAGATGGGCTGAAGGTGTGATATTCCCTGCACCTTCAGCGCTGAAAAGGAAACTCTCTCCCACTGAGATGTATTGGCTTCACAAACAATCCAAGCCTTCTTTAACCATAAGAGGGTCCTGCCATGGGGAATCTTAACACGTGGAGCCAATCCAGGTGGTTTTTTGGCTGTAGTGAACCAATCTGTGGTTTCTCCAGCAGCGATCTGAGTGATGGAGCTGTGTGTGCCGGTACAGCACTCAGGGGCTTGGTGGGGCATCCAGCTCGCCCCATCCAACACTGGCACAGCGGGCGAGCCTCCGCCGGGAAAAGGGAGGAGAAACCGCACGCAGGGGATTTGTCCCCCAGGAGGCTGATTTTGGGGGGTGTTCCACAAATATAACCTCATCTCTTCTGGTTCCTTCACTGCAACCCAGAAGAAAGCAGCCAGGCACTTGGGTGCGCTTGGAGTGGTGACACAGATGTCACCCTAGATAAGGCAGCAGGGATCTAAGGGGGTTTGAGAGTGTCACAAGGGAGATGCTGAGGGAAGGAGGAGCCGGTGGCCGTGCCCTCCCCAGCGGGAGCTGTAAGGAGAGGAGAAGGGGAAGAGCAAAAAGGTCTCGGCAAAATGGCCCAGGGTGCATCAGTGTGCAGTGGCCAGGGCAGAGGAGGCTCAGGGCAACCGTGAATTCCCTGAGCTCCCAGGCAGTGACAGATTCTGGGATGTCTGCAATGAATTCTCACATTTTGTTGGAAAACAACTGGAAGGCTGACGGGGTCATTTTCTCCCCCAGCACAATTCAGCACACATACACTCCAGACCGGATTCCCATTAAGCTTCACCCTTGCCTCTCGATGGGGAGATCACCCCCAGCAACACCCCAGCCCCAAACCCCCATCTCTGGGGGTGCCGGTGGCAGGGCCAGGTCTCTCCCAACGCTGTCCCTCTGCGGTGGCCGATCGGGTGCCTTACAGCCCCCTCTTTCTCCTTCGCCACCCCCTGCCATAGAGCAGGCTGTCCCCTTCCAAAGGAAAGGGTGAAGTGATCTGCTCCTAACCCCTGCGGATGCAATAAGGGGTCCTTCCTTTGCCTCTGCAGTGCTCCCACTCCGGAGGTTTTCCAGGAGTGAAATCGCTGTTGCTGGAAGCCAACCCCAGCTGCAGCTCAGCGAGTGCCGCAGCAGGGCGAGCTTGCAGCGCCCAAAGGTATTTCATCAAACGGAGAGTGGGACTGATGCGGCGCCGAAGGGTAGTTATTTATCACCTCCCCCCCATCTCTCCCTGGGCTAATGGCTAGAGGCTCAGGAGAGCAGCGAAGGCATTTTACTTCTTGCTTCCCAATTAGGAGAGCTGTAAAAGCCACCCTTTCGTGGCACACCAGGGTCACATCCCCGCTGGTGGTCTCCAGCAGCTCTTTTCACGGCTCCCGCGGTGCCCGGGGGTGTGGAACAGGACCCGAGATATTTGCGAGATATTCCTGTTTTCAGACAATTCCTGCTTGCTTGGAGGAGAACGCGGCTCTTTCATCACGATCTAAACCCCTTCAACCTCTACTAACCTCTGCAGTACAGCCTGCTTCGTTGAGATACCTCAATAAGTACATCAACTTGATGTGCTGATGAGTGCCTGGCATCAGAGAGGGCCGTCAGGAATAGCTTCCCCATTAAAGAGCAGCGTGCGGGCTATTTTCAAGCCTCCTTCCACCCATCGCGGCTTACGGCTGACAATTTTGGGGAAAGCAGTTGCAAAGTTTTTGGATGTATCAAGTGGGAGGCCAAAATCTAATGTATAGCTGCGTGGAGTGCAGATTTCTTCTCACTGCCATGGTAACCGAACTCACTAAAAATAAAAAGTATTCCCATAAATGTCAAAACACACCATGCTTCCGTGACGTACGGAGTATCTGACCTGAAATCTGTAATCATTATGTAACGACGTTTAGCATTACAGTAATTACATGGGAAAATTGTCTGCAGGTTAGGCGTTTTGCATAACTTTGGTAGTCAATCTGCTTCCCTGTATTCTTTCATATTTATGTTGTTAATGTGATAATTAGATGCTTAGCGTCGCTGTTTAACATCTGCTGTGATGCGTTGCATGCGAAGGGAGACATTGCACTCATGAAACTGGTGCCGTTGTCCATCTTCTCTAAGCAACCACTAAATAAACCGCTATCCAGGGCTTGGCAAAAGCCGGAATTTTGGAAAACCTGCCTGTGCAGGTGGGAACGTGGCGTGGAGTCGGGCAACCAGCCTGTGGGGAAAACCCTATGGACGTGCAAGGTGGGTTTTAGCTGCTCACTCCCAGATGTGCAGATATTTCAGGGGCTTGTAGCCCACAGGAAGAGGCACCCCTGTCTGGTGGCTCCGTCCAAGGTCTCGATTCATTTCTTCTTAAATCAGACATCTGAAATATGGCAGGGGCTTGGAAAGGGGGCATGGGGAGACCTGCTCAGATGTAGATTTCTTCATGGAGGACATGTAATGTTAGGTAGGACGAAATAGATGGGCTGGGACCCACATGCGGAGTTTTTCTGTGGCTCTAAGTCGCCTTCAGATGAAGCCTGTGGCCCCAGGACACCCACCCTTGCCTCAGAGTCTGCACAAGAGCCTGGGCTTGTCTCTGCCAAGGTCGGCGGAAGGTGCCACCATGCCTCACCGTGGGAATTTGCTGATGCTCATGCCGCGGTGGTGTTGATCCCACACTCATCCTCCACAGAGGAGTTGCTGCTTCCAGCTCCTCAGCAAGTCTCCCTCTCCTCCTGCCGTGGGTGTTCCCACCAGCCTGTTGCCATGCGGTGACACACTCAGATGAATCAAGGAGGTGGTGGAAGCGCTTAGGAGATGTGAGGGAAGCAAACCAGGCATGCTCCCAGCCCTGACAGCCCACTCCTCATGAAGACTCACCTCTGGCTGGCAAAATCCCATTTTTCATCTCAATTAAAGGGCAACATGGTGAGAGGACGCAGAGGGAAAGCAGTGTCCCCTCCCAGGTGGCAGCTGAGCTCAGGGTGGATGTTGGAAAGAAAATATCTCACGGGGCATCTCACTGGAAGTGGAACTGTCCTCACTGCACCTTCTCTGTGACGCGCTGACGCTCCTCCCCTGGAGGGTCCTTGCTGTCCTGGCAATGCAGCAGGATCTTGGGAAAGAAGAGATGTGTAAACACCTTGCCTGGGGCATCACTCTGGGCAGACATACCTCCGGGTCTTGTGACTGTAGCCAAGAGCGGACAAGAGAACGCCACCTTCCAGGCCCCCGAGGCAGGGACCAACTCCTCTCCAAGCAAAAGCCTCTTTTCTTTTTTTTCCCTGTTTATTTCTAAGGGCTGTCGGGCACTGGGGTGGATGCAACATGCGTGGCTGGGTGGGAAATGGTTTACAGTCCCTTCCAACATGCCTGTTCTGTCCCCGGGGGCAGGACCAAGGCCACCATGCGCAGAGTTGGAGCTTGCTGCAGGGACACTTCTTTGGCACGTTCCCACCGAGCTCTGCCGTCCATCCAGGGGGTGGGCTGCCCGGCCAGGCACAGTGACGTCGCAGGCTGGACGTTTGGAGACGAGGGTCGTGGTTGTGGTGGGGGAAATCCTGAGCTGGAGCAGATGTGGGGCTCAGCTTGCCTTTGCCGAGCCAGAGCTAGGAGGCAGCCTCCAGCCTGAACCTCCTAAGGGAGCTTGTGGGAAAGGAGACATCTGGATCACGGGAAGAGGAAGGGGTGGCCACCAGGACATTGGTGCTCCATGTCTGCTCCACAGTAGGTAACTTCAGGCTCGCAAAGAGCCAAGAAGATACCCATGGGTTCACCAGCAGCCAGGTAAGACTATCTCCTGGCTGCAAGGAGAGCACTGAGCAGCCATGGTCCCGTTCCCAGCACGGATGAACTGTAGGGGGCCAGGACCTGCCGGACACTCTTCTTAGCTCTGAAGGTTCTTGCCCATAACTCATGTCTCCCCGTGCTTCTGGCTTTGATTTTTTAGCAGAGAAACATCAAAGGTTCTTCCCAGGAAATCAAAAAAGAGCATCGTTTGTACAGAGACTTCAGCCACGCACTTGCCACAACCATACAATTTGAAAGGGCTGCTAAAATGTCAGCAAAATGAAAGGCTGGAGAACTCGTGTTTGTGCCTTAGTGCAGAGCAGTTGGGAACAGAGAGGTGTGGGGAACGGGACTGGAAAAAATCAACCTACGAAAGAAAAGGAGGAGAATTAAAATGAGCCAGTCAAGTCCTTCTGGACCTGGGAAAAGCCCGGCCAAGGGACAAATCTGTTTTGATGGGCTGTTGCAACCGCTGGGCATCCTGGAGCCAGTGGCAGGTGCTGGCTGCCTGGAGCCTGGGGCTCCAGCATGAGGGATCAGGGCAGGAGGAGGAAGCACTGAAGCATTTTCATACATAAGAAAGGGAATTTATCTGTATGTATGGGCTGTGCAGCACCTCTACCCGATCCCTGTGTCCCGTAAGGCTCTTAAAGGCTTTTTTCCCCTCAAGGAGAGGGAGGTACTTGTAATGCCGGGCCGGCTTCCACCTCCGCCTCCTCCTCCCATGACTGCTCTGCACCCATCCATGACCCATCCCCTCTCCTCTGCATGCCTGGGGTGCTGATGGGTGATGCTATGGCACCGGGTGCTGCTGCTGTCACCTAACGGCACTGCAAGGCTGGCTGCTGCTCAGCTTTTGGGTGCTCAGGGGGACCCGTGGGACCCAGGAGCTTCCACCCAGTCTGTGTTGGCACTGAGATGTGTTGGCTTTTTATTTTTTTGGAGATCCCTTCTCCCATACCTATTACTCACTTTTTTTTTCCCTTTTTTTTTTTTTTTAACGTTTTTTCCCCCTGCTGCCATGGCAACCTGGATAGATTCTGGTCACGGCTTTGGCCTCCCGGGCTGCAGATGGCCACAGAAACATCAGTCAACAAGTGACATACCTCCCTGGGGACCGGCATAGCTGGGGATGTCCCCTGCAGGCAGGGACCTCGCTGGATCCCCAGCAAAGAGCAGAGCTCACTCTCCTGGGATGAGATCCCTCTTCCCTCCTCCCTCTGCCTGCAGCTCCTCCTGGACTGGGCACTGGAAGGCTACCAGGGGTCTATTTTGGGCAGTGGCCACCTGGGACGGCTCCTCTGCCCTTGCTCCTGCCTCGCTGCTGCCTGGAGGGGCAGCAGGAGCTGGGGCTGTATGCAGTGATTCCACTTTATAGGAGGGCTGGTGGATAGGGTTCGATCCTGCCCCACACACTGTCCCTCCCTCGGCACCCGCAGCCATCGCCCCGCACACCCAGCACCAGCTCCTGTCCTTCCTTCTCCCCGACTCCGCTCTCAGCTCCCCTCTGAGGACAAACCAACCCCTGGGGAAGCCCTGGGGAATTTTTCGAGGGTTCCTTTCAGGTTGCAGGGATGGAAATCCTGCCTCCAGGTTCCTGTGGCACCCCCCTGGAAGGGCGGGAGATGGGTGCTGCTCCGAGCCCGGGGCTGGTGGTCCCTGGTGTGATGCAGACTTGCTCAGAGGCAGAGAGAGAAGGAAAGCAGTGAATCTGCAGACTGCTCCCCTCCGAGCTCTGTGGTGTCTTCCTCCCTCCCTCCTCCTCATCACCAGCACTGCTTCCAGCTCCCCTGGAAGGCAATCCGTGTCCATTGCCACCCCCTGCTCAGCCTGTTGGGTATTAAAACCACTGGGCAGCTTTAGCCATGGATGGGGAGGAAATGTGCCCACCCTTCCTGTCCTGTGTTTCTGAATCTGGAGCATCCATGAACTCCTTCAATATTCGAATCCCCCAAGGCTGTGGATGTTGCGTATTGCCTTGCCGGTGTGTCAAGGACATGGTGGATCTTCTCTGTCAAAGCCCAAGGAGAGGGATTGTGTTTGAGTGGCGCTGGGTGATGTCTGAGGGGTCTGGGACTTCACAGGCCATGTCAAATGTCATGCTTGTCCCGAAGCCTTTGCCACAAAGCTGAGGTACAGCAGCAAGGACCAGGCTTGGTGACCACCGTTCATCTGGGATGGATGCTCCATGGTGTCTTCGGCCAAGGACATTCAATAAAGGGTCCGTGTGAACTTTGCAACATTCCACATTCACTGACAGTTTTTACTGATGGATTCTCCTTAACCTGATATTTTACTTAATGATTTAGCTTTTAGTTCTTCCTCAAAAGTGGCTGCCCTGGTGTGGCTGAACTTTTCCGAAAAAACAGATAAGAGACCTGGCCTGGGATATGTCAGCTCTGGCTGCTTGGAGTTTGGGGTGATGCCATAAACCCCCGATAAAGGTCTCTCAGTGGGAAGAGGTAGGCAGCATTTCTGATGGGGGATGATGTTGGCTCCCCCCAGAAAAGGATTTCTGCTCTTCAGTTCTTCTTGGGACCAAATGTAATGTTCTCTGTTGATGTATGTGATTTTCAGTGCTCAAATGGACCTTCAGTCTCAAGTTTATTTGCATTTTAATAAACCATCTTTGATGGAGAAAACCCTTCTCTATTCATCACCCACAAAAGAAGAGTGAATTGAAAATTATGCAGGAACTTAACGCATCTGAAAGGAAATTGCAGGCTGTGACTTGACTTCACTGAGAAATCTGAAGATCAAATGATTCCATCTGCAACGGACATCAAAAACGAGCAGCATCTGCTTATGCTGAAACCACAGAAGGGAAGGGCTTTCATGAAAGGATGCTCTTGAATGAAAGGTGGATATGTTTAAGAACATAAGACTGTCCATACGTGCGGGACCCTGGGCTGGGAGCTTCTCCAGCAGTGGTCAACAGCGAAGACGCGGGGAAAAAAGTATAGGGCTGAGCACAGAGTGGTCTTTCTCCAAGCTACCTCCTCTGGTGGTTCAGGGACTCGGATCTGAGCTTGGATGGGGTGCGGTGGGGGCCACGGAAGGAACGAGATGGAGCAGAAAGGCCCCAGAGGGTGGTGGGGAGCGCAGGAGGGTGTGCGATGGCTCGTCGTGCTGCAAGGCTCAGCGCAAATGGCTTCCACCAGAGCAGCCCACTTTGCAGGATGAGGCCCGGGAGGGATGCTCAGCCGAAGGCAGGAGAAGTGTCTTCCCAGCTCCCTTTCTCACATAATCCTCTTTGGGGGATGCTGCAGCTACATCTGTGCCCGGGGGCGGAGGTTTGCCGGAGGAGGAGCAGGAGGTGGGCAGACCAAATTACCGAGGCGAAGGCAGTCAGAGAATAGGAACAGAGCATCTGAGATCTTCATTGTCTTCTCTGCTATTGAGCTCAGGAAAATTTAGCAGCATCCGAGCGCAGCAAAGCCATCTCTGCAGCTCTGCCATTTGCAGTTGGAAACAGGCTTCCCAAGCTCGCTATTTATAGCTGTTTAGCAACTGCTTCGCCGAACCTTCGCAATGACACGGGGCGATGGGCACACTGGGGAGTCTTGGCTGGGGTTTCCCAACCTGATCCGAGGGGATTTAAATCTCTCCAAGTGGTACTGATGGAAGAGGTCTGTGTCGGTCCCGGGCTGGCCTGGGAGCATCCAGTGCAGCTGCGCAGTCCCACAGGCAGGGCCAGGCTGGCTTTGCAACCCTTGCAACGCTGGCGGGGTCACCTCCAGGGAGAGGAGGTGGGTGGCAGGGATGTCCCCAGGCCACGCTCTGGGTCTCACCTTCCTAAGAGAGGGGAACCCACTTCTGCCCTTTCCAGCCACCTCCTGGGGCATGAAATATCCCAAACACAGAAGCATGAGGAATATTAACAGGGAAAATGCATATTATTATGGCCAGAAGGAAAAATATCAGTGGAGAGAGGAGGGGAAGGAATGAATCATTTATGGCAGATGTCCCCACATTGCAAATACCACCCGGCCGTGGAAAAAAGTCATGTAAGCTAAGGGGAGTCTCACTGCTTGCCTAAAGAGTTATAACAGAGCAAAAATGGGAAAGGTTTGTCACAGCCCATGGCAGCAAAGGGAGGATGCAAATGCATCCGAAAAGCCTTGAAACTCAAAGCATCCCCAAAGAGTGCTCTGGAGAGCTGGATCAGTGAACAGCGCATCTCTGTGCTGCAGATGCAATCCTGCTGCCCTTGCCTGCCGATGCCACCTCCTGGGGTGCCCACCACATGGTCCAGCTTCCCCGAGGGACGCGGGCAGCCCCTCAAACTGCAAGTGCCATAGCTGCCTGGTGGAGGGACCCATGCCAGCCCTTTGGTGGGGACAAGGTGCTGTCAGGGCACCGAAGCCACAGCCCACAGCCAGACTGGGCCATTTGATGCAGGATGCTCCATGTCACCCCCACCTGGTGCTTCCTGTAGAGGGTTTATGGTTTTGAAAAGGCAAGGGAGGTTTTTCAAGTTGCCCTCATTTAGTCTGTATTTTGAAAATATTTTCCAGGGTCTGGCAAGGCTTTGTGGGAAGCCAAGCTCAGCATCAAATGGCTCCTTATGCTGGTTTTCAAAATAAGCCCTGAAAATTCAATTTTTAGAGTCGTTCTGTAGCCCTGCATAGCCCTGGTGAGGACTTTCTCTCCTGGTGCTCATTGCAGCTGTGGTTCTGCCTTTGTGCTGCAAGAAAGCTGCTTGAAGATTACATACAATTCATTCATTCTCAATTAATGGCTGTAATTATCTCCCCTTACATAAATAACCACTTGTAGCATGACACAACCTTACAGTGTCTGTACGAGGTGCCCTGACTCACAAAGCAGTAGCAGGAAATAATATATGCTAAAGAAAAATCTTTATCCAAGTAGGGAATAAAGAAGACATTTGCCTTTTAGAAAGAAGATGACTCTAGAAGTAAGAAAACTCTTCCCAAGCATCACTGAGTCATTACATTTATAGGAGAAATTACTTGCCATGGGAAAATTTCAAGCAGCCATAAGAAGCTTTAATCTACCAGGCCCCTCTGGTGCTGGCCTTAATTCCTACACACGGGTCTTTTCATCCACATTTTCTCTTCCCCAGGCTGATGGCCCGAGCCAGCCTCCAGGACAGCTCAGCTGATTGCCTCCCCAAAATGCCTTTAAAAGTATATGGCAATATACTGCTGTCAAGGAGGGGTGCCCAGGAGAAGGTGCCATCTCCAGAGAGGCTCTGGAAGGGCAGCAGGGAAAGCTAGAGCCTGGCAGAAGTCACGGGTGGCCCTTCAGAGCCTGGGCAATATGCCTGAGGATTTTATAAGCGAAGGGAGGCTCTCGGGAAGCATCCCTTCTCGATCGATACGGAGCTCCTGCCAAGCTCCCCTCCAAAATGGTCATTGCAGAGGGAATCGATACAACTTCTAAAGGTTTCAAGCACCAGATGGTGCTTACTTCCTCTGGCTTCTTTCCTCTGCAAGGGCATGCAATGGTCTTGGTCCCCTGCAAGTATTTGCCAAGCTCCCCGCATCGCTCTCATGATGGGAGGGGGCACAATGGGCTGCAGGGCATGAAACATGGGGGCACAAGGGCTGCCGGGTGGTGGGGACATCAGCGTGGTGCTTAGTGGGGGTCTGTATGGGCAGGGTCCGTTGCGTAAGCCAGCTGGGTACCCAAAGATGCGCTTCCAAACCGCAACAGATAAAAATATCCAGGGAATACGTGTTGCTCTGACTAAAGCACTGCTAAAATAGAAGAGTGCGCAAATCTCTTTTTAGCTGCTCCCTCCCAGGCTCCTGCCTTCTCCCCTGATGGGCTCTTACCCGCTGATCGCAGGTGGGCTGATGTCTCACAGCCCGCATCACTCCCTCTCGCCGTGGATGTGGTCCCTGCGTGTTACCCGAGTCCGGGTGGGTGCTTTTCTTGCTGGGATGTTGCTTTGCACTCACTGGAGAGGGTACAAAGGGTGAGGTTAACATATCATTTTAACATACCATTTTGCTTGAATTAATAAATTAGTTGTAAAAGCTTTTTTTCCTTGGAAGCTCCTCAGCTTGGGGCAAACTGTGGATGTGCCATTTCCTCATGTGCTGGTTACGGTCCCCTGGCTCTGGTGCAGACCTGCAATATTTGCACTGTAAAATCTTAACTTGTAGGATGTTAAAATAAAATCCTGGGATTTTTGTGCTTTTCTGTTTGAAATCCAGTCCTCCAGCTCTGCTGCTGATCTGATCCAGCCATTAGACAAATTCTGCCATCCCTGCACATAGAATCACAGAATGGTTTGGGTGGGAAGGGGCCTTTAAAAGCCATCTAGTCCAACCCCCCCCACCATAAGCAGGGACATCTTCAACTAGATCAGGTTGCTCAGAGCCCCGTCCAACCTGGCCTGGACTGGAGGAGCATCTGGAGGAGCTCCCCTGCCTGGACAGACAGACCCCCTGGAGAACATGTAGGCTGTCCCCTGAACACTCCAACAATGCTACCGTGTGTCTGCTGCATTGCCCATCCCCAGGCACGTGCCCATTTCTCACCCATGTTGTGTGAACCCACTCTTTCTTCTAGCGAGTAACTACGACACGTGGCTCCCCGTGGCTGCTCGCCCTCCCACACGGCTGGCTTTGGAGCAAAGCTGCTTCCCAAGGCTGCAGCAAAGCCCTGCGGAGCCCCGGAGGAGCTGGAAACCCAAACCAGATGCTAGCAGAGCCCCAGTGACACCCATCCGGTGGCTCGGATGCTTGAACTACAAAGCGGGGGATTCCACAGCAGTTGCTCACGTGCAACAGGAGCCAGCGCTGGAGAGGAACCTGCCAGGAGAGGGTTGGAGGGGAACCAGGCACCCTGCCAGGTCGGGGAAGGGGCCGTGCTCTGCCGCCTGCGCGGTGAAAAGGGGTGAGCCACCTTGGCAGGTTAATCCTTTTGTATCCCGCAATAAGTATATGTCATCCTGTCCTTTCGCACGCTTCCGCTGACAACAACAAAACATGCACGCATTGTTAACGGCTGATTAAAATTCATTGGGAGCTGCCACTGCAGGCTGCTAAAATAGAGGCTGCTCTTGACGCTAAGCCAAATAATTTGAGTTTTTCATCTCGGTGATCATGTAAACAAACTGTCAGACATCCAGATGCAGGCATGGAGAAATATCCATGGACTGGAACGGTGACGGGGCTCAGCATATATTCATTTACAAATCTGATCGTTGTGAATAAATCAAAGGACGGTGTTAGAAAGATATTCCCCGGGCCTGTGTTCTGCTATATTAAGATGTGATGATTTTGCATCTTGGGTCACTGAGCAAAGAGAGATGTGTCTCAGTGGCCAACTGAACCAAAGCCAGATATACACAGCCCCTTATTTTCAAGTCACAAAGTGTGGGATGATATGCCGGTATCTGCTCTTGGTTGTGGGGAGCCAGGAAGAGCATTAGGGAAACAGACATGCAAATAAAGTATGAAAAAAGCAGTGGCTTTGTAGCTCTCTCCCTCAGATGTAGGACCATTTTCCGTTGGAAAATTCATACCCTAGATTGTAAGGCAGAGGCACCATGCTGTGCAGCAGTTTTGATCTGCCGAGCATGGGCCGACAACGGCCAGCGGTTCTGCACGGCGCAGCGCCGTGATGGGAGAACGTCGCCCTCCAGGAGCCAGGCGCGACTGCGGGGCTCGGCGTCACGGGGAGTTTATCCCGTCCCCTGGCAATCTGTTGCAGTGATTCATTACCTTCCGTTAAAAATGTGCATCTTATTTCCAGCTTGAATTTTTCAGACTTGAGCCAGTGGATATCATTATGCACTGTTTTTATTAGATCAAAAAAGTTTCCAACACATACCTCTTCCCCCTGGGAACGGCACAGTGGGATTGCATTGCCTCTGCATTGTCTGACGGTGTGTGGATTAAGCTTTCTGTTTTCCTCTGAATTTTCCAGTGATTCTCTTCTAGGAGCCCCATTTGGAAGATTTCTACTGGCAAATACCACCCAAGGGGGTGGGAAGATCAGAGAAAGAGCTGTGCTGCTCAACCCATGGTCCACGTAGCCCATAGAGTCATTTAGGTTAGAAAAGACCTTTAAGATCATTGAGTCCAACCGTCAACCCAACACTGCCAAGTCCCACTACCCCATGTCCCTCAGCACCACGTCTGCCCGGCTTTTAAATACCTCCAGGGATGGCGACTCCACCACTGCCTTGGGCAGCCTGGTCCAATGCTTGACAACCTTTTTGGTGAAGAACTTTTTCCTAATATCTAATCTAAATCTCCCCTGGAGCAACTTTAGGCCATTTCCTCTTGTCCTATCACTTTTTTTTTTGCCTCCAGCTTAAGAGGATGCAGTCCCAGCAGGGCAATACATAAGATTTATTCTCCGTGTGTTTTCCCAGCACCTGCATGGTTTGTCTGTTTGTAGTCTCAAGAAGTCTCACTTCCTAGAAGTCACCCTGTCTCCCCAACTTTTGTCTTTACAAAGGCCTTCAGCAAAGATTTCCCCAGATTTGTTCTATATCATTCAGAGGCTCCGTGTGTCTATAGTACACTGGCAAGGCACCACACTCAGCCATCGCCTCTCCTAATGCAGGCACTCCACGCTGTGACCTGGGCACACTGCTCCAGCAGTGGCTTGGAGCCCAGATTTCTTCAAAGACTGCTCCTGGCATCCACGCTTTGTCTCTTGGCAACTTGAATCCAGCCCCAGTTCCCGATCCCATCTGCCTGGTGGTGGGGAGGCTGGCAGCTCTGCCGGGGGGAGCGTGGGCGAGCCTGTCTGCCCATCCTCACTGCAATGGCATGTGGGGCAGGTGGAGGGGACAGGGATGGGCAGAGGAGACCCAATCCGGGGCTATGGTGCGGCTGTACCCTGCCATGTCAGGGCACCGGGCATCCTGGAACCCCAGTAGTGGGGACACAGCCCCTGGTCTCTGGGTTGCTCCTTCACAGTGTTAAAAATGGGCTTGGGCAGCCCCAAAACCCAACCCAAACACTAAAATCTCCCAGGCAGCACTTTCTGGAGGCTGCCCCTGCTTCCCTCTGGTGCTGCTTTTACAGGAGTGAGCCCTGGCTCTGCACCAGCTCCGCAGGGATGCGGTCCTTCACAGCACTGGGTTGGAGATGAAATAAATTGTCTGTCTCCTCCGGCGCCATGGCGTTTGTGAAGCTCCTGCCAGCTGCCAGCTGGCTGTGCATGGGGTTTCTGCTCTGCCCACTGGCCTCTGGCCACGGGGACGCAAGGGGACTCCCCGGGCAGGCTGGGGAGAAGGTAGGTGATCCCAGAGCTGTGACTGGAACCCAGCTGTGCCAGTACCGAGCTCCCTGCTACCTTCCTGGGAACTGGGATTGGCACCGGGAGGAAAAGAAGCTCTGGCATAAGGGTTCTGTAAGGAAGAGAGGGGACAAGCTTAGCCTGGGGACATAAGGACAGCTCAGACTGGAGACCAAGCTCCCCCGCTGCCTTTTTTCCCACCACGGCCAACCATCTGGGCTGCGGGCAATGGATGTAAGTGAGAAGGCAGCTCTGATCTGAAACTTTCCTGGCTGTGTCCTGGCAGCAGGGACCTGTGGAGCTGGCAGTGGCTTGTGGACCATTATGTTCCGACACAGGAAAGGAGTCCGTCTTTCTAATCCCTTCTTGGCCTCACTGGTGTTTTTGGCCTCAGCTGCACCCTGCAGCCCTTTAATGAAGCTGCATGAGCGCCAGCGAGGTCCCTTTGCCAGCCTGGCTCAACGCGAGTCCAGGGAGGTTCAGGAGGACAGAGACAAGTGCTCCCACAGGGACAGTGTGGCTGCACAAGCGTCACACTACATAAATACAGAATAAACGTCTGCCGAAGCAGAGCCATGCCTCTGTATCTTTTAGCTGAACACGTTGTCCCCGTCAGCATAAGGCAGCACCCAGGGAGCAAAGCCCTGGTGTAGCTCCTGGTCAGTGTCTTTCATCAGCTGCATCACCGATCACAATAAATTCTCACTAGAAAGAAATGAGGTATAAATGCAAACTGAGATTTCTCAGTTGTTTAAACCGATAATTTTCACTTGTTGATTTAAGTGAGGATTCAAATCACTAATTTAGATTTGTTTCATTTCATCTGTCCCCAGTTCAACCAGGCCTCTTGGTCTCAAAAGATTTGTCTTGTGTCAAAAGTTTGTCTTCTGTTTCCTAGTGTGTGTTTTTTTTGGCCTAGCAGCACTGCTAAGTGAGCCCTGGCTCCTGAGACCTGCTGAAAGGATTTTGGTCGCAGCCAACCTGAAAAGTAACCTTGGCACTGCAGCTTTATTTTTCTTCTCACTTGGGCTTTTGGTTTTGTTCTGTGAGTTTTTTATAGTGTGACATTTTTCTGTATGACTAAAGAACCTGAAAAACAAAAAGGGGAGGAGATGGCACAGGCAGTGAATCGCTGTTGATCGAACCATGATGACAAAGCCCTGCTCAAGCCCCAGCTTGAATTGTGGGTGTTCCCAGAGCATCCTGAAATTGCCTTTACCTCTTTTTCCTTGGTGGCACCAAATCAGCCCACGTCTCCAAAGCCAGCAAGCTCTGTGGAGACCTCAGAGAGGAGCTCGGGTCTGATCCCACCTCTGCTGCTGTCACACTTCTTCGGTACCCACCCTTCCCCTGCTTCTTCTCCCACGTTTTATCCCTGTAGACTGGAGACCTCTGCATTCCCAACGCTGGACACAGCCAGCCCTTCCCCGAGCAGCTCTCTAGCCACAGAGTGGGAAGTGCCTGTTGCTCAGCCTGGACAAGGAGGGCACACTGTGCCCAGGAATGCCACCACAGCTGAGACACGCTGCTGGAAAGTCCTCTGGCCACTGCCTCTCCCCTGCCCATTTTTTGGAGCAGAGCCATAAGCATTTGGAGCCATGTGGCCACCTTGACCTCACATACGCCGGCCCCTGCTCTCCCATGCAGGGAAATGCCCCTACTTGGCTCCCTGCTGCAGAGATATGTAAATGGGTCCATCAGCCAGAGCTGCCGCTCACTGGCATTGTCTCATCTTCAAAAGCCCAAGGACAATCAGCATAATTACTTCATTTACAGTGGAAATCCAATTACTGCAGGGAAGCATTTCATTAGGGTGGATTTCCTCTGCGGCCGCCACGCATTCGGCCGCCTGCCGAATAACTGGCTCGCTGATGCTGGTGCCAGCACCAGAGACCAGCTCCATGTGCCTGGGCACGGGTGGCAGGGACAAGGTGTGCAAAGCAGGACGTCGCACCTCAGCCATGGCCCTGGGCTCTGCTCTTCTGTGACCTGTGCCATTCCCACAGCTCTGTCCCAGTCGTCTCCTCTCCCCCTTCTCATTCCTGTGGTCTCCAGCTGCAATCCAGCAGGCACTGCCTGCCTTGAGCCCCCTCTGTCCGGGCACGCAGGGGGATTTTGTTCCCATGCCAGCCCAAGGCCCCACAGGGGAGATGAGAGCAGGTCCTACAGGAGCTCTGCCCAGAAACCCTTTGAACCGCGTCCCTGCCACCCTGGGGATGCGGTTCACCGCTCCTCTGCAGCAGCCCTGCCAGAGGGGAGGTTTCCTGCCGATGCTGCCTGTCCTTTCTGTCCCAGCTCCTTTCTCTGCCCCTATAAATCTGTCTGGCTAAAGCAAGCCTGGCCTCTCCTCCCTGCAGAGAGCTTGTGGTGGTTTTGTCCCCTAGCAAAACATCCTTTAACTGTTCCCCTTATTATGCACATTATCTGCTGAGAGGTTGCTGCCAGCTCATACCTGTTTTGAACTTGGCGAAATTGGTCCCTTTAAAAGAGTTCAGTATGTACAATACTGATGTGCACCGTATTTCTGCTGAAACACAACAAACGCTGTATGAATAAGACTTGGAAATGATCAAGCCTGACATTACCATAATGCAACCAGCAGATGAGCAAGGCGAGTAGGTGACGCTGCCGTGGAAGACGCGGTAGCAAGCAGCATGAGACATGTCTGTGCCTCCAGGAGGTGGCAGATTCATGGGACTGCGGCTCAGGCACTGCAAGAGAAGGGAAGGCAGTTATGATAAATTTTGCTAAAGAGCAGAGTTCACCTTTGTGGCAATGACAGATCGCCTCCCTGCTATCGCTGCATCGCTTGACGTTACCAAGAAAATTAAACAGTTTCTGTTGGGGAGTATTTTATTTGCTTGTTTGGAGATTCAGTTTTGATTCTAACAGCGTGCAGCTAGCTGGGTGGTTGTTGATATGAGAGAAAAGCATAAGTACATGAAAATGAGAGGGAAGACTGCTCCTTTATGGATCCATTTTATCAAAATCCCTCATCTCTTTGGCCTCTGATTTAGATGCTGTGATAGAAACCTCTGGGTCCCACTTTTCCCGTGTTTGGTGTTCGACCTTCAGACTCTCCCCCATCAATGCATCTTTTGCTCTTGCAGAGCGGGGGTCACGCACTCAGCAGCAGAATCACACCGATCTACTGCATATAATGAAGTTTCCCTGTGCTTTTCCTTTGAACAGCAAACAAGTAGCCCAGCACTTTTCAAAGTAATTCAGCAGCAGAGACAGGATTATACAGCAGCCTTCTCAACCCCCCCGGCTGTGCCTCTCTGTTGGGCTGCACAAGAAGCCAGCTTGTGTCTGTGGGCATCACAAACCAGCACGCTGCTGCCTAACCCATCCCACACCGGGATAACCAAAAAGCGACTCTGGTAGTGCTCTCCAGAAGTGCTCAAGTAAACGTTTAAGTGTGATAACCACCACCTCCCTGCCGGGTTTCTGATTCATCCTATGACGTTTAGTTTTATTCAGCATATTCTGGCTGAAGAAAGTGTGATGATTGCAGTGAAAGCTTCTTCGTGCTTACTTAGATATCCCTCTTCCCTGATTTAGTAGACTGAGCTCTACCAGAGGAGCATGCTTTGCTCTAGGAAATTTTTTGCTCTAGGATATTTTTTGGATAGTTGCTCTAGGATTTTTTTTCTGGCCCAGAGTTACCTTTTCTGCCTGAACATGAGCGGGTACCTGCTGGAGTGGACTCCTAGGAGAGAAGCTTCTCTAATGAGCATGGTTTGTTGGTTGGTTTCTCAGTTGGTTTCTCAATGACATTTTAAGGCAGAGGCAGGCAGGGATCTGTGGGTGAAGGAACATTTTGCATCAGCCTACACAGCAGTTACAGCACCCTCGGAAAGTAGCATGTGGGCAAGTCGTACAGGGCTCTTCACAACAGAAATGCGGATATGTGTGCCAGAGAGAACACCCTCTGAGGAACAGAGGGCAGAGCTCTTGTTACAGAATCATTGGCTCAATTATTCCCTCAAAGCATATTAAAATGACTCTGTTTTTTATTGCAAAGGGAGGAATAAACCCGTATTTTGTTAGTGAAAATAGGTTTCCAGTTGAATTTACAGAGGGCATGCAAGATCGGCCAGTTCCTGCTCTGTGGCTAGTCCAGTGCAACCCCTCAGGCAGTGGAGGAAAGTAAATGTGACAGAGAAGAGGTCCCACGAATGACCCAGCACACCCATCCTTATCATAGCCTGCCCATCACAGCTCCCTGCGGCTTGGCTGTGCGCATACCTGCTGGGAGCTCTGCATCTCAGATTGCAATTCCCAAAGCGAAAAAAAACACGTTAGTTATAAAAATAGTATGGGAGGTTTTTAAAAAACCTTATGTCTCTTAGAACGAGTGTGGCAAATGCACACCCACTGTATAAAGGCATTATCAGCAAGCAAAAATATGATTATGATACATTTCCCCAACCAACATGGTAAGTGTACAGCATGAATTCCATTGCTACCATCACGTCCCTGTCCTGGTTTGAGCGACACAGGATTAATTTCTCATTCAGTAATTTCACTTTTCAGTAAGGTCTCTTCTAATGCTTGGGAAAAGTGCACTTTTAGAAGACTCTAGAGTCTAAACTGGTGAAAATATTTACTTTAGAGCCAGCTGTGGTGTGCAGGTTTCTAGGTCTCAGTGTTTCTGAGCTCGCCAGGTGCAGGGATGAGGGGGAGTGAGAGCTAGGCACTTGCCCCAAGCTGCGAACAGGATTATTTCATACCGTGAATGGCACATGCAATAGAAATTAGAAGAGTTTGATGAGGGATTCTGTCTCTCCCTAGATGGCTGCCATCCTGAGAACTTCTTGCCCTGGTGCCAGGTCCCTGAGCCCTTCCCTTTGGATTTGCAATTAGAGACTGACTAAATCTGGGCTTTTTGTGGCCATAAAAAAGTGTAAATAATAAAGTCCAANGCTAGGCACTTGCCCCAAGCTGCGAACAGGATTATTTCATACCGTGAATGGCACATGCAATAGAAATTAGAAGAGTTTGATGAGGGATTCTGTCTCTCCCTAGATGGCTGCCATCCTGAGAACTTCTTGCCCTGGTGCCAGGTCCCTGAGCCCTTCCCTTTGGATTTGCAATTAGAGACTGACTAAATCTGGGCTTTTTGTGGCCATAAAAAAGTGTAAATAATAAAGTCCAATCTCAGGGAATGTGGATCTCAAATTCTATTTTAGGCTCCATGACAGTTCTTGCTAACCTAATCCTAGCCCAGGATAGCTAATACTCATCAGCACCAGCCAGCAACAGGGTACTCACAGAAGGACTTTATGGGGAGGGAAGCAGAGGAGAGGTGGTGCTAAAGGCAGAATCGTGATGTGCTGTTCATACTCTTGTGGGCCTGATTCAGCACCTACCCGTCTCGATGAGAAGCTTTTTGGATGATAAGGATGGCTCCTTCTGGAAGAACAGGTTTTGTTCTATTGCTATACCACCATTGTGCTCTCCCTTTGCTGGAAAATAGAAAAGTCTTAAGGAGAAATATTCCTCTGTGACTCAAAGACAACTTTGGCAGTGCTGTCTCCCTTGCTAGCCTCACCAGGGTCAGGAGTCTTCTTCTCTGCCTCGTTAGATGCTCTTGCTGATATTTCTGTGCCGCTCTGCTTGATTCTTTGATGCTAAGCACTCCTTTTGAGATGCCTTGCTTAAAGAAAAAATACCAACTTGATTTAAAACTCTTTTTTCCAATTAACTAGCAGTGGGCTTTCTGCCAACAGCCAGCCCGTCTCCTTCTGAACGCAGAAATGCCTCCCGCTTTCAAGGTGCTGCAACACTATTTGTGGCACTGCCTGGGAGAGAGCGTGGCTTCATCTCAATAGCAAGGACATGACTTGAAAGAGGCTGACATCAATACCCTGGCAGGGCAGGCTGAAGTAAATGAAAAAGGGATGTAAAGAAAACGAGGAGTGGTGTGATCACCCCCAAGGAATACACGGATGCCTGGAGATATGCAGAAAATCAGACTGTCTCCCCCTCTCCCCATGGCCCTTCTGACCTCAATATCCAGGCAGATAATCTAACCTAATCTGACCTAATAATCCAATATAATCTCCTAGTGTGTCATGAACTGCCTCTCGCCACCATTATCTGATAGCAGGGAAGTGCTGGGCCTGTTACAGATTATGTTGTCTATGTGAAAGGATTATTTTTGGCTTCAAAAGCAACACTACTTCCTCACCGGCTGTGCAGGAAAACTCTTCCAGCCTCAGAGACTGCAGTGAAAATGCAGGTTGGATCTTTACAGCCTATGCGAGTCTGGGGCTGGGCTGCTCTGCTGCGTGGGCCAGTGAATGGGAATAGGTTCACCTGCAGCACTGGCCACAACAAACACCTACGGGTTCTCATTGCCTGCTCCCAGCTTCTCGCGTTACATAGGATTCACTCCCCATAGCGACAAGGAAAATGTATGCTATAGTGACATCTTTCCTGGCTCACAGACTTTTTATGGAGAGAAACTGGACTCGAACTGGAATGTTTTCACTGAGGGCAGTGAGTTAGATATGTCACGGTTTTCGCCTTGCTTGAACCAGTCCTGTGCATGTAGCATCTGCTGGCGCTCCTAAGTCAGCACAAGAATACCTGCACAGACCTCTTGCAGAAGTGACATTTTACAGGAAAATGGGTTTAATATAATTTTCCCCTGTATGTCTTCAGACACCTTTAAACAGACTACTGTGCTGGCCTCAGGGCAACAGGTTTCTTGTCGCTAAAATACAGCAAATGGGTTTAACTCAGCATAACATTCACTGTGTCCTGGAAGCAAGAGCAACTCCCAGGTTGGTGCAAAGTGATGTAAAACCAGCAGGTCAGTAGGTATTTACATCCATACCATAAATACTTGGAGAGGAGGAGTTGGTCATTTTGCCCCTGGCTTGAACGTGCAAGAGAGTCCTCAGCCCAGCTGCTCCTTTACACACTCAGGCTTTGCTCTGTTCTCTGAGCCTTGGATTCTGGATCTTTTGCAGCAAAATGCAGAGGAAGTAGCAACACTTACATTTCTGACTGCCCAACACTGCAAGCCCCTGCTTTCAGCCTCTTCTCATCCTCCCAAGCTGAAATCTTGCCCACTGATGTATTCCAGGCCACCTAGCTGCCTTGGAACAAACATTCTGGAAGGTTTCTGCTAAAATCAGTGCAGCAGTCTGAGACTGAAGCTAGGGAAAACAGGAGGCTTGCCTCACACAGCGCTAATTCTCACCCACGTTTCTCTGAGGTTATCTCATTCTTCCCTGATTTTGTTCAGAGACTGGAAATTTGGTAGTTCGGCCGCCTTTGCCTCAGAAATATGGCTTTTGCTAGTCCTGTCAAAGCTTACCAAACTGTGGCTGCACAATGCTCTTGTGAAAATAGGTATGATGGTGGAAGAAGAAGGGTCTACTTTAGGGTGGGAGGGACGGAGCAGCTGTTATGGCACAGCCCTTTGATCTGAACAGCAGTCTGAAAATGAACTGGCTTCTACGCTGAACGCAACACTCCTCGCCGTACCTCCAACAGGGGACAGAAATACTATTTGTTTGTGAAGAACTGAAAGAACAGCATGATGGATCAGCCCCCGAGGAAATGAGTAATCCTGTACCCAGTGCAGGGGAAGGAGGTCAGCAGTACACAGGGGAGGGGGCTGAGGAGCAGCTGGTTTTTAAACACATGAATATTGAATTCCCTTGGTGGGGGAATTCCTTCTGTATCCAGAGTCAGGCAGAGGTCTGGAGGAAAATTAGGACACTGCTTTCTTACTTATTATCTCTTGGAGGCGTGCTCACAACAAAACTCTGCTCTGAGAAACGCTGTACTAATACAGGACAAAACCTTGCCACAGGAAGCCCATGACTGCAGAAGACAGGAGCATGAAGGCAACGGTGGACAGAGCGAAAGGCAATGCTGTCAGCACGGTGGTTCTGAGTACAGTGATGGCCTCCTGGCATCCTGGATGTGAAGGAGAGAAAGACAAATGGGAACTGGTGGAGCAGGAAATGGGTCTCTGGCATAATGCTAATTCTTTTTTAAGAGGTGATAGACTGTGCTGTGAAGGGAGAGCCAGAGGACGGCAAGATGCCAGGGAGAGACATGAGGGCAGGGGAGAGAGAAATCGAGAGGTGGGATGGGGTGAGGTTGCTGGAGAAATAGGGGGGTTTGGAAAGAGAAGGAAGCAGAAGGACAGCTGCTGACATTTCATCAGTTTATCAGCTGCCCTTTCCTAAAGTGTCAAACATGGAACTAGAAGAAATGCAGGTTAAAGGAGTCCCGGGTGTTAGAAAAGACAGCAGAGGGGTTCGTGTGGGAGAAGCAATGAAAGCAGCTCAGCTCACCTGCCAGCACACCCTGATCTACTGGAGCTCCCTGGGCACTACTGACAGGACAGAGCTTTGACACTTCTCCTTACACGTGAGTCGCAATCTCAAACTGAATCTCACTGGAAGCCCCCAGAGATATCCCCAGACCAAAGAGGCAAAGCAGAAGAGGAAGATGAAGCTAACCAGGGCTGCAAGGTGGCCTCGCAAGAGAAGAGAGGGATGAATCCTTGAGGGAACAGAATCTCTGACGCAGCATTTGATACCAAAAAGGAGATAAAACTTTTTTCAGACTAGTGCAAGAAAGAGTTAAAGCAAATGAATAAACACGTGAGACAATGTTAATTGTCTGAAACACAATCTGTTTGGCTTTTGGTTTATAAAGATCTCTCTGCTTTGGTTCCCATGGTAACTATTGCGCAAAACCACACTTTTCCTAATCATCTCCACAGAGTTTCAAGCAATTTTGTAATCCAATCAAATGTAAAGAACAGAATTTGTTTTTGTGTTGAGAAAACTGCTACCTAATGACAAACAGTGACTGGGAGAGGCCAGATTTACAATTATGACCCTAGAGAGACACTTAATTACTGAATAATTAGCAGTTACTGGAGTTTCTTAGCACACAGAGGAAAGGCTGATGGATAGTGGTTGTGAGAAGGGCTGTTGTAATCCTGAGGTCTTCCAAGTAGTTCTCCAAAGCGAGAAGCAGCCAACCTTGCTGCGCATAGCATTTTCACCAGCTGACGCAAACTGCAGTCAGGCACGGATTGCACAATGGCAGAAGCCGAGGCAGCGAAACTCTTTGCTCACACCGAAGCTGAAGCTCTCAAGAACCCGAACCCCCAGGACAGGGACTTCTGGCCCCTGTGGTGGAGCAGCTTAAATAGGTGGGGAGCAGAAGGACTGGGCTGTCAGATGGGAAGGTGCCTTCCAGTGGGGCTTCTCTGAGCACAGTCCCCTGTGGAGGGGACATTCTACTAATCCCCCCCGACTGTGCGCAGAGTGAAAGCCATTCTCGTAGGCAGCAAGCCCAGTCTGGCTTCTGGGAAGTCAGTGGCACCTCATGTGGGCTTCACTTCAGGCAGGTAGGGTTGAATTATTTCTCCTAAGATGGAAGATCTTTCTGTAGGAGGAAGCACTGACGCATGGATTGTCTTCCTGGAACAAAATCCAGAGCTATAGAAAAGTAATTAGCTCATGATTTTAATTCTTCTAACACTGAAGCCCAGAAAACTCTTCTGAGTGGAATGCTAAATGCCAACTTTCCCAAAAGGCTGAATCCATAAAACAGCCACCGAAATTAGGCAGGATCAGTTTTTCCTCCTACAGCAGTACAAAATGCAGCCCAAGGCCTGCCTGGGACTTTCAGGGTTGGTCTGATTTGATCTTGGGCTTTCGGACAATGACTTCATGTCTCCTGCCCCAAATGATTACACGCAGGAAAGCTCTCTGCATAATCTCTCGGTGTTTCATAAATGCAGACGTTAAATGAGGTCAGGGCTCTGATGCTGTACCTCATCCAGGGACTGCAGGGCTTGGGCTGTGTTTGGAAATAATTACCTGGCCAGCACCCTGCTCTCTCAGAGTGGTCCTTCATAAGGTCAGCTCCGGGAGGGCAGCCTCTGAGCTCCGACTGCCCGTTTGTCTGGTTTAATGTTCAGTTCATCATCAGAACATGTAAGGGTACCCTAAAAAATAAAATAATAAAAAAAACCCCAGAGAAAACACGTGAAAATAGAGCTGGTTCAATTTGTTCATGTTTCAAATATAGATGAATTAACATTCTGAAAAAAAAAAAAGTGGGTGAATTTGTGTGGATATTTTTAAAAATATTTTTGACCACTTACAGAACTGGTTGAATTTGGAAAATTTGTTCATCTCTGTGGCTTTAACTTTGGGGAAAATGTTGAGGCATTCAAGCATTTTAGTCTTTTTTTTTTTCATTTTCAGCTCAAAAGAAAACAAAATGCAAAGGAAGCGGAGTCTTTCTACTCCCACTCCTAGCTGTGGCATCTGATTTTCTGAGGCACAGATGTCATCAAGAAAAGGATGATTTCTTGATTACACAGGCATTTTTCGCTTTGTCATCTTTCATCCTGTATCAAAACCAAAGAGCTCTGTGGGCAGGAGAACCTTTTGGTCTTGTTGCCTGGGCTCAGTGCCTCACGGCTGAACGTCCCCTTGTCTGACAAGTGTTCTTGCCGACTGAAGCCTTCCCTGCGGTTAAGATAATCATAATTCCTTTTCCCGCTGTCAAGTGGTAATCTGAGCTTGTGCTTCAGGCTCTTTCTGTGCATCAGTAGTTCTCTAAGTGGACAACTGTCTTCATGAAACTCTACAGAGACTCGATATTCTTGTAACTCCAACCTCGGCCAAAATGACCAGCACTGTGGTTGTGTGTTGGGGGGAAAGGAGTGCAGACTGACCATAAAATCCCTTTTACCTCAGCTCCTGAGAAAACCAACTTAAAAACACGAGTAAGGCTGGACAAGGAAAAAGCCCTCCATGTTAACTTCTTGAAAGATGACAGGGTGTCCCTCGCAGGAGAACCAGGCAATTTATACCCCCAGAAAATTTTCTTCTGAACCTCCAGCCTCTTCCCAGTTTGGAAGCAGCCTCAACTCTGCCGCTATGTGGCAGCGCTGACAAAGAACATGAAAAAAAAAAATCATTAGTGAAAAAATCACTGGGCAGAGCAGAGCTCACCCCAGCGGGTGGGAAAGACCCTGCTCCATGCCGTGGGGTCGATTTTACAAACAGGCATTTGCACCTTCTGACCTCCACCACCACAACTTCGTCCCACCAGAGGAGCTGATGTTCTGCAGAACTGCCTGGGGCTTTCTCGGAGGATGTGGACAATTATTGGGATTTGCTGAAAGGAAGGCTGTGGGCAGTCTGATCTAATGGATTAAACCAACGCTGTCCTTCCACCCTCTGCACATTTCTCAATGTGCAGTCATTGTCTCAAAGTAAGTCATAAAGCAACATTTTTTTGCAAATCTCACATCACTATAACAGAGCAGGCACAGAGGAAGAAAAAGGGCTAGCATTAGGAGCTGTCTTCATTACTTAAGGCCACTCAGAGCCATCTGATGTTTGTTTGGTTATTAAATCTCTTTATTCTACTGTCAGCCTTGAAAGATGAGGCAGACATTTCTCCATACAGCTTGGGATAGCTGAGGTGAATAGGCTGGAGGAAGAACGCAAGATAAAAAGATACAGTCAAGGCTGTCTTGTTCTCAAATGCCTCAAAACTTTACAAAGAAATTAGACAACGTCATTGGAATAATAATGGAGATAAAAAGTAATTCACAGCACTTATTACCCTTAAAATAATTACTGGAACAAAGCGAAGGAGGAATGAAGTCATGCTTTTCAGGGTCTTTCAAGCCGTTCCCGCAGGGAGGTTGGTGTGCCTTTGAAGCTACTCTTTATTTACAGTGAATACCTACCAGCTCCTTCTGCTTGAGCCTAAAAGCACTTAATGGCAAAATCATATCTCCTGCCTCACAGTTGCCCATGTGCCTTTCCAGGTAGGACTGGGTCCCGGAAGAGCTCTCCTGTGGTGTCATTTAAAGGCGGTGTTGCAATTGCTTCTGTTGTTGCCTGAGCGCCGTCATGTTTTTTATCTTTTGTTGACCTGCCCATGGATTAAATCAAATTCATCCTCCATAGAGTCATCCGTTTGGACACGCTGAAGAAAGGAACGTTCAGTTATCCTCTTACTCAGCATGAATAAAAGGTGGGGTCATGCTTCTAGCCACTTTCCCCAGCACGTAGATCAAAGCAAGCAGTCACCCAGCCTCCGCTCCACATGGCAACGCAACGCTTCTGTTTGTGCACTTATTCCTCAACACTTCTTAAATGATTAGGATGTGTACCGCTACCCTAAAGGACCGTCTTCGCATCTCGTTTCATTACTGATGCGGAACAAAGGTATTCTTGGATTATCAATAACAAATTTCAAAAATTCAATTATGACTAAAAGGGAATGGCGATGAGCAGGGAGAGTGCTGCAAGCAGTGATTTATTACTGAACCCTGAATCAATGAATAACAAGCTCCATCAAGTCCTTAGTAATGCCTTAGTGTTCTTCTACAGAAAGGAACATACACATTGTACTATAGAACAGTTGCCAAAATTGAAAAAAACCCAAAACGCAAACGCTGATTTATTCTTTCTCTTGCACTGCTCTAATGGCTGCTGGAGACCAGTTCTCTCCACCTGCCAAGGCTCTAAATTGTGGGATACGAAATTATAGCAAAGGCTCCTTTGAAAGGTGCTGGAAAGAAGTGATCCAGGCAGAAAAGGAAAGGTGACATTATCAGAGACACTCCTGAGCAAGAGCTGGACAAAACTTTGTGTCAGGGAAAGTACATGCATATGGAAAAACCAGGCTCCTTGCCTTGAAAAGCTTAAGGTGCTGACAGGCTGCAGTGAAATGATATGGGATTTGTCTCCTTGTTACCAGTGACCTTTTTCCTGATTTTTGCTTGAGAAATGTTACTCTTAGGGGTAACGCCTTTAGATTGAAAGAGGGGAGATTTAGATGAGATGTGAGGCAGAAATCCTTTGCTGTGAGGGGGTGAGCCCCTGGCCCAGGTTGCCCAGAGAAGCTGTGGCTGCCCCATCCCTGGAGGGGTTCAAGGCCAGGCTGGACGGGGCTTGGAGCAGCCTGGGCTGGTGGGAGGTGTCCCTGCCCGGGGCAGGGGGGACACTGGATGGCCTTTAAGGTCCCTTCCAGCCCAAACCATTCTATGATTGTCTGCCATAAGCAACTAAAGATGTGGGAGGGAAGCTGCGCCGGCCCCCTTGCTATCCAGCTGAGGGGCTGGGCTCCCTGCGGTGATGCCACCCCTGGCAGAGCAGCAGGGGGAAGCAGCGGCTGTCCTCTACCTACCCGGGTGATGCTGGCAGTGGGGTTTGCCACAGAAGGAGCCCAGCTAAGCCGCCCTTCCCGCCCCACACCGCCTGCGAGGAACATGGCGGGGGGCGGCTGCGCTGTGGGGCAGAGGCGGGAGAACCGGCACCCCCCATTGGTCGAGCCCGGTGTCCACGAGCCGCATAACTCGACGCCCTATAGGCTGCCGCGCACCCTGAGCCCGCCCCCAGGCCGTCCCTGCCCCGCCCAAGCAGGCTGCCGCCGCGCCCTCCTCCTTGCGCATGCGCGGCGCGCCGGGTGTCGTTGCCCCTCCCCTTCTCGCTCGCCGTCGCGGGAAGGCGGAAGCGCGCGCGGCGCGGCGGGGCAAGATGGCGGCCGCCGGGCGGCTGCGGGCCCTGCTGTGGCTGGCGCTGGCGGCCGGCGCGGCCGCGCTGGGGAAGCGGAGCTCGGTGAAGGTGCTGTCGGACGGCATG
>VXBO01010067.1:99892-129981 GCA_013400135.1 Rhinoptilus africanus
GGCCCGGTGCTTTTAGAAAATACGCAGAATCAGTAGGAATAATAAAGATCTTTTCCAGATCTCTACCGAAGGCAGATTGCTGTATCTAGACTGAATACCTTCTTCTTCCTTAAAAGATAAAGGGAACAAGGCGATTTCTCTAGAGGGTGATTTGGAGGATATCAAGAAGATTTTCAGCCATACTGTCTAAGCATTACGCAGAGCAAAAAATGTGGTTTTAGCTTTCCCTGTTGGCAAAAGGGAGTGCAAGCAGTCCGGTCTCCCTCAGCTGAAGGTCGCTTCTCTTTATTGCCCTCATGCCTGTGTGGGGCTTGTAAAAGTCCTTCTCCGTATTGATACTTTTCTACGAAGTCGCATAAGAACTTTTGAAACTTGCCTCATTGAGGTTATTTTCTGCCAGTGCTTGAGGTTGTGTATCATGTGGGAAAAGGAGAGCATCTTTCTCTGAAGAGCTACAGCCAAAATGGTCCCGTAGAGCAGTTATCCCTGGACATCTCTCTTTCCCCATGCAGAAATGTTCTTGCTCCTTGTCCTAGGTGACCTTTAGACTTTGTCCAGTACTTTCATATGCATAAATTTGTGTTTGATCACAATTAGAAGATGATATCTGGGAGCTGCTGTTTTTATTTTGGTGTATAATAACATTTCATGCCTTTTCTTACGTAAGAGTGCTCTACTGTTCTGAAAATAACTGTCTTCTTACAGGATTAAGTGGACGATTTATCATTACAGCTCTTCCTACCATCTATCAGTAAGTATGCAATGCTGCAGGATTTTTTGGAGGAAAGAGGACGTTTTTTTTCCCTTTTTTTGGGGCAGATGAATGAGATTTACTGTGCTCTCTAAGAATGTGATTACTTTATACAGAGACAACCACTGCCTTACCCGCTGTGAACTTACAGTAATGCCAGTAGATTATTTTTTTTTCCCTTCAGGCCTTATTTATTTTATCTTTTCATGGGTGTTTCTATTTTGCAATCTTTTCTTTGTAGGTTGATCTTAATGCCATTGTGTGGCAAGTGCATTAGGAAGATTGTTATCTTCTTATGGAATGGCAACCTAAAGGTAGCCAAGGTACACGTGGAGTCAAGATTCCAGAAATACTTGGAGTCAAGATTCTTTGAAAACATTTTAGAGCCAATATCATGTAACGCAAAGTAAAACCAAAAAAAATAAAATAGGCAAGGTGATGGGAGGGGAAGACATTGAGTGGAAGCAAATGCTGCACGCTTGGACGGTCTGAAATGAAAGGCTTTTTTTTTTGTTTGTTTTATAGCTGTAAAGATGGAGAGTTCAGGAGGTACCAGGGTGCAAGAACTAAAACTGATTTCATAAATTTCATCAGCGACCAGGAATGGAAATCTATTGAACCGGTTTCATCATGGTTTGGTCCTTCATCTTTCCTGTAAGTTTTGGTATGATTTTTATAATAATTTGTTGTCAAACATGCACACTTTAAGGACGTGCTGGGGCAGGTCCTTAGGTGTGCCCCAGCTGGTGCTGCCTCCTGGTTAACAGCTCACGCAGCAGGTCTGTGCTGGTAAGAAGTATGTGAATGTGATGGGTGGGTGTTTGTTCCTCCTTCATCAGCTGTGGGAGGATCGTGTGCACCAGAACAGCAAAGATGTCCCAAGCAAAGTTTACTTTAAGGCTTCAAATAGTTATAGGTGGGCGTATTGTGGTACTAAACTCTTGTAGTAAGTTACTGACACTTGAAGGTCTTTTGATTGTACAGCAGAAAGGTGTTTTGCTCAGCTGAACTCTAGGCAATTAGCAATAAAAACTGTAAAATAATATGGCAACATAGTTGTAAGATAAGGGCTGGCCATTTAAGAAGGCACATCTGGAGCAAAGTTAAAAGTGTGAAAGGGTGAAGGTTCCTTTGTTAAAGGAAGAGTGAAGTGGGGAGACTCTGTAGTCTGAGAAGAAATACGCTCTTTGCAATACTTTCTAGTATTGCAAAAAGTACTTTCTAGTACTTGTAGTTGATGCTGCCTGTGCTGTCTGGTGGTTTCAGAGTAGTTGAGTAACTGAGTGATAAAGCATGTTGGGGACACCATTGGTTGAGGCAAATGAGCCCAATTGTTCATGGTTCTCTGTTAGTCAGAGCAGTGCTGGCCGAAACGCCTCTCTGCGAACTGCTCTGTGCTGTAGCAGGGTTCAGTTTATGAAGTGGACTGAAATGTTACGGTTTTTTGTGGCTCCTCTGGGAAGCTCAGCATTGTTACTTTGTCTACTCGCAATGCTATTTGAATCTTCAAACTCTGTGATTGATCTCTGACAAAGTATTAGCCCACAGCAAGGAATGTGTGAAACAGGGTACTAATTTTAGGATCAGTAGAAGTGTACAGTACCAGCTCCATTTTCTGCGCATACTGAAGCACTGTGCAGGCTTCCTTTGTAGCTCACTCAGTAGCAATTTACATTGGCTTAATGTTTCAAATTCTCCTTTCCTTTACAGGTAGCTTAATATTTAATGCTGAAGTTTCACCGTAACAGGGAAATGTCAGAATTGGCAGGATATACATGGCAGATAGCCTGGTCTTTTTCACTAGTATGTAATTACGGCTAAATTAAAGTGTCCGAAGATCTCTCAGTTCTTATATAACCTGATTATTTTAATAGGCTAATTTTTTGTTTTAAAAAACGTCCAGATGCTTAATTCTTAATGTCTTAAATAGAGTTCCAGCTGACTTCTCATAAATTGTTGGTCCAAATATAATTTAGAACATAAACAAAGCAGAAATTCATATGTCAGCAGGTCCAAGTCAAGGCAGTTTGCAAGTTCATAGCTGTGCGTATGTGGAACGGCATGCAAGCTGGTGTTGGTACTGAAGGTAGCTTTGTGGGAAGCAAGTGTTTATTGAAGTAAAAGGCAAAACAGAAGATAAAAATCAAAGCAGTTAGAAGGGAAACTAGACATGAGCCGAAAGTTGTTCAACATGGGACTAGATAATGACCAGTCAGGCAAATCAGAAGGTACAGGTGTGTGACTGGCTTAAAGGTCTTTTCAGTTACTGTTTTTTCTCCTTTGTTTCAGGATGAGCAGTATGTCAGCATTGTTTCAGTTGTCAATGTGGATCAGGGTATGTGCTTAGATCTCTATTTTATCTTAACAGACATGCTATTCAACTGTTCTTGAAATGATTCTCTTGTCTTTTATTCCAGCACTGCCATGGTTATTTAACAGAAAATGTCGGAATACCAGTCTGGGGCTCGTATGCTGTTTTTGCATTGGCAACTCTATTCTCGGGTCTGGTACTGGGACTTGTAAGTGAAGCACTAACGCCTTCTTTGCCTCAGCCATTAGTAATAAACCCAGATGTTCTGTGGGTATCAAGCCCACTAAGCTGGAGAACACAGGGAGGAGAAGGAAGCCCCCATAATCCAAGGGGAAATTGTTAGTGACCTGCTACAGCCCTTAGACACACACAGATTTCTGGGGCCAGATAGGATCCAGCTGGGGGTACTGAGGGAGCTGGTGGAAGTGCTCACCAAGGCACTTGCCATCATTTATCAGCAGTCCTGGCTAACTGTGGAGGTCCCAGTTGTCTGGCGATTAGCAAATGTGACACCTATCCACAAGAAGGGCCAGAAGGAGAATCCGGGGAACTACAGGCCTGTCAGTCTGACCTTGGTGTTGGGGAAGGTTATGGTGCAGTCATCTTGAGTGCCATCATGTGGCACGTACAGGACAACCGGGTGATCAGGCCCAGTCAGCGTGGCTTTATGAAAGACAGATCCTGCTTGACTAACCTGATTTTCTGTGACATGGTGACCTGCTTAGTGGACAAGGGAAAGGCTGTAGATATTGTCTGCCTGGACTTTTAGTAAAGCATTTGACACCGTTTCTGACAGTTTCTCCTGGAGAAACTGACCGCCCATGGCTTGGACGGAAGTACTCTTTTCTGGGTGAAAAGCTGGCTGGATGGCCAGGCCCAGAGAGGGGTGGTGAATGGAGTTAAATCCAGTTGGCGGCTGGTCGCAAGTGATGTTCCCCACGGCTCGGTACTGGGGCCAGTTCTGTTTAATGTCTTTATTAATGACCTGGACAAGGGGATGGAGGGCCCTCTCAGTAAGCCTGCAGACACCACCAAGGTTGGTCAGTGTCCATCTGCTTGAGGGTAGGATGGCTCTGCAGAGGGATCTGGACAGGCTGGACCGATGGGCTGAAGCCAATGATGTGAGGTTCGACGAGGCCAAGTGCTGGGTCCTGCACTTGGGTCACAACAACCCCATGAACTTGGGGAAGAGCAGCTGGAGAGCTGCCCGGCAGAAAAGGACCTGGGGGTGTTGGGAAGAGCCGGCTGAATATGAGCCAGCAGCGTGCCCAGGTGGCCAAGAAGGCCAACAGCATCCTGGCCTGTATCAGGAACAGTGTGGCCAGCAGGACTGGGGCAGTAATTGTCCTCCATACTTGGCACTGGTGAGGCCCCACCTTGAATACCATGTCCCGTTTTGGGCTCCTCACTACAGGAAAGACACTGAAATGCTGGAGCGTGTCCAGAGAAGAGCAATAGAGCTGGTGAGGGGTCTGGAGCACAAGTCTTGTGAGGAGCGGCTGAGGGAGCTGGGGGGGTTCAGCCTGGAGAAAAGGGGGCTGAGGGGAGACCTTCTCGCTCTCTGCAACTGCCTGAAAGGANGAGGGAGCTGGGGGGGTTCAGCCTGGAGAAAAGGGGGCTGAGGGGAGACCTTCTCGCTCTCTGCAACTGCCTGAAAGGAGGGGGTAGTGAGGGGAAGGTCAGTCTCTTCTCCCAAGTAACAAGTGATAGGACAAGAGGAAATGGCCTCAGTTTGTGCCACGGTAGGTTTAAATTGGATATTAGGAAAAATTCCTACATTGATTGAGCACTGAAACAGGCTGCCCAGGGAACTAGTTGAGTCACCATCCCTGGAGGTGTTTAAAAGACATGGTGTTTAGGGACGTGGTTTAGCGCTGGACTTGGTAGCGTTAGCTTTACAGTTGGACTCGCTGTTCTTAAGGGTCTTCTCTAACCTGAATGATTCTACGATTCTGATGGGCAGGATGTTTGGAGGTATAAACTTGTCTGTCTTTGGTTTCAGATAATGGTGTTCTTAGCAGACTGTATCTGTCCATCCAAAAGGCACAGACCGCCACAGTACCCTTATTCAAGTAAGCCTGTTTTATGCTTCTAATTCAGTGAAGCTGTTTGGTAAATCTTATTTAATAAATGCTGGTATGTAACTTGTGTCTGCAGAACGTGAGATTCAGTGTAGAAGTTTACGCTTGTGATTGATGCTGTGCTTTACCTGCAGCTGTGTGCCCTTAGGTTTATAGTGGATGTCTAGTTTGTATTTACTAAAGCCGAACTATTTTTAAAAAGCTTTTTTAGGAGGTGAAAAATATTTTTACAGCATTATCGTACCTGCAAGATATGAAATTGCATATGTGCAGGGAGATAAAAGTTTTGAGCGGACCTTAGTGTTGCGAAGTTGGGGATTTACACAAGTTTTAGGGGCAAAGTGAGGATTAAAAGTGAATTTGCATTTCTGTGGATAGTAAGGGATTCAGTTTGGGGTTAGTCTCTGGAATTTTTCAAGGTAATCTTAAAGAGTCATGGAAGAACATTTGAATGCTGGTTTATGGTTTGTAGGAACCGGACCCATTTTTTTAAAGCTGGAGGAAGTTTTATATTAACTTGTTTCGGTAGTCTGTAATCTGTTAACACGTCACCTGTGGCTCAGTTCATGGTAGCAACAATTCTAAGATAGCAGCTTGGAAAGTGCTACTTGGATTAAATTAATTTAAAATTCTATGCTAGCCCATAATGCTTAAAAAAGTGTATTTCACATGGTAATGGTATTTATTTGTGTATGCACGTTTTCCTTTCTCCTTAAGGGAAGCTGGCTCCAGAGTCAGCTCAGCTGCTGAAAAAGCTGGATGAAGAGCAAGAAGCAGATGAGGAAGATGTCTCAGATGATGAAACGGAGGGTAAAGAGGTGTCCAACGGAAACTCGTCACCGAATGCTGTGAGGCAGCGCCCAGTGAATCCTGCTGCTGCAGTGGATAAATCTTAGCTTTATTTGCCTGCAGGATTAGTGTTTAAGTCACCAGCTTAAAAGGAGATAAGTGTCAAATCCTTCAGCTTCAAGAGAAGAATGACTCCTGTCATGGTAATATTGATGCATTTCACGAATTCAGTACAAAATAAAAGAAAGCATCTTTGGCATCAGGTATTCAAAACTAAAACCACGCTGTTGCAGATGGCTGGAACTTCTCCTGCCTGTGTGCAGAGAAGTGCCAAGAAGTAATGTATGTGGCTTCTTGATTGACTTGTTCTGTAGGGTTTTTTTTTAACAGAATGTAAACCGGTGTACTTGTTGCGTTAGGGAACATTAGCAAGGAAAATGCACTAACCTGTTTGCTGTTAAAGTGTTCATAAAGGTTTCCCAGTATAAATCTATCTAGTTGTGCTCTGAAGAAGTGCTGAGGGGGGAAAAAGTTCCTTCACTTAAGGGACGTATTCCAGGCTATTTATGTGACGAAAACTGCTTTCTGCTATGAAAATGAATGCGACAAACCCCCCCCAGTCTTTCTTCTTCTGAAGAGATGAAATTTGTTGTCTTCATTTAGAGGAACAGAAGTTGCCCTCTGAACAAAAGCCAGAGAGCTTATCTTAGCCATCCTCCCAGGTGGAAGTTACCACAAGCGCTGTGCAGTGTTGGGTTCTCTGGCTCACCAGAAACCTGCTATTTGCATCAATTTCTTTTAGAAAAGGCTGTAGAAAACTATATGAGCTTCTTGGTGAAGTAATTCTCTAGAAAAAAATGGCAAGTAGCACCATGAAGTCCTGTTTGTCTCAATGACTCCGATTCAGACGGGAATAGTTTACACGCAGGGTTCTCTGCTGAGTGCAAATCCCTTCATCCTGCTGGATGGCAGTAGAACTCTGCTTATTTTTAATACATCTTCAGTAGTTTCTGTTTAATCAAATTTTTCTGCAAATCCAATCAGGCTGTATTTGGTCTGAAGCTGAAATAACTGCTTCTTAATTTCTTTTACCGGAAAGTCATCTTTTCTGTTTGCACAAAACCATCTTGCAACAATTTACCCTAATTCTTTCTTTAAAAAAACCCCTCTAGTCTACTGTTTTCTGTATGGTATTTGTTTTCACTCTGTATAGAAATAAAAAGAATGCACATGCACATGGGGCCAGTGTTATCTCGCATCGCTTGTGAAGAATTTTCCATATTCTTTCAGTTAATTTCCGAAGTATTTGCAAGGGAAGGGTTAGCCTAATGCTGAGCACACTTAGGTTTTTGGACAAGCCTGTTCTTGCTGGGTTTTGTTTTGGTTTATTTTTTTGTTTTAGTGTGGGGTTTTTTTTTAATTTTTCATTTGAGTGGGTTTGCAGGACTGGCAGTTGATAAATCTGTGTCAATAGTAAACTCGGCTGCGAGTAATTAAGATTGTAAACATAGAAATGCTCTCGATATATTCTCTGTTGCCTGCCAGACTGAAGCCAGACTTTCTTAGTGATTATTAAGAAGGCAGAGCATCAGATAAGGAGCTCGTCATGAACTCTGTGGGATATGAAAGAAATCTCAGGAGAAACAAAATTCAGAGCTCTTGCAGGGGAATCAGCTTGTAAAGCTTTTGAGAATACTCCCGTATTTTTTGCTAGTCTTGGAATGCTTCTTTCGAAGTTGCATTTTAAGTAGATCGCAATTCATCCTCCGTGTTATGAATGGAACGAAGTGATTCCCCTATCCAAATATCTGACTTCTACAATGAGTAAGAATGAATTACTATGTAGGGTGTCCTGGAACTTCCTACTTTGACTTTTCCTTTCTTTTTATTTTTAATTTTTCTGAACACTGGTGCTCTGAAATGGCTTCCAACCGGAGTGCTGGGTTACGTGTTTAGGAAGATAATAAGTAATGCTTGAAAGAGTCCTTTTGGTTAAAATTGGAGTGTTCTGTCATTTTTAAATATCAGACATTTCCTGGTGTTTGAATGAAGACTGCCGTGTGCCGTGAATGCCCTTAAGGTGTTGGTCTTGTGGGTTTGCCTTAAATTCTCTAGAAGTTTAGATCTTAGCCTTTGTCACTAGTCAAATAAAGCAATAAATCCATGATATACTAAGGAGAACTAGTAGCGCTAGTCTTCGGTAAGTTTGTTAGTTTGGAGAGGGCTTGAGAAGACAGGGGACACAAAAATGCTGGACGCTGTTAGGGAAAAGTGTTGACTTGTTTTAAAAGCTGAACTATATGGGCTAACTCCACTTGGGATATATTTAAATGTAGCTGTACTAAATGCAGGGTTTTCTAATTTTTCAGTTACTTTAAAGCTGTTTGTGCAATAGAGAAAGTACATTACTGATAACTTTTGGCTAACTTTTCGTTTTAAAAGAACCACCAACCTGGGTTTTTTTCTTCTTGCTGTACTTCTAGACTCCTGGTTTAACAAGAACTTCCAGCACTGTTTTACCTTGCCTTTGCCTTCTGCGCTCCTACCTTTTCTTACTGCCTCCCTGCCTTAGGCAAGTAACCAAATTCCCAAACTGCCTCCTAGTCCTCGGTGTTCCCAGTTGCTGGAATCCAGGCTCTGCGTGGCAGACCTGTGCTTGTCATTGCTGTCACTTCTCCCCATTCTGTTCTGATTATCCATAGCCAGGCTGTGTTTACCAATCTCTGTAAATCTCACTGTTCATATTTTTAATGATGTTATGGGTTTGTCCTGTGAATATTTAAGTTTCTTGATTTTTTTTTTTTTTAAATCTATATTCCAAAGATGTTTACTGAAGCTGAGTGAAGGTTGCAATGTAACAAATATGCGTGAGAGCCTGTCCTTTGTGTGTAACGATGATGCTTGAATATCAGTTTTGTAAAAATCAGACTACCCTTTCCATATCATCACCTTGACCAAGCATGTCCCATTTCATTCCAGAAGGAATTAATTAACTGTTACAATACTTTTTTTTAATGTTTCAGAGAGTCTTCAAGTAAAAAATAACCACCAGCTTTGGATTCCTGTGTTCGTGTCTTTTTTTAGGCAGTATCTTGCCGTTTAGCAGTGAAGCAAAACTGCCGCTATTTCCGTGTTGCAAAGGGAATGTAGGCGGAGTTGACAAATTACATTTAAAATTCATTTCTTTAACTATTTTCTGTATTTGTGTAAAATGCATGCAAATCCTATTTCAGCCGCAGATGGACTCCTCCCCTCTTCCACCTACACACTGTATATCAAATCTTAACAGCTGAAGGGGTCAACATCGATGAATTTATCTTGGAGTGGGAAGTTTAATTCAGGATTGAGTGAGCTCTGAAATGCAAGAGGCTTCTTGAGGAGGAAACAAATCCAGAGAAGGTATGCTCCAAGCACCAGTGAGTAACAGCCGGCCCAGTGCAAAACTGACCATCAGAGGGTCTGTCTTGCCTGTTCCCTTGCTGTTTCCTCCATCTCTTCTCTTAGGAGTGAGCACTGAGAATGTTGTCGCTCTGAATGCGCCGAGTTTTCTGTGAAAGTGCAATAGTATCCTTGTGGTTCCTCCCCAAGAGGAATACGGAATATGTATTGCCTGGGGAATTGAGGGGATGCTCGCACAAGCTGAACTTGCCTACTCTTCCACTCAATACATTATGTACAACAGAAAATAACAGCCAGCCCAAAGGAAAAAAACAAGCAAAATGTCAAACAAGTATATTTGGATAATTAAAATTGTTGTGACTAGCCCGATGAGAATCAAAAAAGCTATGATCCCATGATCTAGTATGCTTAGCTGGCAATGGCTGTTTGCCAAAATCAGATGTAGGTTTGGTTTTGAGACCAGAATAGTTTCCGTTATGACAAGGATTGATAGGGAAGGAGAAATTTCAGTATGCTATAGCGCTCTGTCAGGGGTTAGAAACACTGAAGTACAATGTCAATGTTAATTTTAAGGCTTTGCTTTAAAGGAGAGGGAATCTCTCTCCTGCAGCTGTCTTATCTCCTTGTTTGCATCAGCTGAAGTTCCTGGTTTGACCCAAAAGGTGTCACCTTTGGCTCTTCCCTGAATTTTATTTCTGACCGATGTTGTGGCTAGTACTGTACACTCCACTCTTGGCTCAGCTGTTCTTTACCTTGCTGAACTCCTTATCCTGCTGTGGGCTTTATCAACTTCAGTAACTTCGTAGAAGAAGAGATTCTGCCCTTTTTCCTCACTTTTCCATATTTACCTCTTTAAAACTTCCCAGCTAAAAGTTTCATTTCTATTTAGCATTGCTTATAGAAATCCTCTTCACTGTGAGGCAGAACCAGAAAGCCCGCTCTGAGGAACGCATCTTCTGTTCAATAGCCATCTTTTAATCTGCAAAAGGAATAAATACATTTCCTTTATCTGGTGCGTATATACACATCCCTCTTGTAGCATTCTTGTATTTGACCTTAACTTCTTGCACACAAAGCCAACCTTCCAAAAAGCCCCTAGAGCCCTATTCCTGGGAATTCTGTAGCCTGTGTGCTGGTGGCACAGCTCTGGCCGGAAGGAAAGTGCTGAAGGATCTGTTGTGAGTGATGATACAAGAACACAAGAGCTGCTCAATGAAACCCTGTGCGAAGATGAATAAAAGCAAAGCGTTTCTGAGATATCTCTTGTTCAGGGAGAATGATCCACGTGTAGTCTCTGCTGCGGTTTATTTTTAAACACAGTAGTTCGTAGACATCTGATGTGTGTGGTAGGCGTCGTCATCACAGATTTCGAAAGGAACTGTCTGGTCTAATGCATCAGTTGTCAGAGCCCTAGATGAGAATGATCCATCCCCTTCCAGATCTGTCGAGGCTACAGCCAGTTGTCAGCCCAGCCATCGCTGAAGCTGTCCCGGCCCCCTCTAATTGGGATCTGAGTTTTTCTTGGAGGTTTCTATATGTTTCCTTAAGTGGGAGACTCAGCAAGAACAACCCCCCCAGAGGCTGTCAGCCCTGGGGGAAGCGTTGTTTGTCTTGATGCTCTGCTAAAGCTCTGCAGCGACAACTAAAACTCCAGCCACCATGGGGTGGTGTAGCGAGACCCCGCTGGGCTGCAGGAGGCTACCAGGACAACTTAAACATCCTTTTTCATTATTATTTTTGCAGGATGTGCTGGCTGAAGTCTCTCAGGTTGTCCGTGAGATCTTGAAGTCCTATGGTTACTTGAAAATGCTTCGTTTGTCTTCTGCACACCCAGGAGATCGAGAACCCAGGCGTAGCTGCTGCAGGGGTTCCAGCTCCTGGTGAGATTGGGGCTGGATTGGGCTCAGGGCGGTGTGGGGAGCGTGCAGGTGGGGTTCCCCTGCCTCTGGAGGAGCTCAAGGGCACAGAATCATGGAATGGGTTGGGTTGGAAGGGACCTTAAAGCCCCCCCAGTGCCCCCCCTGCCCTGGGCAGGGACACCTCCCAGCAGCCCAGGCTGCTCCAAGCCCCGTCCAGCCTGGCCTTGAACCCCTCCAGGGGTGGGGCAGCCACTGCTTCTCTGGGCAACCTGGGCCAGGGGCTCACCCCCCTCACTCTTTGCTTCTGTCTGTTATAATCAGGTAGTTGACCAGGAGCTAATGCTCCTCATGCTGCTCCAAGAACCTCAAAAGCTCCAAACTGAAATCTGCTCCATTCTGGGTATGTGTATATATATATATTTTTTTAATATATTTTTTTAAAGGGCTTTGGAACATGTCTCCCAGGGTTGCTCTAACTTTACTCCAGCAAGTTATGGAAGAAGTTGCATGGCCAAAAGGAGAGGAAGCGAAAGGAGCCAGGCGACCACGTGGTGGCAACATGGAGATGCTGCGGTAAGATTGCTTGGACCTAAATTACCGCTGGAGGACAAGCTACTTCTACAGAGCTGAAGTAATTTCATAGCTTAAAAGAGGATGGCAAAAGCATGAAACGTAAATATTTTTGGTTGTTCTAAAAGCAGGCAATAGGTATGGAAACAATACGTACCCGTCACCTGTGTCACCTTATGCAGTGGATGCCTGTGGATACATGATGTGGAGTGAACACATGGGAAAAGCAGGTGACAGATCAGTGAGAACTTTCTGAATGAAAGGAGGTTAGGAAATAAATAATTAACGCTGAGTTAGAGGAAGTCACCTTGCAGCAATATGGGGCCTAGCTGGAGGTAATGATAGAAAAGGAAAACGTCCAACTCCTGCTTTGTGCTTCGGACGGATGGTCTCATTTGGGGGTGATTGGGGTCACTGAACAGGGCAGAGAAAAAAACGCTTTTTTTTCCTCTGTATTTACAGAAGACAATGTGAAACTGCTCTGGCTGGTCCTGTTTCCATGCAAGATTTTGCTCTCTTCCAGAATAACGTGAGTGTCACATGTGTATGTACCTGCCCTTCCGGTGTCGTCCTCAGCGGGTCAGTGCCTTCCTGGGGAGAAGTGATAGGACGAGAAGAAATGGCCTCCAGGGGAGGTTTAGGACAGATATTAGGAAAAAATTCTTCACCAAAAGGGTTATTAAGCATTGGAAGAGGCTGCCCAGGGCAGTGGTGGAGTCGCCATCCCTGGAGGGATTTAAAAGCCGGGCAGACGTGGTGCTGAGGGACATGGGGTAGGGGTGGGTTTGGCAGAGTTAGGTGGATGGTTGGACTCGATGATCTGAAAGGTCCCTTCCAACCTCGATGCTTCTATGATCTGCTCCTGTAGGCACTTCTCTTAGCTGCCCAGAGCACTCTGTCTTCAATTGGAGGTCGTACGCAAGCAAGCGTGTCCTCAAGAGCGATTTCCATTTGCCCTTACAGCTTTCCCATGCTCCTTTTTTTGGCTGCGTGTCATACTTGGCCAAAAAGATGGAGCCGGTGGAGAAGGGAGCCTGGGTGCAGTGAAGGTGGCTGGTGCCATAGCTGGGAACCCCAGTGCAGGAGCAGCGTTTGGGCAGCTCGTTTTGGGACAGCCAGGCTCGTCCTTGTGTGTTCCTCACCGGGATTCTGCGGCCGCAGGGCTCGGAAGGAAAAAAAGGCTCTGGAACAGGCAGGTGGTGAGTGGAGCCGCAGTCCTGCCCCGAGGCTCCTGCCTGAGCTGCAGCTGCACCCGCCTAGATTTTCTGCCCCATGAATGAGGATAAAAAACCCACCCCAGTTTTGTCTTTAGGGCAGGAAATGTCAGGGTTTTTTCCCCTCCGTAAGCCAAACAAGCTCTGTGCCTACACCTGGTGTGCATGTCCCAGCGGGATCCCTGCCGGAGCTGCTGGCAAGGCCGGGTTTTGCTCTCGGAGGTCCTGGGGGAGCGCAGCCATGTGCTGGCACCATGACGGGTCCGATCCGTGGGGCTGCTGCCCTGGAAGTGTCACCCCCGCTGCAGAAAATACTGCAGAAAATGCAGGGGCATACAGAATAATCCTGCCCCTCAAGAAGAATATGGGAACACGGCCTCGTTACTTAAATCCCTAATTTCCAAGCTTTGAGATAAGATCTGCTCCACGGTGTCTTTTGCTTGAATGAAATAGATTGATAACCTGTTTGCTTCGACAGCTGTGAATAGGGAGAACGGTGTAACAAACCAGTTCAGCATCGCTGCCCATAAGGAACAGAAAGACATTTTTTAGGAGATTTTTCTAGAGCCCCGTGAGCTGCGGGAGGAGCTTGCTGGTCCCTGCACACAGGGTGGCTCCAGCATGGAGCTTTTTCCAGATCCCACTTCATCCAGGAGAAACAGAAGCAGGGATGCAGGATCCTGGTTTGGAGACTTCCCCTTTCTGGTACCATTAACCCTACTGGGGCTGGCCGCCCGCCCGAACCCTGCCTCCGCTCCGGGGTATTTTGCCAGCTGCACTGATTAGTCATTCCCTGTCCCCTTATTCGCTTCGCCTTCTCTCCTCAATCCCTTCAATCCTGACATGTATTTCTATTAATCAGGCCCTTCCCCTGTCTGTTTTTTCTGGCTGGATTTGCAGAAGTGGTTTATTTACAAATCTCTCCAGAAATTGGCCTCTGACAGTTAAAAGTGACGCGGCTGTTGGTTGAAGGAAAGCTGATTTTTGACAAACTCAGCATGAGAATGAGAACAGATGGGGACTTTGATGAATTAGATATTGCTAAATGTTGTCCTCCTGCAAATCAGCTTGGTTTTCCCTATTAGCATAAGAAGCAGGGAAAAGGATTTAATTTCTCTAAACATTTCCCCTTAATGATCTACCTCTCCAGCTTAGAGATTTATATTGCTGCTTATCAGCAAAGCAGCTGAATTCCTTCCACAGAGAATCGACAGCAATTTCGAGTTGATTTCTGGCACTTCTCCCTCCCTGGGATGAGAACTGTGCTTAGGAGAAGGTGGTTGCTGTTTTTAAATGGTATCAGTTCAGGGGTTTTTATGTTTTTTATGTTGAAATAACTGAGTGATTTTTTTTATTAAGATGGGGTTTTTTTTCAATTTTTTTAAAGGGTTGAGAGGAGGCACCAGCACATTCTGGAGACGCTTTAGGCTCGTTGACCCCATCTGGCAGCACTGCCGGCTCTCCCGCGCCCTGATGCCTCTGCCACGGTGAGTCGCAGCACGCAGGGTCCCTGGGTGGGATGGAGGGTGGCACTCCTCACTGTCCCCGTGCTCGGGGGCCCGACCCACAGCGCCCCACCAGCACCCACCGCACCCCACACTGATGTAGGGCATCACTTGTGAGGGCTGATGGGCATGGTGGTAGGTGTTGTCCCACCTGCTGCCCATCTCTGTTACCTTTTCTGGGCTTCTAGAGCGGAGGTCTGGTGTTACAGGGGACAAAGAGCTCCCGTGCTCGCACCGTGCTTCATCCTCAGCCTGGGGGATTTACTGCCCGGCCAGGCGGGATGCAAAAAGCCCAGCCTGCATGGCCATGGGTGTGCAGCGGGGCTGAAGCCGGTGGCAGACATCTCTGTTGGAGAAGATGCAATGCCCAGGGGCCTTTTTCTCTTCCCTCGTGGTACCCGTTTTTCTTTCCATCACAGAAACGCAGTCCTAAGGGCGAGCGGTGAGCAGGCGTGCGGGTATCCCGAGATCCGTGGTTCACCTCCGTGTGCTCAGACACTAACCTCGCTGCGCCTGTAGCGTCTGGGGGTAGTTCAGCTTGTCTGGATGGAGTGGGGTGCTGCGAGGGGGGTACAGGGGCTCTGCCACACTCGGGGCTGGAGGAAGGCTGTTGTAGGCGCTCTGGGATTTATCCACTCTGTAGGCAGAGGGAAAGATGGAGCGGGGGCAGCCCCTGGGGCTTTGCCAGGGCTGCTCGCCGCGTGGAGCCCTGCCGGCTTTTGCTGCAGGCTGTTGGCAAAGGATGGAGCGAGCACGTTGTGGGAGCTCCAGCGCTTGATGCTGAACGCTGTGTTGTACTCGCTCCAGCCCAAAGGTTGGCAAACACTATTTGCCTTTTCTGCTTCCGCCTCTGAGCTTCTCGCATCTCCTCCTGCCCTGCCTGCCACCCAAGGGGCAAAGAGATGCTGCTCTTTGGATGCCAGATACAGGCGCTGGGTTTGCCAATGATATTAAGGATGGCAGTAATGACCCTATTTAACTTCTCCACAAGGACTGTGGAGTCCCCAGGGAGCAGGACCCCGTGCTGTTTCACCGTCCCCTTCAGAGGGAGGGAGTCTGTAGGGAGGCTTTTTAACAGCTCAGCCTTAATTATCCCTTCTCCACTGGTAGGTCTGAGCCTGGGTGGTGAGATAAGGCTCCCACTCGCTGATCCCTGGAAGGGCACTGCTTTGCAGGTTAGCAGCACCGCAGGGATGGTGTGAGCGGCCGAGGACTTGCACGCACGGCGAGCGGTGGCTTGTGCGTGGGGACAGGGGCAACCTGTGCACCCTGGAGGCCCCATCTGCCCTGAGGGCTGCAAGCAGGGAGCGCCCGAGGGCTCAGCCTTCCCAAGGAGGACACTGCCTGGGGCTAAAAGCTATAAACCTGATTTTTATTCCCCCCCCCCCCCCCTCCTCTGTTCCCCTCAAGCTGCACCGCTCTGATTCATCACATTGGTCACATCGTCTTTAGCGTCGTCCATTAGTTTGAAATTACTGTCATCTTCTGCAGCGTATTAGGTACCGCAGCATCTCCTTCTATATAAGCCTGTCTTACCGTGTTGGAGCCGCTGGATAAACGGAGGCTGAAGCAAAGCTTCTGTGGCCAACTGTCGGGTAGGCACTTTAATTTCCCACGCTGTAGGCTGCGGTGAGCATAGAAAGTGTGCTGGGGATGCAAAGAGCTGGCAGGGCACCGGCAGGGAGCAGAAACTTTCCCCACCTGGGTGTCACCAGGGACTGGTGCAAGCCCTTGGCATCTCCTGTCCTGCCTTCCCGTGGCACCCTGGTGGTGGGGCTGATGGGGACCCGGTGCCTCGTCCCTGGCTGCTGCACGGGCAAAGTTCTCCTCTGTGCTTTGGTCTCTGCTCCCCAGGCCTGGGACAACACTGTGAAGACCCAAACCTGTGCCTCCCTCCGTGTCAGAGTGGGCAGGCTCTGCCATGGCAGCCCCTCCGGATGAGGTTGGTGACAGTAGCACCTCTGGACACCCAGCCCTGTGAGGGTTGCTCCATGTGCGGGTCCATAGCCTCTTCCTTAGGGAAAGGGAGCTCTTTTTGCTGTTAAGTACTAAGTTTTGGTGGCTCCAGAAAACAGCTGGGCAGCAAGTCCTGCTTTGGAGGCTGTACCGCCAGCAAATTCCCACTACAAACAGAGGCTTCCGGAGCTGATGGCTGGAGACGGAGGGAGCGGGGGGCTCCTAATCCCATCAGACCTGTTCACAGCTCCAGAGGGGGACTTCCAAGTGTTAGATGAGACCTTCTTAATTGAATTTCTTTTCCATTTAATTTCCCCCAGCTAGATGTAATAGGAAGGGGTCCAGGCGTGGACTAATAGGCTTGGTGCCCACGGCGGCACGCGTTGCTTGCGGAGACGTGAGTCACAGCTTTGCATGAGGACGGGTTATCCGCAGGCACCGAGGCTTTTTTAGCTGTTGCTTAAGAGCCCCGGTTGCTCTTCTCCAAAGGAAAGAAGCCTGGCTCCAGAGGTCTGATGTCTCTAACCTCAGCTTGTCTCTGACGATGGCCAGGATGTCCCCAGGGCTGATCCTGACACCCGGCCGCCTCGCCGCAGAATGATCTTCCCAGGCTCTCCTCGCTGCTGCAGACGGGGTTGGAGACTGCTATCGGAGATGCTCGGGGGCAGAGAAGTAATCCTGGAAAGTTGAAAAGTCAACCTTTTGCGTTACGTATTTTCAGCTTAGCCTGTGCGGATTGCTGGCACCAGCCATGCAACGGGGAATTTGCCCTCAAGAAGTCTTCTCCAAACCACCATAGTCCTATCTTTTGCCCTCTGCCTTGCTCAAACCATTGCGGAGAGCATCCTGCTGTCCTGCAGAGGGTTACTTCCCACTCTGCCGTGGAAGGATTTCTGAAGCGCTGTGTTGAAAAATGCAGGCAAATAGAGAAATGGAGGCACATCTCCCTGGCAGAGATGTGCCAGCAAATCCATGGGAGACAGATCCACCTGGTTGGATCGAGGAGCTCTCAACTGCTGTTTGGCTTGGTTTCAAAGAAAAAGATTAAAGGTTTAGTCAATGACTGCACAGATGTCTCGGACATCCGAGATGGTTCATCCAAGCTGTGGTTTTGGAGCTTCCCGGTGACAACTGGGAAGGGGCAGATCATCTTTCGTCTCTCACACGGTGCCTAATTTAGTCACAAAAGGACACTTGTGCCTCTTCGGAGCTGTAAATCACTCTAGTGGTTAGGATTTAATTGGAGATGGCAGGCTCGTGTGCTGAGATGCTATCACGTACGCAGATGATGGTCTCTTCAGTAGGAAATGAGGCATTTGTGCATGGGTATTGTGTGTATGTTACAGGATAAATGAGTCAAATGGGCTCTTGCGAAGAAATTATGCTGTTTTAGTCCCAAGCTTTGTGCATCACAGTTGCTATTCTGTGTGAGATAAATGGGAGCAGCAACCAGCCTGTACTTCAAACAGGGGGTGAGCGAGTCTTGATCAAGACTTCATGTGCGATCTGTATTCACAGCGGCTTGTCTGGCCTCCCCTCCTTGTGTTTTATGTCTGCTTTTCCCTTTTAATCATTTAATTGTATTGGATTTTCTGGAAGGAGAAAGAGTCTCTTTATATGAACTCCTCCTACAAGACTGAAATATGGAGTTTAATTATCTCCCCTTCTATTTATTTGTTTAAATGCCAAGGGCTTGCAATCCTTAGCAGGTGCTTCTGCAAAGCTGCTCTCCTCGACGGGATGCTAAAAGGAGAAGCTTCCCGGGGATGTGACTCATTTGCAGTGTGAGTTACTCGTTCTGCTCCGCTGTGAGCGCGAGCGACAGCAGAGGAGCCGCGATTACTCACGGCGGCTCTTTCAGGCGGCGGCGAGCTTAGAAACCGCGCAGGCAGCACAGGCGCCATGCGGAGTGTGGCTGCGCCGTCAATTATCGATAAGGGAATAACAGCCAGTGGAGATAATCTCTCTTGCGGAGTACGGGGAGCGAATCTTCTCTCCCGCACGGGGAATAAGGCGCCTGGTTAGAAGAACTTTTCCCAGCCAGGGGAATGACGGCGGCAGGAGGTTTTGTTTGAACGAAGAGCGTAGAAAGAGGCCCTGGGAACTACACACAGCGTTACAGGGAAGGGATGTGGCTGCGAGAGAGGCTGTTTTACTCTTTGTTTGGGAAATTCAATATACTTGGCCAAGAGCTGCAGGTCTTCCAGGAGAAAGAGGTCATTTAAGCTTTGGAAATAAAGCAGCCATCCCCTTACCTGTCAGGGCAGGCAGAGAGAAGCGGGTGCTCAAATTAGAAATGGGTTAACGGGGATTCCCTGGACTAACCTCGTCTGAGACAGCGGGTCGGATGGCCCGGGCTTAGCCCGGTGCTGTGCTTCCAGCAGCAACCATCAGCCATCCCGGAGACCCGGCTGCGTGCTGCCTTGCGTTGAGTGCTCTGCCATGGCAGATGGGCGAAGAGCAACGGGGTTTCGGTGGCCCAGGCAGTGCCCCCAAGCCCACCCTTTGCCTCCCGGCCCTGCTGCGGGGAGGGGAAGACCGTCCCCTGCCCCGTGCAGCCTCCGATGGCCGGGGACTTGTGATGGGGCGTCAGAGCACCCGAGTGCCCTTTTGGCTCATCTCATCGGGGATTTAAATGCTATGTAATCTCAGCTCTTCCTGCATGGATGGGAGAAGTACCCACTGGCCCATTTTAGTGGCCTTTTAAGATATAAGAAATGAAGATGTGTGGTGCCGGGGCAGCTGGAGCAGAGCTGCAGTGCTGGGGGGACGTTATCAGCTGGCCAGGGAGGCAGAAGCGACCGCTACCAGCTGGCAGGTAACGGTTTTGCTCGATAATGCAAGCAGGTCTGCTGGTTTCAGGGCATTTTTCTCCCAAAGTGGTTCACCACGAACGGTGAGGAGAGGGGAATGTCTCATTATGCCCCAAAAAGGATGAGAGAAGCCCCTCTTGGGGCTCCGCGGCTGGAGCTGCCGTGCTTCAGATGTGTGTGGGGCTCATGGATGCGCAGAGCAATCTGTCTGCAGAAAACACATGGGTAGGGCATGGCTGGGCAAATACTCTTGGTGAAAGGACCATCTGTCAATAAACCATGTGATTTGCGCCAACCTGATGGTGTTTGGAGAAGCAGCCTGCCTTTACTGGTTAGCCATCTGGTTTCCACAGCCTGAGTTTGCGCCGGAAGGGAGGGAGGGACGTTTTTTTCCCCCCTCCCAACCCGGGGTTATGTTCTTCATGTTCGATATTGGAGTAGAAAGTGCAGGGCTGTGATCTAGGGAGGGGGCATTCATTTCCCCAGCTCCATACGGACCTCTGGCTCTCCCCACGGCAGACCACAGCCTGCCTGGTGGGTTTGCTCTCGCCTCTAAGGGCAGCTGAGACTGGACTTAGAACCATAGGATAGTTCGGGTGGGAAGGGACCCTAAAGATCATCTAGTTCCAACCGACTTCTCAGCATCCCCATCATTTCCATTTCCTCAACCAGGGGACAGAGAGGGTCCCGTTGGCTTTGCTGCCGTCTCCAGCTCAGCTGCTCTGCTGGGGGGCATCCTGCGGCAAAGGTGGGGTGAGTCGGTGCCTGGGGAAAACTGAGCAAGCGTGAGACGACTGCCTGGCCTCGGGGAAGGGGAGAGGTATCTGCTGTAGCGATAGGACAAGGGGTAATGCTTTTAAAGTAAAAGAGGGAAGATTGAGGCTAGATGTAAGGAAGGAATTTTTTACCCTGAGGGTGGTGAGACACTGGCCCAGGTTGCCCGGAGAGGTGGAAGATACCCCATCCCTGGGCACATTCAAGGTCAGGTTGGACGGAGCTCTGAGCTTCGTGTGGATCAAATGAGTTTGCTTCCAATATCCCTGCTGCAGACCCTCAACGCCAGGGACCGGTGGGGCCCCCCCGGGCTCTGCTGCCAGCCCTGTGTTTTCTCAAGTCTTTGGCAGGGTGTTGTTCAGGGCATCGCCTGTCGCGGTGCGTGGCTGGAAGGGGCGCTGGGGAAGTTTCCCAGTCGCAGGGATAGTCATTTTGGGGGTTGTGGCTTGGCTGCATCACCGTGGAGAGCCACATCTGGACCGTATTTCTGGGAACCCATGGAGCTGAGCTCTGTGTTCTCACTCAATTACAGTGGGACACTTGTCAGCAATTTCTTGTTTTTATTTCCTGTGACTTTCCAAAATCGGTTGGTTTTTTTTTTTCTTTTTTAAAAAAGCTGGGGGGGGGGCGGGGGGGAACCCCAACAAACAAAAACTCTAAAGCACATGACATGGGTCTGAAGTGCGCCAGGAATGGACTTTTTTCTGGGCAGAAATGACTACATTTCTGCTGCGGTGGTGCGTGTGCAGGGAGAACAGGCTTCCCAGAGAAACAGTCGATGCCCCAAACCCCGTCAGGGTTTAAGAGGCATGTGGACAATGTTCTCAATAATTTGCTTTAACTTTTGGTCAGCCGGTCAGCCCTGAATTGGTCAGGCAGTTGGACTAGACGATTGCTGTGGGTCCCTTCCAACTGAAATATTCCATTCCATTCCTGTGTGGAGAACTGCTGCTCAGTGAACTGTCTGTGGGGCAGAGCCCAGGAGCTCCTTCAGACCTTTCAGGACAAAAGTGGCCACGGAGTGATGGAGAATCCTCCCCCCCGGTACCCTGGTCCCTGCCTGTGCTCTGCTTCGCCCTCCTGGTATGGGCCACCGGAGATGGGACAATCCGTTGGCCAGACCTGTGCAAGACAAAACGAAGGTCCTCTTCCAGTAACCTCTGCCTAAAAAGCACGTAATTCTGATACATTGAGATGGGAACTTTAGATTGATTTAATGGGAAGCGTAGAAAGAATACTCAAAGGTTGTCAACATCTGCAGTTTCTACTGCCCTTAGATGCACAGGAGCTTTTAAATAATTCCATTTGTTATTAACACCATCGACACTAACACGTACATTTAAAACAGACTGGTATGGAGTTGCTTTTTAAAAATTTTATTTATTTATTGAACTAAAGCAATCACAGTTGGAGATTTCCTTGTTTTGTGAAGAAACTGTTGAAACACCAGAGCTTGTCGCCCTCTGTCTCTCATCCCGTAAGGCTTTCGTTTCATCATCTCTTCCAAAAAGTGACCTGCTGATAGTGTGTAGCATCAACAGGGCTCACGAATGTCACGGAGTAATGGTTGTCAGTGTTGGACCTTAATTTTCCCCCAAATTCGACACCTGTTGATGCATTCTGTTGGAACGTCAGTCACTGAATCTGGCTTTTGCCAGCACACTGTCTTTGTGCGTGGGCACTGGATCAAATCCCAGCTATCAATGCAAGATCACAATCGCTTGGCTCCAACGGAGAGAAAATCCCTCCTGGCCTGAAAAACCTTGGCAGCAGGTTGGCAGAGCGGGTGGCTGGGCAGCTTTCAGCCCTCCTCCTGCATTGAGGCTTGGCTCCGATGCCATCAGTCTGTCCCTGGGAAGCTCCTGCCCGGTTGGCAGTGTCAGCCAAAAACATCAATATGCCCCGATTTCTAGGGCTTTTCCTAAGCATTTGGCGTGAATGTGCCTCCTGCTGAAATCTCTTGGGTGTCTTTTCTGTATTTGTACAGGGATGAGCATCTTCAGCGCAGACCTGGATCGGTGATCTTGTTCCTCAGGAAGGCTGGTAGGAGCCAAGGCTACCCAAAAGCGTTTCCCAGCCCCTCTGAGCAGGTACCAGGAGCGTTTTCCTCTGCTTGGGAGGACAGTCGAGAGCAGAGCTTGCTGGCAAGAAAGGTCTAGTCTGCTGCTGTAATAAGATCACTTGGGCATGTTCCTTCAGGTGATGCTGCTCAAATTTAGCGCTGAGTCTATCCTTTGGTCAGTTTTCAATCGGACACCTGATAACTTCTCTGGCTGCCTCTTAGCTCTTGCCTTGTGAGAACCCCCCATCACTTCTCCACACCCCTGGTGTCCCCTCGCTGGGCTCTGATGTGTGCTGGTCCTGGTCTTTACAGTGTCTCCTGCCTCCACACCTCTCTGCCCTGGCCATTTCCAAACCACATGTGGACTATTTCGCTCTACAGCCCCTCTCCCATGTTGTGGAGGGACATCTGCAAAGGAAAATCAAGACTCTCCTGCAATATTTATTATACGGGAAGGTTCAGCATCTGTTGCCTCCTCTGAAGCTCCCCAGGACCAGCTTTTATCCGCTTTTCCAGGTCACCCGTGCGACTTCAGAGCCGATACTTGCTGAGTTCACAGCTGCCCAAACCGAGGGTGACAGCAGCACCTCTGAGAGCCGTTCTGCATCCCGGGGCTGTCCCAGGTCACTGTAGTAGTGCAAAAAAGTGGGGCTAGACTTCTCTACTGTGATTTTTTTTTTTTCTTCATCTGTCTTACAAAAACCTCTACCCAAAACCCTCTCAAATTCTGGGTTTTGGAGGCCCTGTGTTGTCTCCTCTTTCCTGTTTGTGGTTTCTGCACAGGACTAGCTTTTCGCTGCTCGTATGGCTCTGGGGAGCATAAGCCATGGGAATCACTGCCAGTATTTGGATGAAAACTTGCCTCAGATCTCTCTCTGGTGGGTCTATTTGTCATTTCCATCACTCTTAAGGTAGTCGATACTTCTAACCTCCTTCTCACCTCATTAGAGCTCGGCCCTTGTACTTTTCTCACTACTTTATCTCCCAAGTTAATTTGTCCTGTGTCATCTGCTCTCTCCTAGCTCTTGCCACACAATTATTTTCTTCAAGGCCGAGGAGGAAGCACTTGACAGGAATCCTTTGCATCTGGGTACCTGCAGACCGTCTCTGAGCCATCTCTTCATCAGTAAAGGCGAAAAAGCACCATCAGATGGAGTTTCTGGAGCCTTGTTTTATCAGGAAGGTTTTTGCGGCTTGCAAGTGCTGCTGTCTCTGACTCCCCCAAACCATCCAAGTGCTCCAGCATCCCATGGGATTGCTCCGTGGGGTTGGAGCTTGATCTCAGAGAAGGTCTTCCACCCTTGTGCATCCCCTCCAGCTCTGCAGCATCCCATGAGGCACCTGCATCCACCATGGGGTGGTTAGGGTGGTGGCTGGACTAGATGATCTGAAAGGTCCCTTCCAACCTAGGCAATTCCATGATTCTATGGTGCTGTATAGGTCCTGCATGTGGTCTCGGAGGGGTCTGGTGTCCTCCTGAGCCCACAGACCTTGCCTGGGCACCCATGGCTCTCCTGCTGTGCCACATCTCCTCTCCAAGGCTCCAGCAATTTAGCAGATGCGTCAGTCAGGAACGCAAAGGAGATGGGGAAAGCTGTTTCCCCTCAGGTCAGAGGGGTTTTGGTGTGGACCATCAGCCAGGCAGGTGAAAGCAGACCCTCCCATCCAGCCCAACCCTTCTCCAGGGGCCACTGAGGTGTTTCAAGCTCCTGCCCAGGAGGTGCAGGCTGCTACTTGCCCCACCAGACCCCAGCTTATCTGCATCAAGGGTCATTTTAAGCCCCTGTTGATAGCCATCTGATTTATCTGTAACGCCCAGGGAGGAAAGCAGAGCCAAGCCAGTCTGGAAACAAGACGCGGCAAGTCTCCCAAAGTCCCCAAAATCCTCTGATCCATATCGGGGTGAGAATTACAGAGGACAACAGTTTGGGGTCAGGATTGGCAAGAGCCCCTCGTGGGTGCTGAGATGCTCTGCAGGAGCAGAGGTTGGCCTGGGCTGGGAGGAGAGGAGAGGTGAAGATGGGGACATGGGGGGGTTCCTGTGCTGTTGCTTGAAATCTTTAAAATTTTAATTAGTATTTATCTGCAGCATCAAATTCTGCCCTCTGTATCTCTGTTTGCAAGGCCCTGAGAGCGTAAGACAAGTCTCTGGGCCTTAGAGAAGCAGGGCCCGACTGGTGGGGCAAGAGATGTACCAGCCTGGGGTCAGACGAGGGGAGACGCGGCTCGTCCTCGGACGGGGAGCTCTCACAGCTCGGCGTGGGGCAGCGGTGGGGGGGACGCGTCTGTGTGAGGTGGTGCTGTGTGCCCTCTTTAAAGTTATTAATAAAATTCCCCAATGCCTGAAGATCAATGTCCGTGCCAGCTTGGCTCATCAATACTTCAGTGCTCTCTCCTCCCTGGTCCCTTTGAAGGGATTATTTTGATTCGCACATGGCTCCTCAGATGCGTGTGATGGGGGGTCAGGCTGGGTCCTGGGTTCTTTTTGTCTGCAAATAACGCGTCTGCAGCCCCGCTGCTCCCACTCCCCTCCCTGTGGGGCTGGCAGGAGATTCCTCCGTAGCATCCCAGATCCTGGACACCCGTGGTGCATCCCGACCTCGTGCTGCGTCAGCTGCTGGGACTGGAGAACAGCCACGCACTGAGGACAACAACTCTGCCCTGGGGACGTGGGGCCAGCGAAGACCCCAGGCCACCTCCCCCCATAGGCGAATGCCCGTTTCCTCATGGGTGGGATGCTCCTGGGGAAGGTGAGGATGAACCTTTCCATTTTAGCCCAAGCCAGCTGTTGGCTTTGGCTCAGATTGAGATGACAGCGGACATCGGATTGGGTTGATCTCTTTGGAAACCTTCTCTGCTGAGCAGGTCCCTCTTCCTCCATCCTCTCCCACAGAGGATGTGTCCATCCTCCAGACCTTGCCCCGAGCCGCCTGCTCACCCTGTGCCAGCCCTGCAGGACACCGGGCATGGGGCAAGCAGAGCCCTGCTCCCGGCACCGGTGGGTTTCGGGAGGGGGTTCCATGGCAGTTTCTGGGAAAGCTGGAGTTACTGGTGGCGTGCTGGATCACAGAAAGCTGGGTGTGGGCTCAAGGGGAGCCTGGGATGGTGGCCACAGACCACAGCAGGTGGCTGTTTTCCTTCTTTCCATTACAAGCGGGAAGGCTGGGGCTTGGTTTTGTTTGTTTTTCTCATCCTTGCTTAAAAACCCATTTACCGTAATAACAGCTCTGCCGATGTTTGAAAGACAGGTTTCCACTTTCCAAGCGACTGCTCATCTCAAGAAGCAGCCCCAATGGTTCAGGAGGAGCAGGAGGAGATAACACCGTGTGATTTTTTTTTTTAATTTTTTTTCCCCCTCTACAGACATCCTCTTCAGCCATAGCTACTCATTACGGAGGAGCTAGAGCAGCCCGGCTGCGGGGAATTGCCGAGGTACCATCATTTTCTGGAAACGGCGATGTCAGTGCTGTACAACGGTTTGGGAAAAGACAGTAGCTCGTCGAGACCGCGATCACAGGTACTCCGTGGCATGGCGGGGAAGCGTGACCCAGCCTGGGGCGCGGGCGATGCGGCGAGGAGTCACGGGGAGCTGAGATCAAAGCCGCAGCCGCGCCAAGCTTTGCCGGTTAGATGTGGTTTTCAATAAAGGAACCGGGCAATTATTGCTCCACAGCTCCACGGGGTGTACGCGAATCATTAGTAAATGGTTATTAAATGTCAAGTCTGAGGAGGCGTGAGGAAGGATTCACGCTCAGCCCCAGCACCAAGGATGTTACACCTTGACATGGAAGAGAGTTTGGGTGGTTCAGCCCAGCTGAAGAGGGACATCGCAAACAGAAGGGCTGTTTCTGCTCCAGGGCATCCATCGCTTTTGGGTAAGACTATCTTTATGGAGATTCTTGCCCTCCCAGTGTGCAAAATAGGATGTGATGTGTCACGGAAGACCATCCCCGTGTCCTCAACTGCTGTCCTGTTATTTCCAGCTGGTGGGGGAGGCTGTGAGAAGGGGCTGGCACAGGAGCCGGTGGCAGCTGTAGGGTGACAGCAAGCCATGGCCACCGCAGCCCCAGTCCTTAGCTGGGTTCTGCATCCATGCGATGCACAGACCCCATAGTGGGGGTGTCAGTGCTAACCCCGTCCTGCCTTTTGTTTTTCTTCAAAAAGGATTGCAATAAAGTCAATAGATAAATTAAAGTATTCCTGAGGAACTGCTGTGCGGGGTGGAGCGGGGACGTGCTCCAGCCTTCCCTCCCAGCTGCAGCCTTCGCCTTGACCAGACTCTCTAAGGGTGCACGAACCACCAGCAGAGAATTAATTGAGCAAATTAAGAAGCGTTTTGGTCGCTCTGAGCAAATTATGGTTCATCAAGAAAAACTTTCCCGAAACTCCTTTCCCATGGCACTCCCGCAGGGCGGGTCGGCGTGTAGCTGCGGGATAGCGAAAGCGTGTTTTGGGGGACCTTCTCATTAAGGATGCTTTTGAGGTCAGCCCTCCTGGTGGGCTTATTTGAGTGTGGAGCAGGGGCTCTTGTGGCCCTTTGGGACAAGACCCCGGGGAGCAGATGTCCTCAAAGGAGAAGAGCATGAAGAAGACGTCCTCTGTGGAGAAGACCATGGAGGAGACCATGGCGCGGGTCCGCAGGCGTGTGGAAGGACTAAACCCCCTGGAGCGCCGGTTCTGGGGCGGAGCGGCCGGCGGGCCAGGCGAGGCGCAGGCAGCGGGCGGGCAGGGACAGGCAGAGCCGGCCGAGCCGCTTCCCACGCAGAGCCGCCCTCCGCGCCGGCCGCCGGCAGCGGCGAGGGGCCACGGGAGGGTTCTCTCCGGCTTCTTTCTCCGCCGGTGAAAAGTGGTGGGGGTCTGGCTGCCGGACACCTGCCCCTCACCTTGGTCTGAGTTTATCCGGGGATCGGCGGGATGCACCTGGGGTGTGTGATGCCTTGTTCCCTACCCGCACCGTGGTGGTCTCCTGGAGCCCAGGGCTGCCCCCCGCCCAGGAGAACCCCTCCTGACCCACCACAACACCCCGGGGCTCAGGCAGTGCTGGGGGGGTTTCCCTCCCTGCGTGTCCCGCTGACACACGCCGTGGCTGGGTGGGGGGCTCAGAGACACCCCCCCGGCTGGCAGAGGATGCTGGTGCTCAGTGGGTCTTTGCAGCTCCCCTCCAGCTCTTCTGCCACCACCTTCTGCTCCCCTCTCCCTTCCTCCCTCTCCTTCCTCCTTCCTCCTCACTCTCCTGATCAATTTAAGGATAAAAAAGAGCCCAGAGACGGCCCTGTCCCCTGCTACCCACCCTCCCAAAGCCTTGGAGTCCTCCATCCCTCTTTGTGCAGCACCTGGCGCGTGGTCCCTGCCCCAAATGGGGTCCTGGGACGACGGGAGGTGGCACTGCCACATCAGAAGGCATCTGCCAGGAGGATGCTGGAGGCAGCAGCATCGTGGCCCTCGGGGCTAACGATGGCATGGTGTGCCCTGCTCTGGCTCTGCCTTCGGTCCCCGGCACGGAGCTGCAGGGAAGGTGGCTGATATCAGGGAATCGTGGCTAACACAGTTCTCCCCAGGGCCCCGGCCTCTCTTCCTCCACATGGACAAAATTAGATTGTTTTCTTCCAGAAGACAGAAAAAAAAAAAATAAGAAAAAGAAAAAAAGGCAAAGCAAACACCTCGGCCTTTGTTTGGAGACAAGGGCCACAGCCCGCTCAGATGGAATTTATTTTGCGCTCGGTAATTCAATCCATTTGGGCTCAGGATGTGGCCAGGAGAGCTGAGCCAAAAAATGCAAGTTTAAAGCAACTAAATTTTATGCTGTGTATACAGTTCAGTTTGGGTTTGGCTGAGACAAGCAGTTTCCATGGTTTTTGCAATTTCTGTTGTAGCAACGAGCGCCTTATGCAATGGAAGAGCTGGGAAGCGCGTGGTCCTCCGGCGAGCCCTGGCCGGAGAGGGGCACGGGGGGAGACGGGACAGCCCGGCTGGGGGACAGGGCTCGTCACAAGGTGATTAATACCGGCCTGAAGGTGTGACCCTCGCTGGGGACAGCACGCTTGGCGCGGGTGAGTACATCCCTGTGGTCTGGCCTGGAAAGGCTTGGATGGTTTCCTCCAAATCCATTCCCCCCATCTCCAGATGTCTCCGGTGCCAAGCGGGGCTGCTCTCCGTGCCGGGATGTGGCTGCTGAGCGGTGCTTTCCTTGCCAGAGGTGTCCCTCTCCCTGCCATTAACATTTTTCAACGTCACTTTCAAGAGAGGGCTGGAAAAGCTGAGCAATGCCGAGCCGGAGCCCGGCAGCTGGGCTGCAGATGTGCGGAGAAGCCCACGCCGAGCCTGCAGCATCAACGCATGTCCCCGTCCCCTCCGCCCTCGTCTGCCCTCTGGGCTAGGGGGATGCGCCCTTGAAGAGGGTTCATCCTTAATTTTGCAGAGCACCGTGCACCTCTGCATCCCTCTGTCAGGCTGCCGAGCTGCTTTGCCGTCCAGTCAGCGAGAAAAAGCAGGAGATCAAAACCAGACGATATCCCGGCCCCTTCCCAGCAGCAGGGAGGGTGGCTCAGCACCCTACCACCGGGAAAAGCATCAGGGCTTGGGCAAAGCGACTCTCTGTAGGGAGATTTTCTTGTTAAATGGCATCAAGTGGCCCTTTTTGCTCGGGGATCATTCCCAGGAAACCACTGCTCTTTCAAGAAGCTGATCCCAGTGGCCCAACCAAGCCCAGGGTGCAGCCAGAGCCTCGGCTGTGATTTATCCCGGATCCAACAGTGGGCTGGATGGGATTCCCCTCCAGTTATGCACCGTGCCTTGTTTGGTACCATCGCTGGGGCCACTTTACAAAAAAAATTGCCGGTTCTCAGGCTAGCCACTGCTGTAATGTGCCTGCCAGCAGCCCCCAGGCTTGGAAGCAGCTCTCCAGGCGCTTGCTTCTCTCTGTCTTTGAGCTTTGACTGCGGAAAGTGCATCGCCCCGCTGAAGCTAATCCTCCTGGCCCGTCCTGTCCCACTGCCAAAGGCTCGTGAGAGCCATTCAGCAATGGATACTGCATCTTCCGTGGCCAGCTTGAGGGCTTCCCGCTGGGGCTTCTGTGAATTTAGCAGCCTGGTGGATTTCTATCCCACGAACTTCTCCAGTATCCTCCTGAACCCATGTAACCACTGGCATCCTCAGCGTCCTGTGGTGGGGAGCTCAGCAAGTTAAATACCTGCTGTTTGGGCACCCACCTCCTCCTTTTGGGTGCTGCGAGCAGGGCTCCCGCTGCCATCGTTTGGTGCCTCCTGCGTCCCGGGGAAACCAAGATTTCACAGTCTGCTGCTGCCTTATCGTGCAGCTTCAAGGCACCTTGGGCAAACAGAAGGCTCCTTTGGAAGTGTCCATCCTTACCCTGCTCTCCTTGCCTTCCCCACACTGTGCCACCCTGCCCCGCCTGTCTCCAAGCTTCTCTTCCCCATTTAACCCCAGCTTTGGTGTCCCATCTGCTCCCACCCCTGCTCCACGTCCATCCTAACTCCCGGTGCTTGCTGATGGGGCAGCTCCTCCGGGAAATACGCGATCTGCAGCTTTGCTTGCCCTCAGAAGGCCCGCTCCGTGTGTTGAAGGCACCTGGTGTCCCTTTGGAGGCTGCTGTCAGCCATACGTCATGAAACCACCGCAGGATGCTGGTGTGTTGTTTCAGCGCTGGCAAAATCCATCCTGCCTCATCCCCTCCTTGCTTTTCCACCTCAGAGGGCTGCCCCTCCTTACCGGCTTGCTGAGCCCCTTTGCTGCTCCCCGACCACTGCTGGTCCCCACACCCTGATCCCAAGAGTGCTTTGAATCCCTCTTTTTGCCTGGAGGTTGGAGGTGGGGGGGACTGTGCCCTGGGACTCATCCGTGTGCCCAACCCGCGCCTGCCTCCTCCCCTTCCTCCCCCGTCGCTTCCAGCAGAGCTGTGAGATGAACATCTTCTTCAGATGTTGGGGTGTCCTGGTCCTGCAAGAGGTTGGTGAATGCCTGGAAGACCTCCATCCATCCATCCATC
>VXBO01010068.1:637-56618 GCA_013400135.1 Rhinoptilus africanus
TATTTCTCTGATACTCAGAATGAGAAGCTTCAACAGACATGGGAACAATTCGTTGATGCTTGTATATTGTTTTGAAAAAACAAAGCTCGTGCTTTGATCACAAGAATTACACCACTCACTCAGAAAAACTTGCCTGCAGTTAGGAACTTAGAGCGTAATTTTTAATAAGTACAAAGAAGTGAACTTGAGACTCTCAAGGCAAAGGGAGAAAGAATCAGTAAGGATATCAACAACCGCTGCTCCTTGCCCTTCATTCCCGGTGTTGCCGATCCTCCCTATCCGGATTACTGGGATGTCTTCTCCTGCACGGCCCTGCCTGCACAAGGTGAGGGTGCAGCATGGGTGGCTCACCCCTCGTTTGGCAGAGGGTAGGGGGTTTCACACATGGATGGCCACAATCATCTGTGCAATGTGATCAGACACGGCCCAGTACAATTCCCCACCCACCCAAACTCTGTTGCAGACACCACAAATATAGGTGATCCCAACCTTCTCCTTCCTCTGCAGGGAAATGCCTGAGGCCTGGCATGGACTATTATATGTGTCTCATCCATCTCCACTCAAAATCAGATTTCTTCATCTCTTGATTTATTATCACAGTGGCTGGAATACATCACAAGGTACAATTGGCAAACTGAAGTAATTCTTGACTTCCCATGGGATACCTTCAGGAAAACTCCTCAGGGACTACAGACATACATCATAAGAGATTAAGTTCTGGATTTATAGTCCATTTTAGCTTTTTGTTCTTTAAACTTCTACGGCGATGGGGAACAGTAATAAATTCTGATTCATTGAATAAGCCAGTGACTTGTAAGGTGGAAGAAGTAAAATTCTGGAGTTCTGCACAGCTGCCCTGTTCGCTTCCCAGAGTCAGTGACCACAAACTCCTGAGCGCGGAAACAGCAACACTGGAAAAGGTGTCAGGTGCCAATTTCTGTATAATTCAAGATCATTTAAAGTTCAGGCCTAGCATTAGTCCAGATGCCACATTGCAACAAGCTGCACAAAGCCATGGCATCACATTCATGTGACAAGATGTCTACAGACATTTCAAAACCATGGCAATACTGATACACGTTACTACTAAGTCACTCGTGGTTTAGCAACTAGAGACCTCAAACATACAGTCTTACTCCAAGAAAAAATTTTCCTGAATCGTATGTTAGGATCAGTTACCTACTTGTTTTTTTTTTTTTTTTTTAAAGAGCTTTAGGCCTATCAAATCTCTGGCATACCAGAGGCAAGAAAGATGACCATGACTGTCTTCCTTGCATACGTCCCCTATGAGGGACACTCAGTGGGTAGTGACACTACAAAACTACTTCAGCATAAGATAAGAACTACTTCCAGACCAGGCTCCTTCGGAAGGAACCACTCACTATGTTCCTATGAAGATAACCATGAACAATAGCCACTTACAGAACCATTTCAAATACCAACTATCAATCTGCTTGCAAAATCTAACTAGCAGCACTTGTTTAACGTCAGATTATCGACACTGCCTCCTGGACCTCCAAATGCTTGATCTGCCCAGTAGAAGTTCACTTTGCATTTTGTGACTTGGCTCAGACACCTCAGTCTGCACTGTAGCATGCCTAATGCCTTCCAAGGAAAAAACAGTCACAGAATCGCAGAATGGCAGGGGCTGGAAGGGACCTCTGGAGACCATCTGGTCCAACCCCCNAGTAGTTCCCTGTCCTTCTTGAACCAGGGAGCCCTAGTACTAGTGTACTAGTATCATTAATTTCCCAAACTAAAAACCCGTGGTTTGTTCCTTCACAGTCTGAGTGATGTTGTTAAGTGGTGACCAGATTACTTCCTGCAATGCCACCACTACTTGAGGACATAATTCCCAGCTGTAAATACAAACTGAGAGCCCAGGACACTAACCATATTGATTTTCGTTGTGTTTATCTGTCTTTTTATATCCCCGCAAATCCCTAGTGATTCTGATACCACTTTCTAATGGTGCATTTTTCCTGTTTTGCACTGAATTAAATGTCAGCAGATGACAACTTATGCTTTGTTGTTGCCATTCGGTAATTGAACTGCACCAAATAGGGAACAGCATCTTACTGCATGATCTTTTTGCACTAGCTCCGTGTTATTTTAACATCTTTTTCTGCTGTCTTACTAGGTGGAAGATCAAAAGAGTAAATGGTAAACCTGTTATCAGCCTGTATTTCACTACTTCAACTGCAATTCAGCAACTTTGCAAAGCTGACAAGTAAAATTTACTTCAGAATCACAAATTTGGTACACATGGTTAACTGCTTAGATTTAAGGGGTTTTGATAAGATTATCTCAGGGAAATATGAATAAACAAATACCTGACTTTTTTCTTGCACAATACCAACTTTTTATCTTGTGCCACCATCTCTTCTGCCTAATTTGGTCTACACCTGTGATGCACAGGAACAGCTGTTGAGTCAGTTAAGCATCCCTGTTCACTTGAAGCTTAAATAGCTCTGCTCTTCCCTGTTCTTTTCAGTCCCTAAATCCATTTAGACTGTATTTCCAGAGACCCTTTAGGAATATTTTCATGAAGGCTAGGAAAGTCATAGCACCCTAAAAGAGGAGTTACATTGCCTCTAGTGGTCTTTTAACCACTATTTCCTCACCTGTTCACAGGAGGATGCAGACTGCTTCCGAAGGACCCTCATGGGGCTCCAGTCCAGTGATGTGCTGGTGGGGGAAGGTGGGCTGAGATCAGCCCCAAGGGTAGGAAACAACCCACAGCTGTGGGACCTTTGTGACTCAGGAGGCGACTGCGTGAGTTAAACTGTCCTTGAGTTGTGCTGGGCTCAAAATCCCAGAATACTTTCTCCCACATTGGAAAGCACAAGGTAGCTTAAGGCTGGGCATTGCAACGTACTCAAATTTTAATCTGGCAAACCAAGAAATGGAAGGATTTCATAATCTTATCCCATACCTCAACAGGCAGTTGCATGGTATATTTATGATAATCCAGTATCACTATGGATTTCTACCCACAACACTCCAAAAGCAGGAATACTGCAGTGTGTTCACCAATTTATATTACATTAATGCTAGAGGAGAGCTTGTTCTAACTCCAGCAACTGATTATGTTTCCTTGCAGATGTACCAAAGTTTTCAAATGAAAGAACAAATCTAGGGTTATTTATTAGAAATAACTGTTTTTTAAAAATGGATGGGAAAAATTAGAGGACTGGCAAAAAATAAAAAATCAAGATGAAGTAATTTGCCCTTTGTTTTCAACTTAAAAGATGAATGGGCATGCAACAAGGTTTCCAAAAAGCAAGTCAACATTACTTTCTCGTCATCAAGTGACTGAAGACATTTCACACTCATGCAAGCTGCTTTATCAATTCACCTTTAGAAGAATTTAATAAAAATAAGCATAACTTGGCAGAAAAAACACATGCATTTCGGCATTGTTGATTATCCTAATGGTTTACAGGGGTTGTTCTAGATCTTGAGCAGCTTTGAGAATTAGGCCCAAAAAGTAAGCAAAGGAAATTTTTAATACTGATATGAAATCACTAACCCTGAATGTTAATGTCTGCAAGTAAAACAGAAGTTTCAATGGCTAAAAATGTAAATGGCTGCTAGTAAGCCGCATGCCTTAAGACCACATCAAGGCAGTGTCAAATCAGAGAAAATCACGTATGCACAAAGTTGTCACCCGTCACCTTGGATATTCATTTGTATTTATTGGAGCTTCATCTCTTGTGCCGTGAGTGACTCAGGCTGCTCTAGGATCCAGCATCTTTCACAGTAATGGGTTCACTGAAGCTGTAGCACTGCTCTCGGCTTCTGATCGGCAGTTGGCCTGAGGTTACAAACTGTACTGTTTGTTGAGGCTCATTAAGACTGCTGTCAAGTGGGATCAGCTTAGCTTGGCTTTAAGAAAATATTAGAGAATTGCCTAAATGTGCAATTCCTTTTGAAGTCAGAATGCTTAGTGCGTAACATATTCCAGTGATTCTAATACATCATATTCTATGAGTAATAAATCGTCACGTGTTTTTTTTGGTTTAAAACCTGCCTCTAACAAAGGTAATAATCATACCAAAGTAATTTGCAGTCAACTTGCAATTAATGTGGCAACACGATCATTTGTCTCAGGAGCAAAACCCAAATCGTGATCATGCAGGAGCTGCAAATGCACAGTATGTGTCCAATACCTTTGGCAAGAAACCAAAGCAGTATTTTAAATTTCATATTCAATGTTCACCTCATCTAGGCTGGCCCAGAATATTTATTGAACTGTTATCTCACATACTATAAAGCGGTGACGAAGTGGGTTCTGCATGAATGCTATTAAATCTCTTCATGGCGCCGCTACAACTGGTAGCCTTATTGTAGAACAAGACCTCAGCAGCTTGTGATATACTGTACAGTAATTAATATAACAAGCCTGTGATATATTATCATAGTGTTCCTGCTCCAGAAGTGGGGCTGGCTTCTGAGAGATATGGAGGAGGAAAAAATGCCTTCCCCTAATATGTCTGTATGTTCCTTTGGAACTCTTTTATATGTCCAAACGGAAAGTAATCTTAGAAAATGAGGATGACAGAAAGGGGTATTTAAGCAATCGTTATAAAGATGGAACATGGGTAAGAGTTTTAAATGGCAGAGGGACAGACTTAATAACCCCTTCCAAGCCTTTTTGCTATCATAAATTGTGATACACAAGAGAAAGAATGAAGTCAAGCTAAAATAAGGAGATAATTCCTAACACTAACATCAATTAATAAAGAAATCATCCAGGCATTGATCCTACTTCTGCTAACATAAGCAGCAAAATTCTCAGTAATTTTGTAAGATGACATCCAGTGCAGAAAAATTAAAAGCTCCTTTATCAAACTAGATGTCCCAGTAATTTACTCTGGGAATTAGGCTTTTTTTTCTCAAGTAATTCCTATTTTAAACAATATTCAAATGAACTTTCATCTACACAGAATTCTCTCCCCTATATTACACAAAACTGTTCAGAGCTGGGATTTAGCATTAAGCTCATGTAATTTATAAATAAGAGTCTGATCTTATGGCCAGAAAGCCCACTGTTAACTCAGTGGGTGATGCATGTGAAGGGAGAGTGGGGACAAGAAACAGGAATAAAGATCTATTCAGTATCCTCAGGGTGTAGCCATTGAGAAGCGCTGCTATATTCTCATGGACCAAAATCACCTCCATAACTTGACAATCCATCTTCTTCACGTTCCTTTTTTGAATTCTCTTCAGTTTATCAGTTTTCACATTCTTTCCTGTACCTTCCAGGGGATTACTCTACTAAAGATCCACAGAAAAAGGAATGTCCCTCAGAAAAGAATCAGACATATGAATTCCATCTTGTATATGGAATATTTGATGACTTTTACATTTTGCATGTGAATATTTTACATCCAGATATAAACTGCGAGGAAGGCTGTAGAACTTCTCTGATAGTTTGTTCACATAAGAAAACACAGTAGTTTGCTTCTCCTTTTATTTTCAGTTGCAGTTTTTCTGTTACATAGTGAATTTAAGCCTCAATAGCTCATCAGGAATTTGACTCTTCCAATGTGACATTATTTTTACATTTAACCCAGGAATTTTCTGACTGCTTAAATTTAGTGCCATTACAGTCTTAGCTCTAAATCATACTCTCAAGTAATCATCGTTTGCAACCATCAAATAATCAGATCAATTCACATATCCTTTCTCCATCTGAAAATTTTTATGCCTATAAGTTCAACATGAGAAAAGAAAACTGAAACCTAGAGGAAGAAGCGAGTCCAGCAGGCTAAAGAGAATTGTAAGAAAATAAATGCAAGACCCTTCAGCATAACATTTGATATAATGATATCAATCTCGCCTTTTTTCTCCTCCTGTTTGAAAAGTTATGCAAATTTTCTTTTCAACTCTCTATCACTGATCATTTCAAGTGAGCAGTAATCTGATAGTCTGTTTTATAGCCTCTTTGGAATATTCTTACAAGTCGAGGCTCTCTCTTTTTGTTAAATCAAAAGTGGCTATTATTAAAACTCTGAAAGAGAGTTTAAAAGTCAGTAATTTTTACGAAAGAAATCAAGAAGACTGGGACAATCCCACTCAGCCTCATGGTATCACTGATCCATTTAGACACGTATAAGGAACACACTGAAAAGAACTGGCAAATTCAAGAACAAATAGATGACGGAGATGGATATGCAGTAGTCAGTAATAAAGCAGCACTTCAGCACTGAAAACCTGAACCCACGCCTTTCATTAGCACAATGGGTCAAACATTTAAGTACTGTATAAAGGCAAAACAAAAAAATAATAAAAAAACCTAAACCCATTCTGTTAGATGAAGTAGTTCTATGCTGAAATAAAAAGGCACGTGCTCTTTATGACCCAAGAGAAACTAAAATAAAACCAGAGGCAACAACAACATGTCTTAATTTTCTGAGTAAATTTTCGTTCATAAACACTACACATAAATATGAATTATGTTTTGACTGTGGTCCATTATTACAGCAGATGAAATGCCAGCTGATGTGACTCATTAGACCTTCATCTAATAAGCTTTTCCTTCTCTGCAGAAATGGGAACTGGATGGAGTGGTGGGCTTTAGCTGTGCTGTCTGCACTCTCCTCTTCACTTGACCATGACCTTAGGAGTAACCTTGGCAGATGACAACACCTTTAGAATGATTTCTCACTTTATGCCTGCTTTTTTCTAGCATAAGTTGCATGTCCAGATTTAGCCCCATCACATAAATGTAATTAAAACAGCAGAAAAACCAGTGTGGAAATGCAGGGTGAGAACGGGGGTCCTATTTATTGACAAGCTGCCAGCCCCATTGAGAACCTAAGGAAAGTCTCCTCCGGACTGTAGCTGGCCAGAAGTTTCATTTCCTGAGCAATGAGGATTCTTCTGATATTCCTTAGAAAAAACATCACTCTGTCTTAACAAAATCCTGAGTGTTTCATTACCACTGAGTGAATTTGAACGCCTTTTTGAACTCCCTAGACCTTTTGTCTCTCTGACATCAGCTCCACAGGTTAATTATTTTTTGTGTTAAAAAGATACATGTACCTTCGGTAGGCATAAAACCTACCATCACCTTTTAAATTCCTTTAAATAAATATTTTGACTTACTTACTAAAAGTAGTATGAGCATTATCTTTTATAATGACATACATTGTTTTCTCTATCTTACCCTTTTGCTGCTCTTCTATTTGCTAGTGATTCACACAAACGTACCGTCGTCTGTATTTCCCACTGACCTTTTCCACATTGGGAGTATCAAGAACCAGCACAGCTTTACCTCCCCTGCACAGACACAGGTCGGCTACCTCAAACTGGCATTGAAAATCAGGCCCTGGCAAAAAAATACTTATTAACCAGATGCACGTTTTTATATATCCACAAAAGTAATCAGACAAATAGGTCTGATCAACAAGATTAGACAGATAAGCTGTTTTGAAAACCCAAACACTATATAAGGAGCATAGAATCATAGAATAGATAGGGTTGGAAGGGACCTTCAAGATCATCTAGTTCCAACTTCCCTGTTGGCAGGGACACCTCCCACTAGACCAGGCTGCTCAAAGCCCCATCCAGCCTGGCCTTGAACACTTACAGGGATGGAGCATCCACAACTTCCCAGGGCAGCCTGTTCCAGTGTCTCACCACCCTCACAGTAAAGAATTTCTTCCTAATATCTAATCTAAATCTACCCTCTTTCATCTTAAAACCATTACCCCTCATCCTATCACTCCACTCCCTGAGCCAGAGTCCCTCCCCAGCTTTCCTGTAGGCCCCCTTTACATACTGAAAGGCCACTATAAGGTCTCCCCAGAGCCTTCTCTTCTCCAGGCTGAACAACCCCAACTCTCTCTGTCTGTCTTCACAGGAGAGGTGCTCCAGCCCTCTCATCATCTTTGTGGCCCTCCTCTGGATCCACTCCAACAGGTTCATCTCCTTCTTGTATTGGGGGCTCCAGAACTGGACGCAGTACTCCAGGGGGGGTCTCACATCCAAATTAAAGAATTATTGTGAAAGTAATACTATACACAGAGACAGCATGTAAATAGGCACATGTTCCCATATCACATGACATCACCTCATTCACCCTGGATTTTTATCCCATTCCACCTAAAATAGCATTTACTTGGAACCATAAAACAGTATAAAGTTGACACTAATGTGAAAATGGCTACAGATAGGAGACAAATTTAAAAACGGGAGAAACCTAATCTCTTGGTCATAGAAAAAACAAACACAGTTCTGAGAATATACATTTAAAATTTCACTTTAGGAAAGAACATTCTCATGTAATCAAGAACAAGCAGTATCTAGCTACCATGCTAGAAAATTAATTCAAAATGTCAGTGGAAATGGATTCAGAAGCTGAGGACAGGAAGAGACAATTTTAGAGAGACTTATCCCATCAGGTGCTAAGCAGCTCTGGATGTTCCATAGCTCCTGCTTTTACCAGTTAATACAGCACGAAGAAACATTTAGCAGGATGATTTCTTAAGTGTCATCCCAGATACAGGATTTGAAATTCTAATCCCTGGAAGCATCGCACCTATTTATTATTGCCTATAACAAAACAAAGTGCAAATGTCAATCAAGAGAATTCCTTGTAAGGCTAATTACAAAAACCTTTTCTCCAGTATCAGCAGTATCGCCCTGAGCTGGGATACCTTCCCACTCAAGAAAACTGATGCTCAGGTGCATTTATTGGCTGTAAACAACAAACATGGTACACAAAGCAACTGAAAGATGTTTTCTTTCAATTACTCCATCTTCTTCTTCACAGTGTTATAAATGTAGGAATGTTAGGTGTAAAACTGACAAAATAAAAAAAATATATTATAAAAAGAAAGCCCAAGAGAATCACCCACAAAGAAAGAGCATTATTCTGGCTCCACAACAACAGTCACACTGTATCAACACTGAGATCACGTGATACCGAGGTAACAATGATTTTTTTCTCATACAACCTTTACTGGAGAGATACTAAGGGTGGTTTTAGAATTGTTTAAATGGAGTTCTTTTCAAATAAGAGAACAATCAGATATCATTAGAACTGGTAAAGCTTTATAAATTACTAAGTTAATCAATAGAGAAAATCCTTTGATGTTCAAGAGCTAAGAGCCCCTGGGCTACAAGGAATATAGACTCACAGAATCATAGACTGGTTTGAAGGGACCCTCAAAGATCACCTAGCTCCACCCCCCCTGCCATGGGCAGGGACACCTCTCACTAGACCAGGTTGCTCAAAGCCCTGTCCAACCCAACGCTGAACACTTCCAGTGATGGAGCATCCACAACATCTTTGGGCAACTGGGTCCAGTGTCTCACCAGCCTCATCAGAAAAAATTTCTTCCTTATATCCAATTTAAATTCTTTCACTTTAAGACCACTGTCCCTTGTCCTCTCACTACAGGCCCTGTTAAAAAGTCCCTCTCCATCTTTCTTATAAGCCCCCATTATATATTGAAAGGCTGCAATAAGGTCTTCCCAGAGCCTTCTCTTCTCCAGGGTGAACAGCCCCAACTCTCTCAGCCTGTCCCCACAGGGAGGGTGTTTCATCCCTCTGACCATTTTTGTGGCCCTCCTCAGGACCTGCTCCAACAAGTCTGTCTCTTTCCTGTGCTGGGGACCCCAGAACTGAATATGGTACCTTGTGCCTGAAAAGAAAAAGGAGAATTAGCTACTGGAACTTTCAAGGTCCAACTAGTCCATGCTTCCCTATGGTGTGCTAACTGCTGCCTCCTTTCCTAAAGGAAAAAAATTAAAATGTTACTTTTCCCTCTTTGTAAAAAAAAAAATGCATCGTTTCTGTGAAGGGAGAGAGGAATGAGGAGAAACAGCTGCAATGCATACAAAATAAATTTTTTAACTATCATATTTTGAATCGTACCTCAAAAAGAATGAAAAACACAAAAGGATTTAAGATAGCATTTGTGATTTAAAAAAAAAAAAAAGGCAAAAACAATCCTAGGAGAATCTGCAAATGTATGGGGATGTTTGGGACCCTAAGTATGGACTTGGAGCACGATGTGCCCTAGGGAAGTCAGGCAGCCTTCCCTCTCTGCTCGTCTTCCTTCTCTGGTCACCTTTTCCTTCACTCTGGAACTCTGGACTCCACTATTCTGTTTTCCTGTTACTGCTTCAATTTGATTTTCTACACTTAAATACGTTAGAAGAAACTAAAACCCATTATTGTGATGTAGAACACCTGGAATGTTTTCTCCATATATAAAACATTTGCATTTGTGTTGTGCTCCCTCTTTCCTTAAATCTATAATCCTGAATCTGTTCATTTTCCTAGAGCCACCAAAGTGTTTACATACGTAACTTCATTTTTATTGAGCTCTGGCCCTTGTTTTCATTCACTCTGTCATACTCCTCCCACTCCTTTCACTTCTCTTTTGTTTGCCTCCTTCCTTTATTCATTCAGTCCTTTTCTCATTTATTTACCATAATTTGCACAGAGAGGGAAAAACAAAAATGAAAGGAGAGTACATAGAATCACTGAATTGTGAGGGTTGGAAGGGACCTTCAAGATCATCTAGTTCCAAGCCCTCTGCCACGGGCAGGGACACCTCCCACCAGACCAGGCTGCTCAGAGCCCCAGCCAGCCTGGCCTTGAACACTTCCAGGGATAGGGCTTCCAACTAGATGTTTTCAGAAAGGAGTTATAAGAGACAATGTATATGGACATTTCATGACAAACAGATTGGGAAGAAATGAGCATCTGCAGGCCCGTGTAACGCTGAGGTGCAAGATGCAGCTCCGGCTGAAGGATGCCCTCTGTTCCCGAAGGCCGCCGGGATGGACATGGCTTACAGCACTGCCTGTTATAAAGTCCAGGAGCCCCATGCCAGCAAGCCCCACCATCCACGTTACAGAAAACATCTGTCATTATTTTCATCTCATAAATCATGCTCTTTAGAAGCAACAGTCTCTGCACAAGCACAGTGAGACAGAAATCTGAGCCAGAGAACTAGATTCTACTGTGTTTACCAAATACCAAATTTAAAGGTGGGTATGAAATGGCTCTTTCTCCTCTGTCTGCCAAACATTTAAAAAAATTTTATTGGCTAAAACTATCTGGTCTGAAGACCACTTTAGCTGTCAACATTTCATAAATCCAGGCTAAAAACCACAGAATGCAGCCTTACCAACATTTAATGAAAAAATAGGACACTATTTTACTCTTGAATGCACCGACACAGTTTCTGTTGAAGCTAATGGACTAATCACAGTGGTAACTGCTGCTCTTCGTAATTACTAGCTGTGGTCGCTGGGGACTTTAGAAAAGACTCTACATTTGCGCAACATCCCATATACCTCCTAGTAAGTGCCGTACTTACTGGCACCTTCAGGGTTTGTCCCTGGCCTGGGCAGGACCACAGAGCTTTGGGCAGATCATTTACCTCCCTGTGCTTTGACACCTACCTGCAAAACAGAGCAGGTTACTCTGTGGGAAGCCGAGAACAAAGTACGTTAAAAGTTTTGAGAAATAACTATTCAATGGCAACTGAATCCATATCTGTACCTATTCTGCCTATGATTTTCAATTTCTGAATCCTACAGCTCATCTTCACTGCTTTACATCCAAAACATATTCACAGAGGGCACCTCCCACCTCTTTGCTTTCCTATTTACCGAAGAAAATATTTCCCTACCATTATGGGTAGAAAGAAGGGGCGGGGGTGTTGCCTTTTTTGTAAATGTCATTACAAATAAAACTCTACATTTCAGCAGGAAAGAAAACACATACACTGCACTGCACAAATATTAGCATACATGTCATTTAAAAGAGAAGATCCCAAATATTTTACAGTAGGAATGAGATGTTTATTAAGGAACCATCTAGGTAATGCAACCTTTTTTTTTTTTATTTCCCCATAGGACTGCTTTCACCAAAATGTAATGTTTTAAAATGAGAAAGGGCTCAGCTCCTTCTCTCCCTCAGAAGACACCTGTAGAGATCCCACTGGGGAGAGAACAGCAGTGGCTGAAACCAAGTGGTAACAGACCTGGTTCTCATCTCACTTCGGCTGAGATTAAGCCCTTGTAGCACCACCAGGTTCCACGAGTTACCCCTCATGTACAATGACATGAGGCTTTAGAGATCCCCCAGTAGGAAGGAACAGATATTACTGCAAACACATGCAAAAAATTGCTGGAGATTCATGAGGCTGTAATCCTGCTCTAAGTCACATGCCATCTTGCCTTTACATTCTTAAACCTGAGAGATTTTCATAAAGATGTTACAGCAAATAATTAAACCCTTTTGCAGACTTTACAATGAACGCCAGTTGATCTCCTCACTACAGTAATGCCTCAAAACAGCTTCACTCGGCGACTCCAGGCCACCTCCAGCTTGTTGCTGTTAGAAGCAGCAACAACTATCTGAGAAATCCTTAATCAAAACACTCACTGAAATTACGTTATATCCACTGGTCTAGGCCAAATTTTTTCCTTACGGAACACACACAAGACAGTCAAAAGGACAATTTACTTAAGCCAGTAAGTAGCAATATCTGCAATGATTTACTGCAATAGTAGAACAACACGCACATTTGAGAGAAGGTATCTTCTCATCTAGGTTACAATGCTCTTTAAAATGGAGCCGGAACAGCCTTCACTTCCTTTTGGTTGCAGTGAATAGTTTGAAGGTTGAAATTACATTCTCTGTCGATCACTGGAAGACAGGCACAGGGACAGACTATTGAAAAATTTCACAGTGTCCTTTTGGCTGCCTTCCAGTCCCATCTCCCAGTGGCTGCTATTCTATTTAATGTAACTGGAGTCTACCCTTAGGACTAGTATCTTTCTTCCTGACAGTTTTTTGTTCTTTTTCAAGGGAGGCAAACAGCCGCAGACCAACAAAGACTGCCTCTCCCCAAGCCACCGCTGAAGGGCTCAGAAATGGAACAAACAACATGCCCAAAGTGCTGCTGCTGCTTGACCATCCTGCAAACAAGTTTCTCTTCAGTTTCACTGAAAACACAGAGGATATAAAGCTGAGGTTAGGATAATCCCAGAGATGGAAATGGTTTTCAATCAAAAAGATTTTAAAACAGAAATGTGTTTTGAGGAAAATTTGTTCTGTAGCTGCAACACATGGTGGTGACCTGTCAGAATAAGATGCCGTATTGCTGAAAGATTTAAGCTACAGATGATTCTTGTAGATAACAGTATGGGTATTTTTAATACAGACCACAGGCTAAACTGGCTGTCTGGCTGCGTGTAAGAGCTTCGTACTTCTAATCAGGGATTCCAGAACAAAACACAACCTGGTTGAAGAGTCTTCAAAACCTTCACACACAGAAGGTTAGATAAATTCTCTAAGTGGACAGTCCTGGGTTAATTGCTAACGTAGTTATGCACTGTTTGAACTGACCAGGTATTAAAGATACAGCAGTGCACAGGTTCAAAAGCATGGCTTAAAAAAGCAAACTCACAATAACATCAATCTGTGTCTACCCTACAGTGTCCTTGGGGCGTACGCTACACATACAAGGACAAGTTCTGCTATGTGATTGTTTTTCATGGCTACTGGCTTCAAAATTAGACAAGCCTCTAAGTGTCGAGTTTCTGTTGGTTGAGTTACAAGCTCTCCTGGCTGACAGGCTTTGCCAATTACCAATGCTCCTCGCGGACTCTCGTCCCGCTCTGCACTGCGGATGTTTGTGCAGCACAGCGGCTCTGATGCACACAACAAATTGGCACCTTCTGCTTGTTATATCTGCAAGAAGCAAAACACTAAGGAGTTTAGCAGACATTTATGCTCCCCAAAATAGCCAGGGCTGATTCACGTTTGCCCTGACTCACATAAGTTATCACAATCACATTACTTAGAGGAAAAACATCAGTTAAGAGGAATCTGTGTCAGGACTGCAAGCAAAGAACTATTCCATTACAGCATGCCTGTGCTGGGAAGTTGTAAACATCTTTGGCAGTTTCCTTAGGAAATGTCAACAGCAACACCACAAAAAGCAAACACATTAGTTTGTCTAAATATTAAGAAGAGCCTAAAACAGTTTCTAAAATGTCAATAAGAAAACCACACTCAACCCCCGCATGATTTCTTTTTGTTGAAAACATAAATAGTCCTTGTGTTAGTCTGGAGAGCAAAGGAAAGGATGGGGAGTCAGCATGGATCTCAGAGAGAAGCAGATTCCCTCTTCACAGTACGCAAGGAACATATTAATCATGCAAATAGAAAGTCTTTTGAGGAAAAGGATAAAAGATACTATCTCTCTTTAGGATAAGAGAAGCAAATGTGTAAAGATTTTGCTTTTAGAAAAAGAGGGAAGTCTAAGGGGATGGCTAATATTTGACAGTTACTGGGTTATTGTTTTCTCTACACAGTGAAGTGATAGGTATCTTGCACTTAACACATTGCTTATTTCTTTTACATACTGCATAACACAGTCCCAAGACTCTAGCATTGAAAACTGCCCTAGCGAACCCCACTTTCCAAACATACAACACTCTTGAGAAACCTTCAACACTTCATCATATGCTAATCATTATCAGATATTTTAGTATTACTATATAATATATATCATTATTATTTATCATTATTGCCATTGTTTGACAATTTGCAGTGCTGCACTTGTTGCACTCTTTTTTATTGCAAATAAGTCCATACAAAATGATACAAAACCAGCTGTAAGTTCGTTACCTCTGTCCTCTGCACCTAAGAAGCAACTTTTACTTTTGCATCAAAGAATAAATGGCAACAGGCCCCATCCTTCCCATCTGGAGAGGAGAGAAAGCCTGGAATGTGCAAAAGGAGGTACCAAGCACAACTAGTATCCAGTACCAACAAATCTGGGATTTACCGTTTTCATAGAATTTTGCTAAGTAGGAAATGGCTTTGTTGCATGGAAATGAAAAACAAGCCACCTTGTTTACTATCCTTTCTATCCTTGTTTAAACAAAAAACCAAAAACCTTCTTTATTACTCTAGAAGAGCCAATCATCTGCAGTGCTCTAGATAATCCATTACGGTTCTCCCTCCTCCAGCCAGCAGGAGGCAAGTCCTTCTTGAGCTGCCCCTTCACCAAGTCTCTTTCCAGTACATCCAGCTCCCCACCGCCAGGTCGAACAGCCAAACCCTCGTTAGCCCTGTTTAACCTAAAACGTCTCTACCTCGTCTCCGCCTGCCTGGAATGAGCCAAAAGAGGAAGGACACAGGGCCTCCGGCACAGGTTAGGTGACAAACTACTTTTATCCCTGGCTCTTCCACTTGAGAGTCTAGGAAACAGAACATAATCTTTTTTTTTTTTAACATCAATTAATTACCACGATGCTGCAACACTCAGCTCCTTCAGGTTCAATAGTTTGTTTGCTGCTGCCTTTATAAATAAGGATAGAACTCAGCAGAGTATAAACGTGCAGTTGTGCTTGAGATTTTCAGTATTTGTCATCTAGACGTTAAAATAAATTCACTGTTAATAATAAATATATTCTGTCATTACAAGTTTCCATGCTTACCATATCTCCAATTATTTACAGTTTCTCTGTTTTACTTTTTTTTTTTTTTTTTTTTTTACAAACAAGCACAAGGATATGTTTCATTGCTAGAACACTTGAGCTGGAAGCTGAAAGCCAGGTTAGATGGTCACTCATTAATTAGTAATTAGGATTTTGCTAGTCAGGTTCTACCCTAGTGTCAGCTATCACGTTACCGTTCACTGCAGCCGTGTTACACACCCACATCCACACCCTGTATTTATAGTCATAAATGTAACTACTTTTATCTGTGGAAGTTGTAAGGTTACTGGACAAAAAGACGATGGGTTGGGAACAGGTCTGAGTTCGGCTCTTCCTTTCAACTTTGATTTCTAATGAAATCCACTATTTTCACAGCTGTTATTGCCTTACGCTAAACAGGAATAAATCCTCATGCCTCTCGTGAACAGCAGGCATGATCATTAAAATGAAGGCAATTCTATCTTTTTGGTTTGAAGCTCTCCCCAATTTACACTTTGGAATTAAAAGTATGAAGAAAAAAAAGTTATTGCAGCTCAACAGGCAGCAATCACAGAGCAAAGAGCTCCCCAGTCACTGCTCAAGTTCATGACAAAACAGTGATTTGGGAGGAAAAAAAAAAGTTGATACTCGGCATCAGTTTCAGGGGACAGAAGGAATTCTCCCTCCCCTGCCACGCACATGGATATTGTACCTCTTCTGGATCCTGCTGACAACATACGCTCCTGAGGCATTTTCTCTTATCATCACATGCAGTGCAGACATGCTACGCCAGCCGTCTCCAGTATTCCCCATTTCCTATAAACACCACAATCTGCTTTGTATCTTCCAATGTAGTTTACTAATTTGGGGAATTTACAGGAACATAATTCAAAGGAGGTTTATGAGCATTCTTACTTACAAGGTGTTTTGAGGATAAGTTATTTCATAGACAAGACCCATGTGAATAGAGTAAGAGGTGTTTTTCTTTCCAGCTGCCCCCTTCAAATCTCTAATTCCCACTAACAGCTGGAATATACCCATTACCATTACTATCCAAGACCATTCCTACCTGTGACCATGACAAGACTCGAAGTTCAGCTGCAAAGATGGCTGGCAGCTGAGACGACATGGATGTGAAGCACAGGAGTCTTGTTTGTAGCTCGCAATCTGCTTCTCTTACTGACGTGGATAGATTTTTTTATATCAAGTAGTGAGTCTGGTCCCTAAAGATTACATGGAGCAGGACGAGACCTTCCCAGGCTCCTGATAACATTTTGAGTCTATGCATCACTTTCTATTACTGTTTGTGCAACCAAAAAGGGCTGACAACGGGACTAGCGATACCTGTAAAGTTCAACACATTTGCATTTGCAGAACTTGGGGCAAAATGTGAATTTTTAAAAATATTGAAAAGGCGTCATATTTTTAAAGCAAGTCTCTATTCAATCACGTTTAACCTCGTTATCATCCATATAACATACTCCATTTTCGCTTTCGGAGGAGACACATTAGTCCCACAGGATTCAGCCATTCTTTTTGAATTAGTATTTCTTTTGGGGTCCACAGGGACAGCTCTGAAACATGAGGAAACCAACTCTCCTATGCAGAGAAAGAACAGCACAAACACACAAAAGATGCACTCACTTTGTGAATGGCTTTGATTAAAGCAAGACAGAAACCCAAACGGCCACGGTGGGGCTATCAAGTGACAGAGCAGGGATGGAAAAGGTGGGAGAGAGGCCCTTGATATCAAGGGGATGTTGTGATGCCTTTTTATCTCCAGTGCTGGAGATGCTGGACCCAGAGCATTTAAATAGATCTACTGTACGCTGATGTCAGTGTAAATCACCACAGTAAGCTTTGCCGTGACATCTAGAACAACAGTTTTAAACTCAGTATTAAAACGGCACAGCACTACTAAATTCAGACCCCTACAGCTTCACTGGTTTCTGAGAGGGTTGTACGGAGGTAGGCTTAGGCGATGAGTACATACTACTTTCTCATCCCAGCTGTGCTGGGTGAGAAGGTTACAGCCCCAAGACCCCCCAGCTCAGCTGACAGTTCTGCACATCATTTCAGCTGTAAATGGCCTTGGGTTAAATCTCTTTCTCCAGAAAGTGTTTAGGGAGTGACAACCAGAAGCTGGAGCAGAATAAGAAAAAACTGCCTACCCACATCCAAGTTTGGCCACTCTTCTGCGTTTGGAAACCCCCTTGTTGCTACCTGTTATTTCTGAATTTTGCTCAAAATAAATCCAGAATTCAAAAACATTGTTTCCCTTTCTAACTGTAAAGAGTTTTGTAAAGCATCATGTAACATCACAAAATCACGAACCTCATCAACTGACATTACAGGTAGGTACAACAGCTGTAAACTCACAAGGGAAAAAAATACAAATAAAAGAAAAATCCTGGTATTTATTTGAGTTCTATTTGAGGAAAGACATTTTTACCAAAAAATGTTTCCTGTTGCTCTGATTAAATCCATTTGCTTACTATAATGTGAACAGCACTTGAAGCTCCATTGATCAGTGTGATCATTGCCAACATTTTCACATTAGCTTATATGGCTTTAGCATTATTCTTAACTTGATTCTTCAAATGTGCTTTCAGACGACAAGTCATTACTAAGGATTTTATTATGCACAGCCACATTAAAATTATTTTTCAGTATTTTCCATCAGCTCATTGAAGCTTCTAGAACAATGTCGGCTGTCATCAGGTATTCTGAAAACTAAACTCAAGACTTTGCATGCTTTTTGTTACACTCACAAATAATGCAAAATGGAATAAGATTGTCTCCAGTTTGCTAAGAATAGTTTATTATTGAAATTTTAGGTTGGGCCCAGCCTAAAGATGTACGAGGGAATATCAGCAAGGATACCCAACAAGACTGAGTTTCCTCTTCTTCACCTGCTATCATCAGAACATGTCCTCAGGAACCAGTAGAGCTAACGCTTCCAGTGGGTAATACCAATGCACCCCACATCCCAGGGACTTTCTCTTCAGTGGCTGAGGAACACATTCACTGGAGCCCATCAACATCCTGCAATAGAACAACCTCCAGCCTCAAGTCCAATGAGTCTGGCTGTGTGATGGACAGGCAGTTAGTTAAATCGTCTCAAAGCAGTCAGGGAACACGTACATCTTTATACATATGTAATTTTTATTGAGGTTTCCAGTTCACTTACTAGAGCTCAATTCAGTCAGTATGGCAACTGCTATGTGAAATTGAGTCATGGGCCAGCAATCGCCTTTTGCATACAAAATACTACTACATTTTGACCAGCAAGTTAGCCATATGAGCAGATTTTTGGGCAACAGCCTGAGAGTTAACTACTGAAGTGCTGGGCAAAAAAAATTCTCGCTGGTAAAGAAGATACTGATGCTGTCTAGGAGTAGGCTTGGGCCGGTTCCTCACTGAGGTCGCTGTATGTTTGGTACATGCTTAGTTCTGCAAGAAGAGCCTTCCTTGCGTGATCCATGAGTCCTGAAGCCAATGGGTAATGGTATCTTTATGACTTAGACTTGATGTAAATTAAGACCTATTTAGTTAATTTTCCCAACCATTTAAGATGTATTTAATCAGCTTTACATCATCGCTGTGTCTTGAAGTAGTGAACATAAGGTTTTGGAGCTGCTGGCTGAAGACCCAAACAGCTATGTCCTGATATGAGAAAGGGTTTGGGTTGCAACCCCAGCTCATTCTCGAGTTGCTACTCTAAGAGTAGCCCTTGACGGCCATACCTCTGTCATCTGCATTTCTGCTTATTGGACTCTGCCCATCTTACTACAGAGGGCAAAAAGACTTTCCAAAACTGCAATAATTCTGTTTCTGTCAACTTCAGCAGTTATGGTTTTAAAAAAACAAACCCCAAAACAACAAAAAACCAAAAACCACCACCACCACATTGGCCAAGACTCCAATTTGGGCAAAATTACTGACCCATATAAACAAATTTTGTGACCTTTGGTACCAAGTCCCTGTTTCCACAGCATTTAAGTATATTACTAACTCTAAACATGGGAAAACTGCACCTCTGCCCATCAAAGAACCTTTCCCAGTAAGTCAGCCAGGCCTGCTCTTTCTCCAAGAATGGAATGCTGAAATGCATTACAGCGTACTTTCTGTCTCCAGTCACAACAAAAAGTATAAAATTTCCAGTATGTTATAAAAATACTGGTTACACAGGCTAGGCTTTACATGCAGTTAGGACTCAGACAAGGCTACTTGTTGCCCTAGAATGAGTACAAGGGTAAAAATGCAAAGGTTTAGGACATATTTACTGTATATCCAAGATATAATATTAATACTCTCAATTCATGAGAATGTTGTTACATAAAATTGTTCAAAATTATGGCACATAATTGTAGAAGCACAGAATAATTTAGGTTTGAGGGGATCTTCGCCACTCACCTGCTCTAACGCCTCGCTCCAAGCAGTGCCAACTTTTAAGACAGATCTAACTCTGAAGCCAGGACAAGACAGAGCCTTGGCCAGTCAACTCTCCTGCATCTCCAAGGAAGGACACAGCCAGCAGGTCACAACAAGTCACTATTTCCCTCCACAGCAGCAGTGAGAGCGCATCCAGTGAGACTGGGTCCAGACCTTTGGGCTCCCCAGTGCAAGACAGAAGAAGAATTGGTTTCTCCAAACAGTAGCAATTGTTTTCCTTCAATAACAGTACCAAATAAAATCAGTAGCAATTTCTGACCAAACCAGTAGTGACTGCAGCCTTCTTTGCCATTGGAAAATATTGTTCCATAATGTTCTGGGGAATAATTTGGGGGGAAACATTTTGGGATCAGAGTATACTTCCATTTCTGATAGCCAGTTTCTGGCTGTGCCATTCCAACATTTGATTTTTCTATTAAATTTACATTCCAAACACTGAATTTTAAAGCTATGCTCCCAAACAACTATACCTCTTGCCTTCCATACTGACTTTTACTACCAAATCCTGACCAAATGTATATGTTTAGAGCTTCTTGGATGCAGCCTTCAAGTACATTAATTCCTTGTATAAAAATGCAGGATAGGGACATACAATTTGTTTCAGTGTCACAGTCCTATTTCAAACTCTGGCCACAAATAACTTGTACCTGCCTCAGTGGGATTTTCATGGACATTACAGGATACAAATTGGCCTTAACCAATGCCCTTGTAAAACATACCGCATTATTATTCATTTCTGTACACCTTCAAACTTCTGCTACCTGGCAGACCTAAGTTATGTGCAGTAGCCCCTGCTGCTTTCTCAACATAGGAACCCTCCGTACGCCCGCCAATTCACAGCAGTTATTACAGCTCCATTAGATCCAACACAACACACATTTTACTCTGCAGTATTTTCAAACATCCTCTATGGGAGAAAGCTAGTGCAATCCAGTATCACTAAAAACATCTTCAAATACGCAATTTGTACAGTAGCAGACACCCCATCCCAGGGTCAGGATGGCCGAGCGGTCTAAGGCGCTGCGTTCAGGTCGCAGTCTCCCCTGGAGGCGTGGGTTCGAATCCCACTTCTGACACCTTTCTTTTGGGACTACAACTGCTCAACAGCCCTGCTTCTTCCTCGGGGACCAGTTCCAGGGCTGCTTCTCTTCAACATATTTAGCAACCATCTCCATGCACCCCTTCAGTACACCATGACCAAGTTCCAGGAGGATACCAAGCTGCCACCTCCTGTTGGCCTCTCTTGAGGGACAAGGCCCCCTCCAGAGGCATCTGCCAGCGCTTGGCTGTGATTAATGGCAGCAAATTTAACAACTCCAAGTGCTTGATTCTTCACCTGGGACACCCGAATGCCAGGCACAACTATAAACTGCAGCCCTGCAGGAAGGGATCTGGGGCTGATGCTCAGCAGCAGCTCTGTAGGGCTCAGGAGGGAGCCCTGGCAGCCGAGAGGGCGAACCCCATCCTGGGGCACAGCACGCACCCCACAACCAGCCGCGCAGGAGCGGGGATCATCCTGCTGAACTCAGCCTTGGTGCGCGGCCCCACTGTGAGCACTGTGCACTGGAGAAGGCTGGGGAGGTGCTCAGGGCCTCCAGAGGAGGGCAACAAAGCAGGTGAAAGGGCTGGCAGGAATTCCTGGGAGGAGGAGCTTAGGATTTAGTGCTTGTCTGGTTTGGAGAAAAGGAGACTGAGGGCTGACCTCTTTGCTCTGTACCTGAGGAGGGGTGGTGGAGAGGAAGGTGCTGATCTGGGATCCAGCGACAGGACATGTGGGAATGGTTCAAAGCTGCACCAGGGTAGGTTCAGACTGGACATTAGGAAGCATTTCTCTACTGAGAGGGTGGTCAAACACTGGAACAGGCTTCCTAGAGAGGTGGTCGATGCCCAAGCCTGTCAGTGTTTAAGAGGTATGTGGACAATGTCCTCAATAACATGCTTTGACTTGGTCAGCCCTGCATTGGTCAGACAGTTGGACGAGATGATTGTTCTAGGTCCCTTCCAACTGAACTATTCTATTCAAAAATTATGTCTTAAATTTAAATGGGAGATATAACTGTGTCAGCCTAAAGAAAGGTGCAGTTCAGAATCCAACCCTCAAAATCTGGTGGGGTTTCTGCCGCCTCCCCACCACTGCACCTGCACTACCTCTGCGTCTTTCTTCCCTGCACTAGCCCTGATGCTGGATGTCAAGCTCACTGACACAGCGAGCTCACCCCTCACTGACATAGCAAGAACCGTTACTGCCCCGACCTGGTCTTATGCTGCTTGAGGGAGTGGGACCCACCATCCAGGCAACCACCTGGAGAACTGTGGCGCTTGCTAAAGTGTCAAGAGCAGGGGAGTGAGTGGAGCAGAGCATGAGAGGGAGAAGCCAGAGCCTCCCTCCCTCCCCGTTTTGCCAGAGGTGAGCCGTTACTTGGCTCCAGATGTTTCCTTTTAACTTTCTCTCCCAAATACTTTGGGTATCACATTGTGTTCTTATTTCATTAGAATTTAAAAACGTCTCAAAAGCACAAAAGCACATATCACAGGGTTGGAAGGGACCTTTGGAGATNGAGGATGACCTCCCTCCACCTGCTGGCCACCAGTATATGAGCCAGTAAATGAATTAAATTTTCATGCTGCATATTTAAAGTTCAGGACACTTTAAGTAACATTGTGGAATACAAAGTATTTCTGAAAAACAGGGTCACAAACATGAGTCACAAGAACACCCTTCCCTTGAATGAAGTGGAAGACTAGGACTTTTAGCCCCCAAGCTGTAAATGTTAAATACCCAGTACTGCAAATGCTCAGTTGACATGCAGTAGTAACCTCTGAACACACATAGCACTAGATCATTATAAATTTGTAACTAAGATTAATTATTCCAGAGTAAGAAAGAGGCTGAGGGAGTGTTTTAATTATCTGATATTAATACAGACTTTGACAAAGGTACTAATGCTTTCCGTCTGCAAATGCCACCAAACATTCCTTCAGTAGAGTTATTTACCTACCCAAAATACCTACCTATCATACCTTGTGTACAGAAGATTCATATCTGTTTTTCTCCAGAACCTTGACCCACGGAGTGGTGTTAACCCGTCCATTCTGACTAGCCAAGCAGCACTACAGTCCATCAGCATATACAGGGATGTTTCACAGAACATCCTCGCAGAAAGCAATGTTAAGATCCCCATCTCCTAAACTCTTACTGCTAAATCAGTATTTAATTCCGTGCTCCAGACAGCAATTCTACCAATATTAGAACTCTGAAAGCAGCAGGTTTGCCTGCTATGAATGCACAGCAAGTCCGGTGTGCTTGGGTCTGCCAGACATGCAACAAAATCAGTAGGCAGCTGCCTAAAGCCCTAAGCCACAACTGTAAGTTGCAGGGTGCAGGGCTGGCTGGTCTTCCTGTGGGATCCCTTTAGGATGAAACCTGAAATCAGCATCCCGGTTTGTTTACAGTCATCAAGTCCCACCAACACAATTTACAATAGTAGTATATTATCTACCTTATACAGGCATCAATCCAAGTATTATTAGAAGTTATTTGATCTAAAGTGATGGTGTAGACTCTTCCTAATGTTTGAGAAAAAAATACAACTGAGATTTTTATATGTGTATATATATATAAACACGTGAAATAACTGTATGCCACAAGCAAACCAGCAACTTTGAAGTCTAGAACCTCCTTAGCTTCATTTCAATTATAATGTGAACATTGAGATCATATAAATCAGAACAGATGTACCTGCAGTATTTGAGGTTATTTAAGCATCCTAGAAAACTACTAGTGAGAAGGCATTCACTAAATAAATCATGCATTCAGACACCTATTCAGAACTGCAGCATTTTTCTGCAGTCCCTTCCTGACCCTGCTTTAATCCCCATTAAGAGGCTTGCATGGGGGGGACAGAAAGAACTGCACGGGGCTTGGACCACCTTTCGGGATAAGAAAAACCCTAACTCCAATGGGAGTTCACAAGTTACTTCAGTGGGTGCAACCAGATGCTAGGAACTGTAATACCTGGCTAGATGAAAAAAGGAAAAAACTAACTAAAAACCTATCAGTAGCTTCATTAATAATGGTAAGATGACATTTTAAAATGTGGTATCATTGGAAAATTGGTATTCATTAGAAAATTAGTATTGATCTATTAGAAGTCAAGACTTTTCATAGTTACAGGGGACAGGAAAAAGGGTAGAGTAATTTAAATACTTCTAGTCTGCTTAAAACATACTTGTGCTGGAAAATCCATTTGTCTGTAAGAGATGACTGCACTTCTGTTCCATCAACAAGTGATCAATATGTTAAACCTGCTAAATCCTAGCTAATTTCAGCAGTCTGAGAGTTTAAATTTAACTTTTTTAGGAGCTAGGTGACCTACTGTCCTAATCATCAATTTTCAGTTTTCAGAAAGTTTTCAGATTATTTGAAAATTCTAGAATACTAGAGGAAGCAAATGTGGTTTTCACCTCCTGAGTCAAACCTCCATTTTGGACAAGGCTGCACAGGAGTTGCTGGAACTATGGAACAGCAGCGACATAACAGGATGCACAGAGCCATGGCTTAAAAACTGCGTAGCCGTGAGCTCTGCACAGCTTGAAGTTAACAGCATTTCCCTTCTAGTAACACGCTGTAATGGGTGAATTAGGTATGCAGATGAGATTCTATTTGGATTTCACAATAACAACACAATAAACCACAATATTCCACGAAGTCAACTCTCCCATATTCACAGACGATATTAATGAACAAAACAAAAGAGGGAGAGGAAGGGTTAAATCCAACACCATCATGAACAACAAAGACCACAAGATTTCATCAGAAAATCCCTGTAGAAAGTTCAATTCCTTGTTCTCTAGCAGTTCATTTGTCCTGAATTAAAGGCCTGCACAGAACAAAAAATCTGCCAAGTCCTTTTTTAGTATGTTATGTAGGTTACAATGTCTATTAAGAATATGCACCAAACTGTGGCAAATCATACGATAACTGATAGTAATGATAGTAATGATTGCTGAGGAGGCAGTGTCTTCCTATAAAATGGCTTTCAGAAACTTTCACAAGATGGACTGGATAGAATATAGAGAGGCATTTGAGGGAAAGAAGAACAATTATTTTAAAAAAAAAATTTATTATCAGTATGTATGCTAGCTATTTCATAATCACATGCCGATATCTGCATTCTTTTATACACAAGCTGTTTAGTGAGGCTAGATACAAACTCTTCACATGAATACGTTCAGGTCTCTAGTCAATTTAAAACCAAAATAATCATATTAGCTAGACAAGATGTCTAGACTTAAATAACTTTCATTATTAAAAGAAGTACATGATGGACTTCTTCTGAGATTAAAACTGCATACATCTTAGCTGTTGCTAGTCACAAGGACCGAGACCAAACTCCCAACATTCGCATATGCTGCAAATATTTCCTGGGAGAAAATGTCACAAGGCAAGAAGTACAGAAGCACAGCAGCTCAGAAGTCTTTTATCTCTCTGGAGCGGCGCACAAGGGAGTGCTTCTGGTAAATAAGATACAGAGAATGACAAATCTTTGTTGTTTTGGTTTTTTTTAAAGAAAGGGACTATACACTTTTTCAAACAAACATATTTCAGCAGCCAATGCAAGCAGGAGGTAAAAGCCACAGAAAGATGTCCTGCTTTATCAAAGGAGCAGTTTTCTTTCAGCAAGGCTCTATTAAATACAATCTCTCAATAGACTAATAAGGAGTAAGGATTCCCTTACTCCTGTGCAGTAGCTGCAGCCAGAGCTGTACCTGTGAGCAGAGCCCTTACTGACCAGAAGGGGAAAGAACACAGGCAGACCCCACACATATGTGAAATCCCTCTGAAAGGGTTTCAGGAAAATAAATAATTTTATGGGCAAGCCAGGGTTCTACCATTACCACCACTGCACCGTCATACACGAGAGAGTATTGCCAAATAGTAATTTTTCCTTCATATAAAAATTTCTCCAGTAAACGGATGGCTATCACCAAACTTTTCTCTTCCTGTCTCTATGAATGTTGCCCACGGACTAGAGGAGAATACAGCCAGGCAGAGACCTCATCACAAAGCATAACAGATACCCAGATCTGATCAGTGCTTATCACTCAGCATGAGTGACTGAACAACTGAAATGGATGGAAACTGCTTCCAGTATTTCTCTCCTAACACCAAATTCACACGTCACTTTGAAAAGAAGTAGATGACGTTCAGCCAAGTATATGCTAAGTCAGCGGACACTGAGGGAGTTTTGAGATATCTCCTTACTTCTTCAGCTCATTAGTGGACAGGACAGTATATTTCCAAAACTTTGTGGTCTTCAAAGACATTTTTTTTCAAACAGAAGTAAAAGGAATAATCAGGATATCATGGCTCACCTGCTCCCTTTGCCATTGAAACAAGCCTACGCTGGCAGTTCAAAGCATGTCTGAATTTGCGTTTATCTTACTGAGAAACAAGCCATTACCAGCAGCTAATGATCTTTTTTGCCCTAATGAATCTACCTTGAAAGGAATCTACCTGGGGCTCCATGCTGTTCACAGTTATTAAAACATGAAAGCTGGACTAACTTTGCTGAGGACATTGATGTTTAACTCTCATGTCAATTAAATGTCAGCTTTACAAACTGGAATCAATTCAGACAACGCAAGTCTATCCTTATATTAAAGATGATGCATGCAGAAGCTCTTCTCTCAGTCCTGGATCCCTACTGGCACAAGGCACACTGCAGAGGGGCAGGCCCAAAGGGCAGCTTTGGCACGAGGAAACACAGGGGCCCGGGAAGGGAAAATAACACAGAGCTGTTTGTGTGAGCATAGAGACGCTTGTGGTAGCACAGGCAGAAAGCTGCCTGCTGCAGGGCAAGGTGCACGTGGATCTCCTACGGACAGGCACCATCACAATATGGGGCAGCTTCTTATTCTTTCTGCTGCTACTGCTTTTTATAACACACGCAAACGATTGAAAAAAACAGTACTTACTGGTAAGCACGCCTGTCCTGAAGCCAAAGTCTTGCTCCACGTCAGAAGTCACATTCCCCTTTGGAAGGTAATGCTGCCTGTTTACTGTGGGCCAATGCACTGGCTGTTTGCTGCTAGAAATAGCCACTCTTGCCTCAGAATGGTAATTTCCCACTTGTGTTTAACTGAAATTAATTGATTTTCCTGTTCCTCCAGTGTTAGGCTCTGACAGCTCCCGCTCTCCCCAACACATTAGTGGATGGTCTCCATCGCTGCTGCCCGGTTACAGAGACACCCCACCAAAGCACCCACGTACTTTAATGCCTCCTCAAAGAGGAGGGCCCACAAGCTTTACACCATACAGCCTCTAAGAAAACAAAACTCCATGCATTCCCACCTTGCTTTCTCACTAACTAAAATGAGGAGCAGAGGCATATCACAGCCTTGTGGCAACCAGCACTGGGTAAAGTAGAAGACATCCAGGCAACAGCAGAGTCAAGATCCTTTACTCAGTATTTCGTGTGGGGTTTACTGAATAACAATAATAAATAAATAGCTCTGCATTGACACGCGCAATTTTGCTTACTTCCCTTCTAATATGAGAAGCACTTAATTTTCAGGAGAGAATATTATAAACACCAACTGGAATATAATAAATAAACTGCAGATGTCTATAAACCTGCCTCTTTATCTGACTGGTTTCAGTTAAGGTAAAATAAAAATTACAATCTCTACGTAAGGAAAGTTATATAAGCGGGTGAGTGGGTTTAAAAACAAAACACAGATCTCAGAAAGTTACATTCACCTGTCAAAGCAAGTAAACTACCAGATGAAAGGGAGATTAGGTCTGAATATGATTAAAGCCTTATTTTTTTTCCCCAAAGTGCACAGATTTAGACTTGCTGAAGTCTGCATATTTAACATGCACAATAATAAAGATGAGCTATTGAGTCATCAACAATTATTTTAAAAGAGCAAACTGTTTATTTATAAAGAAGCTGACATTTATAAAGAAAGCCAAGAAGGACTCACAGCTGAAGAAGCAGCAGTCTTTGGGGTCTGGAGGTTTTGTTTTGTTTTTCTAACTTAATTTACTTTGCATCACCTCCATTTCTAACTTTAAAAGTATCACATTTCAAATCTTTTCCTTTTGGCTTCTCCTATTGCGGCCTTTAGAGTTTGTGGCAAACCTTTCACTCACTTTAACAAGATGTCAACCGTTAACGCGATACTCCTATCTATTAAAGAGGTGAAACTAAATAAGCATTATAACACGAATCGAAGCCTCCCAGCTGCCCAGTGGTCAAATGTCACAAACATCAATTTATGTAGCTCTTTGTTTAATGTTGGGTCCCCAACAACTGGACTAAACACAGTTAAAATTAAAAGGAAGCTGTGTTGAGTTTCTGTAGAGAAGAGGTGGGTGCAGGGCACCAGTCTGACTTGCACTTTAGCTGTGGGCCCCACCAGCAGCCCAGGCAGATCAGGCTGGGGACACTGGCGTTGGCCATATTTCCAGCATGTCCTCCCTGAGTTGTAATGTCCGTAGGGGAAACATGGTTCAGTGTCAGGACTCTCCTGGGGCTGGCCTGCCTGGATCGCAGGCGTAGCTGCATTGCTTTACACTCCTCTCCTAAATTAACTCTCCTCTATAATCGGTCTTACTCCTTATCTGCAGTCTAGCCCAGTATCCTCTTAACACACACACACACACACACAAGACCATCCATTCTGGATCAGACCAATGGTCAGCCTAGCTCAGCAGCCTCTGGGACAGTGTCCAAGACCAGCCCTAAGAGAGAAACCCATACAGACAGTGGCAAACAGCAGGACAAACAGTAGGGAAAGGCTTCCCTGCTCATGGGAATTTGGGGTTGAGAGGCTTCATAACATCAAGGTATTTCCTTGCATTTCATAGCTTGCAACTGCCTGCACAGTCACTGAGGCTGGTGGGGACTGCTGGAGATCCTCCAGTCCACCCTCCTGCTGAGAGCCAGCTCAACTGCAACAGATTGCTCAGGGCCGTAACCAGTACAGCTTTGATTATCTCCCAGGATGGAGACCACAGAACCTCACGGCAACCTGTTCCGGTGTTTAACCACCTTCACTCTAAAAAACGTTTTTTCTTACGTTTCCTGAACTTTTTAGCATTCAGATGCTGCTGCAACAAATTCCAGAACCTGCCTATGCACTGCCTGAGGAGCACACGCAAGCCTGGTACATGGGATGGGGATTATAAGGGCAACATTTCTCACATCTCCCTACATTCTGCAGGGGACTTACTGCCCTAACTTAATGTGAAGTGGTCATCTTACAAAGCTCTTAAGACCACAGCAAAGGTCTTAAGACCACAGCATTCATTACTTTTATTGGAATACTCTATGATACTTCATTTTTCTGGGTTCTGGACTTCCACCATGTTGTCCATAAAGACTCCTTTCTTTGTCTGTCTTTGTCATGAGTAGTGGAGGCATGTAGCATTGCCCCATCATACCCAGAGAAACAAGAAAATTCTGTTCACAACTAGCTTCTGATAATAAATGCCAAACTATTTCTCATCTCTCAGATTAGAGAAAGTCAGGCAAAATGCAATTATTTGCCAAAAGGTAAATAACCTTTTGATGGCATCTTCCATTCTTGGAACTATTCTCATAAATAGCTTTTTTGCTCTTATGACGCATCTGTTGCATTTATTTCTCCCCTTCCCATGAGACTCCCCATCTGCTGTATACATCTGAAATGGCATCTGATAATTCCTGCTAAGAAAATAGCCTGATCTATTCCAGTCTTCAGATTCACTTTTTCATAAACATCAGCATGAACAGAGAAAGATATTAGGAAATCAGACCTAGAATTTTGTGTTCAGAAAATAACCTTGTCCATGTTAAGAAACAAACAGAAAAAAATGGGGCTTCGGGGACGAGGGAAAGTTTCATCTGACAATAGAGTTCAGAGAACATGCATTTAAAATAAGACTAATAGAAGGAGCTGGCCAATCACTTGTTATACAGAGGAACAAAAGAGTTCGCCATGATAAGGCTTAAGCCACTGGTGTTGTTCTTTCACTACCGTTATTGAAGATACAAAGAGAATCTCAGAGATATATTAAAGATGGAAGATCAAGTAGGGGCAAAAGCTAAGACTGCATGGTCGTCCCCAGTGCCTCATGGCGTTTGTTGCACAGGTTTGGACTGGCTCTTGAGAAAGCTCCATTTCTTCTGGAAGAAAAGTGAATAACAAAGCAGGTTTTCTACCTTGGGTTAAAGATGGATACAAGGGTGGAAGTCACACTGTATTCAGGCCAGAAAAAGATTACAAGGATTAAGGCGAATACAGTATGACATAACAAGCCCTGTACAAAGCTGGCTTGGCCCTTCTGGCTTTTCTATAATGCAGACAGAACAATGAATCATACGCCAAACACTACCCAAAATAAACCATGCGCCATATCTGGTGGTAAATGAATTGTCCCTGCTCTTCAGAACTGCTCTTTATGAAAAGATCCATCCCTCCAGACAGTCTGAAGACAACTGAGTGAATTTTCTTCCTATAACTATAAGAATTAGGAAACAGAGCTAAAATTCCCATGTAGTAGGTTCAATTTCAACAGCTAGAATTTTAATATGGCTACCGACTTATAGAAGATTTGCTATAAAAATTATACTTGTATTAACAATTAATTTTTGGATGTTTATAAGCTTAGAAACTGTTACAGAAATGACAAATCAAAATACTGGCTGTAGGGAAACCACCATCCAGTGTAGTTCTGATAATTACAATTAGGGAGCTTAATGAAATCCAGAATATCAGATTAGTTTCACAATGCCCACACCTCTGACTTGTGCTGCCATGACATCTTCCAAGTATGAAGCAAATGGATTAGATCTACAGGGTAATTTTATAGTCTTCCCTTCAGACTGATTTTCTTGTACTTTCCGGCAATGTTTAAGACAATATTTTTCAATTAATTGAAAATCATTTAGTGCTCTCAACAAATTATTCCTCAATGAGTCTGGAGCAGATACACTTTCCCAAGTGCCTTTGATTTCTTCTCTGCACGCAGAGACACGCACTTAATTAAAACTTTCCATCGAAGTGGCATTAGCTAGACACACAAGGCATACCAAGTTATTCTTAGGCTTCCTGCCAGAAAGCCAGCAGTGCTGATGCTTTTGTTCATTTTCTTGAAAGTGTCAGCAAAACAGGCAATTTATGACCACATAAATATGAAAGCAATAACCTATGACCACTACTGTCTCCGGCAATGCAGCACAGACGCAGCCATTTAGTTGGTCCTGTTCCCTCAGACTGGTTCACGTGGCCAAACGTGGAATCAGAACACACTTCACCAAGTGTCTTCTATAACACCCTAAGAAAATAAATCAGCAGTATGTGTGTTTAAAAAGATGTCAGGTGTCATGAACAAATCCCATCAGCAGACAACATTGTGCACATTATCTACTATTCACCACGTTGAAAATTTAACCCCAGGGCTTTATACACACAAGCAGAAGGCAGACATCTCCCATTGTGAAACAAGGTTTGGGTTTTATCAGGATACTGGGATTTTTGTTATAGTCAAATTCTTCAGGGAGAAAAGCCGTCTGCTCTGACACAGCGTTATGATTGTGGGCATGGATTTAAAAAAGCATCTGAAGAAAGGGAGACATCTGCGAAATCATGTAATTGCCAGAAGCACTTGAAAAAGTCTGTAGGACACAACAACAGCTCTCATTATGTGGTACCAGTTCTGCTTTGCAAGGTTTTAGAGAGGTATCTGGCAAGCAGCTCCTGAGACAAAATGTGTTTCTGACCACCAGTGTAGCTATTCTTACATGTGAAAGACGCAGCGGAGTCTAGATGCCACTTAACTCCGTGAGCTGCTGATTGTCATATTGCCTTTCACTTTTAAGTTGAAATTAAACTAGAATGGTTTTAAATTGAGACAAGGCTTCACGTGTGGAAGCACTGATAATTCTCTAATCTACAGACTTCATTTCCTAAAAATGAGAGAAATCTTATGAAGTTATTTTTGCAGCCAGAATCCAACAGGAGCAGTTCTGCTAAGGCTGGAAACATGCCAACAACCGGAGGTATCTGCAGGGCACCGAGGCCCAAGCTCAGCACGAAATCTGAGCATGAGGAAAGTTCATCCCTGTCTGGGAAATATCTTCATGCTTTCCTGTGCAAGAAGAAATAACTGAACTGGGGCATGAGTACCTTCAACTGACTTCATCGCTCATCAAGACAGATCTTCAGTTTAAACCTTGGCATATTTTTCTTCCAAATGCATTTCTTGAAAAGCAATACCAAAGACCAATTTGCTCATCCTGCATAGTCCTGATAAAGAGTGTCATTAAAAAATTCAGGTGAAATTCTGACTTCTAAAATAAGAGCAGAAGAATTTCACTGACTTGTGAAATGCCAGGGTTTTGCCCTTCAGCAGGAGCTTGACTAATACGGTGTAACGGGGAACAAATCCCTGCACGCTGCAGAGCCCAGCCACACACGCAACATACCTTAAAGATCTTGCTCAGAAACTCTTTGTCTCCTTTATCTTCTAAAGCATAAGAGAACTGGAAAGAAAGGTGTCTGCAGTTTTGCTCACACATTAATTGCTTGAGATCAACTGGAGAAGTAAATAAACACGTTGGCATTCCAATGTAAAAAAAACCAAACAAAAAAATCTAGTCACTGAGATATTGGGTCCTCTTTGTAATTTCAAGTACCCGCCACTTTTGAAGAAGGAACTTATTGTATTAAGGGCTATAACTGAAGTGCAAGTGTAATCCTATAATTAAAGCATCTTCAGGCAATAATCAGACACTCTTACAAAAATTCCAAGATATAGCAAAGAAGCACAATAGGAGAATTAAATAATTCCAAGTATTAGAGGTACAGCAAAGGTTGGTGTAGAAACGGAGATGAATTTCTCTAACAAAAGAATACTTGCCAGGTTGGCTGGTTAGTTCATGCAAAAGCCTTTGAAAATCTCTACAAGAGGTGGAATAGAGAAACTGATTGTAAAACAGACTTCTGTAAAAATATAACTGAGAAAACATTAACCACTTAAGATAAATTTAAACAGACTTACATTTATTGTATAATTCCATTTTTAAAAACACATATTATATCCAAATATTAATTCACATTTTATAATTAAGGATGCAGTTGCTTGAAGCAAATTTTGAAACGCTGTTCAGCACAGCTTAAAATTTTTGTAGTTTTATTTGTATGTATAGGTAGCCAAATTTTTATTAGATGGACCAGTAAACTAGAATATGTTCTATATTTTGTTATACATGCAACCACTTTATTGGAGCTTAAGCTCCACTATATGAACACTGATTGGGTTTTTGACATTGCGCCTGGCTGGGATGGAGTTAATTTTCTTCATAGCAGCCCGTATGGTGCTGTGTTCTGCATTTGTGATTAAAACCAGCATTGTTAACAAATCAACGTTTTTAGCTATTGCTTACACAGTGTCAAATCCTTCTCTGCTTCCCACTCTGTCCCCCTGCCTTGTGTCATCTCCCCCAAGGTAGGCTGGAGGGTGGGCAAGAAGCTGAGAGGTCACACAGCTGGGACAGCTGACCAGAAATGACCCAAGGGATATTCCACACCCATACGATGTTGTGCTTGGCAATAAAAGCTGAAGGGAAGGAGGAGGAAGGGGGGACATTCGTGGTTATGGCATTTGCTTTCTAAAGTAACCACCACGTGTGCTGAGGCCCTGTTTTCCAGAAAGTGGTTAAACATCTGCCTGCCAATGTGAAGCAGTGAATGAATTCCTTATTTTCTTTTGTTTTGGCACTTTTGCTTCACCTATTATTCTGTCTTTATCTTGATCCATGAATCTTCTAACCTTCGTTCTCTTTTCTCCCCGTCCCGTGGGACAGTGAACTGAGTGAGCGGCTGTGCAGGTGTCTGGTTGCTGGCTGAGGTGAACCTGTCGCACAATCTGTAAACTCCTATGAACTTTTCTTGCAGATCCACAGCAAATCATTTTCTTTTTTTTTATCTTACTACTTCATTAGTTATACATTGCTACTTTGGCGTTTAGTTTCATCATTACCAGAGGAAGTAAAAAAAGATCAAAACCATCTTCCCTCCAGTAGGAGGAGTAATATTCAGAGAAGTGATACTCAAGGAAGTTAACAGAGGATAGGGTTCCAAGAAGTGTATGTTCAAGGCAGGTACCACATTGCAGAGACCCAAGTGCAGAGTCCTGGGCAGACTTGGTCACAAGAAGATCATTAAGCATTTTGGTGAATTGAGTCCAAGTGGGTGAACTGAGTGCAAGAGGCAGAAGGTGCACATCAGGTGCTCAGACAAGGGAGAGACAGAAAACAGGAAACTGGGCGCAAAGGGATCAGAGAAAGCAGTGTGTAGTAAATACCAAATCCAATGAAAAGAGGAAAACTAAGCAGATTGAAGACTTGATGGGGAGACACCTGACAAAGATAAATTGCCAGTCTACAGAGAAGCTGAAGCTCTGCTGTACAGTTACGTTCTGGAGCTACAAACACATAAAGCTCTCAAGAAATACGGAGAACTTGGCCCATTACACCCTGGATCAATTGGCAGTGGGGTTGTGTGAACTTATAAAGTGAAGAAGAAAAATCTGATGTGAGCAAGCAATCATTCATAACTGGATCAACATGCTCAGGCCCATTTCCTCTCCTTCTTGCTTACCCACACCTAGAACAAACGCTGCTGAGAGAAGCTGTGGGTTATCAGGAGAGAAACACACTCTGTGGCAGAAGGATGAATTCTGCAACAGAGAGGCCATGTATGCACTGAAGCCTTGAGTTACCCCATCTGAAGAGTTACGTGACCTATTAATAGCTCTGAGCTCTCATTAAGCATAGCACAGGCTGGAAAAATTGCCCAGGTGTGTAAAACGGGAAAAAAAAACCTTGGAAACCAAGAGACGGTCGGTATAGGAAGTTACACATTCTGTCACCCTAGATGCATCTGTATACTGTGTCTGTTCTGGCTGAATTAGAAACCGAGTCCCAGAGCTGCCTTTTCATTTTGCATTATTCAGCCTCCAGGCCCTGAAGCAATAAAACAGTGCAAGACATCGGAAGCTCATATTTAGGAAGGGGTAGTAAACTTAAAAGGAGTCAATAAATACTATTTTGCAGTTCACTACCATAACAAAGTCAAGCAGTAAGAAAAGTTTATTCCATAACAAAGCAGGAGAGACAAAGTGTGTTATAGCTTCATTCAAGTACTGTCATTTCCAACTGAAAAGCAAAAGAAAGGGGATCGTGAGCACCATATGAATTTTGGTCAAACCAGGTAATTATTTTGATAGACTTATAAGTCCCAAATAAAAGAACTTTGACAAACAGTCATAGTGTTTAGTAATGGACAGAATTTTGTAGCCATCCACTGGCCATGCTATAGAACCTGGCAGAGGTATCAGAAGAAACGCAGGAACAGTACAGGACTAATGCCAATGAAAAACATACAATTTAGAAATCGTGTAAACATAGCCTTTCTGCAGCTAATGAGAAAGACGAAACTAGGTTTATATTATCTTGAAAACACTACAGTCTGTTCACATCAGGAGCTTATAAAAACACTATTTCCTTAACTTTCTAATCAAAACCAGGTATAAGAATAGGAAGCCAGAAACTCTCAGTGACTAAAAAGCTGATGTGTCTTTCCAAATCTCTTCATCCTCTTTCTACACCAGTCACATTACTTGCCCAGCTCAGGCCTCATGTAAGATTATAAACATGCTAATACAAGTACACATTGGAAGAAAGGTTCATTTTTCTGCTTGTCACGGGACTCTTTGCTGCTGACAGACCTGGCCTAAGAAAATTTACTGTAACTTTCCAGGATGGCTGATTGAAATATGATTTGGAAAGAAAATTATTTTCCTCCAGAAACAACTGTTGTATTATGAAACTCTTGGACCACTGGCCAGGGCTGTCAGCACTGCCATTCACGCCACCTGGCCATCCATCACAAAGCACCACAGCAGCCACTGGAACGTAACAGAAGCTACCAGCTGCACTAGCCACCAGAGCCTCAGGCTGGAGTCACACCCTATTAATACAATGATCTTCTCAAAGAAGACCACAAGAAAAATAAACCCTGAGTTCACATCAGGGCGATCAGGGTGCCTGGAGATCAGAGTCCTCTCTCTTCTCATTTGCCTTTTTTTTTTTTCCCCAAAAAATAGTTTAAATTAAACCTAGTAACACTAGCCCTCAACAGCCTAAGCACTGGCAATGGATCACACAAGCTCCATCCGCTGTCTTCTCTATAGACCTTCTTGAGGTTCAAGCCAATGGAAGGGGAAGGACACACCACATACTTATGGCAGGAGACAACTCAGACTTGGATGTGGCAGCTAACTTCTAATTAGACAGAGATACTACTGGTAGTTTGTGCACTTCACAGGACCACGGTGGTATCCTTCACAAGCCCAATTCAAACATATACCACATACAAGGGACAAAGGGATGCAGCTCCAGCAATGGAGCCGTATCACATAAACGTTTCACACTTCTCACCTCCCACTTTTCCCAATTGCTTCCTTCAGTTTGCTAAACTCATTTAGGGCACAAATGGCTGGGCACTGGGGGTTAGATTTGTCACTTAGGCCATATTTGAACTGCTCCAATCTAGGCTAGAGAAGGAAAAGAGAACTGAGCATGCCATCCAGGAGAAATACTCTGCAGTTGCCTGGGCATAGTTTAAATGCATTACACAACATCAGGTTTCCAAAACGAAGACTGTATATAACCACAGGTTAGAGTACTCCTCAACACCAAGATGCCAGTGGCAGGTGGACAGTCAGGCAGAGTTTACTTGCCACTCCTGAGGACATGCTAATTTCGGGCCTATCTTTGCAGGCCAACTTCCACACATAGAATTGGTTCCCACAAAATAAAAATCCCCTCTCTAAAGCCATTTACTTCCACCTTCCACAGGAGGACAATCGGCACTTGCTCTTGCAAGACTGTACACAACATGAATAATACAACACATCAGAAACTCATTGGTATAGGTACTGATCTCTGCTATGTCAATGCTCGTGTCTACTGTTGTAAGAGACGGACCGTAAATTCCCTGACGAGGGGCAGAAGGCCCTCCAAGCCTTCAATGGAACGCCTCAATCACTCGCAAGGAAATAAATAACGTAGGCCTGGCCTTCAAAGAACTGATAAGGCTAACACTCTGGCGCCTGAAAGTGTGGGAGAACTGTCTTGTGAAGACAGGACAGTTCTGCCACTCGTGTGGTGAGCTTGCTAGTTCTCAGTTCTCAAGGCCATCGTGTCCAAAAAGTGACCTTTGCNGTTGTCCTATACCTGTTGTGAAGTAACACAATGCATAACTCACCATTTGCCATAATTTGTTATATACCTAACTAATTATCGTGGACTTGTTAAGACCTATACTAACCATTTTGGGAAGCTAATAAATGTTTCTATATGGACCCTGAGATTTATCTCACCTTAATCCGCGCCACGGGGAATTTACGAATCTGAAGTCACTTACCCCCCCTCTTTCCTGAGAGTGGAACGTGACAACTGTAGATTTAATTAATTGCAGAAAAATTAACATGATAGGAAAAATACGAGAGCAGAATACAAGACAACATAGAGAAACCGCAATAGTTCAGTATTTAAACGCATGGGATCAGCTCTCAAATTAAATTGAAATAAAGAGAAATTCACCTCTTCGTTAGCGATGTCAGTTGAAATTAACAAAACGGCTTCTTACAAAGCTGCTGAGAAGCACCTTCCTCACATACAAATGTTGTCAAAGCTGTTCTGATAGGACATTCACTTTTATCAACTTCATTATTCAGTCTGTTCATAAACTTTGTATGCAAAATTAAGAGAAATTAAGAGAAAGGTATAAATGAAAAAAAGGAGCCAAGCTTCATACCTGATAACTTCCAAAGATCTGGTGACAGGAGATAATTCCATTTTTGAGTGTGAGTTTTGTAACTTTATTAAATGTTTTGTGGAGATTATAATTAGCAATGTAGTATTAGAACTAATTAAAAACTAATTTTACAAGAAAATAAATCTTAAATCATCCTTTCCTATAGAAAAATAGCTTTGTGCCTCATGATATTTCCAAGTAAATACAGTATTTCTTTTTTAGGAAGAGAATTTATGTATCAAACCAAGATTTTCAAAAACTCTCAATAGTTTTAGGCAGTCTATATGTAGGAGTTTATGACCTTTAAAAATGGTTAATAAAAGCTCAAGATTTTCTTGTTCACAATTAAGAGTCCTCTATGAAAATTAAATTCAAATTGCACTGTAATTGGGAGAACAAAATACCTGACATGTACTCAATCATTGCCTAACTGAAATATGGTACCAATCTCAAGAATACTTGATGTAATTTCCCAGTTTACACATGGGAGACTACTAACATGGAAGTCCACTCTGCTTGTTTCCCTCCCAGAAGCAAGAAATCCTTAATTTATTGTAAGTGGTTCAAACAGTTTGCAACAGTGAGAAACAGCAGAACACAGTATAGTGGAGAGGCAAAGTAACTTCTGTTCCCCAGATGTGCCTTTTTTTCATAAAACCTCTTGTTTGCAGACATGAAAGAGAATTTCACGTTGTCTGTAATGTTCCTTATGAGGAATTTTCATTTGCATAATAATCAAGATTCAATCTGGGAGAAAAAAAAGATAAAGAATGACATTTCAAGACTACTAATCAAACACATTTCTTCATTTTGCCATTGCTTTATAATGCTAAGGAAAGATAAAGAGACTATCCTGAGGGTGAAAAAATGCTTAGATCAGCCCAGAAAGAAATCATATGGGGTAATATTTAACAGTGGCAAAATTAACTAACCCACCTGAATATAATGTAATATAATTTATTTCACTTAGCTGAATGTCTTTGTTTAACCTGAGTGTTAATATCCTGCAGAGACAATCAATTAAAAGCACAAATCCTCAAACGGGAAGTTTGCAATTCTGCTACTGTACCCTCAGCAACAATAATCTTAAACTCATCATACTGACAAAACAACAGATTCTGTACTTAAAAATAAGACCAGAGGTTCCTTTTCTTGAAAAGTTACCCTAAAAATATATTGCATTTGCATCTCATATACGAGGTAACAGACTCTGGAATCGGATGCGGGTACCACTTCAGACAGACACAAAATATCCCGCTGAATTTGCTGCCGTGTGAGGCAGCAGTGCCCACGCTTGCAGGAGCACAACACAGCCCCTGGCAGCATCTCTGGCTCAGAGGAGGCTGCAGCTCAGGCAGAAGCCTTGCGCAACTGGTGCAGGAGCTGATGCTTCAGAAAACCCAACCGCTTTTTCTTGTTATTTGCCACCCCTGATTCCTGCAGGCATGCAAGATGCTGCTTCGTATGTGCTACTTCTTAAGGGCAAGCCAGCCTCCCCTCTTCCCGACAATTCGGAAGAGGTGAGCTACTTCTCCACATACCAGGTACCAATGCTCTGCCACTGCATGGGACAAACATTTCACTAGGCTGCCATGCGACTGGGGCACAAGTGTCAAAGGCCTTCACTAACTCATACTAAAAACCTAAAAGCCTACCAACAAAGCCTACCCACCAAAAAAGCCAGGGAGTTCACACAGGGGAGGAAAGGTGTATAGTATCTTTGTTCCATTGAGAAATCAGAGTCTCCTGCAGAAGACCCATGGGTGCAGAAGGTGGTACCTGGCCAGGTGCCTTGGGTGCCCCAACAGCTCATGCGTCCACAAGAACTGTGAGGAAGCAAGGCCATGCTGTCTGCTGACGGACACAGGAGCAGAACCACACCACCCAATGCTCCAGAGGAGCACTTCAAGAGTGGAGGAAGTACAGAGCATGGGTTCAAAAATGTTGATTTTTGAGACATTTAGGGTATGAGATTGAGTCACGCAAAATAAGAAATGGAGGTTACCTTATATTCAGTATGGACTCCCTCAAATGGAAGAAAAGAACCTATCTTACACTGGTGTTTTGTTGTCCTGGTGTTATTTTCCGTAGCCAGAAAGCAGGGGGGATGCCCTCCAGTACTACTACAGGGTCTTCTCTGGCAGTCTTGCTGTGACCCATGATGCCTTGGGGAGACTATTTGCCTTTGTGCTAAGTGACCTGTATGTCACATACCTGTCAATTAATGTAGGCCAGAGCTGTACAGCAAAGAAAAACTAATCAATATAATAGAAAGAGCAATATATCTAGCTGATGTATTTTGTATAACAATACATTTAGAAAATGTAGAATTTTCAGATTAGAATCACAACAGCCACACTTTCTTTCGGAAATGAAAAGTGTAACCACAAAGGTGAAAACTGACCTCTTAGTGCCAAACATGATGATGCGGGCTTGTTTCACATCTATGAATGCACTGCTCTGCACAGGCTGTTCCTGTTGACCTGGATGAGAAGAGAGAGAGAGATTTTTAGACCAAGCAACTCAGGACCTTGATTTTAATATCCTGAAAAGTAAGTACATTAGTAAACATCTTCCAGTGCAACTTCAGAGAATACCTGGCAATTTTATAGAAATACAAAGGTTAGCAAAACAATGTAAAGGTTAACAAACAAAAGATAAAAGTTAAAAAACCAAAGACTAAATCCAATTGGTAGGGCTTAAACCTGAGGTTCTTAGAACAGTTACTCAACAAAAGAATGAGGTATAAAGCTATGTGGTAGTGCACCACCTAAAAGCCCTTGCCTCTGGAAGGGGAAGTCATGTGCCCAAGTGAAATTCAGGTGCCTCAAAGCAGCTAAACAAGATCTTCCTGAATTGCCAGTCTGAACACAGCTATACAAATTTACATCTTAATTGCATTTTGGTGCTAAATTTGATGAACTAGTAAATTAGTCATTTTTCCAGAAAAAAAAATTTCCTCGAGTGGGCCTACTAAATATGGACCTACCTTTGTACAGAAAATAAAAAATGTGAAAATATTATAGAATAATAATTAGGTCAGGAGGAACTGCCTAGTCTAACCCTCATCTCAAAGCAGGTGTAATTAGATCAGGTTGCTCAGGGATATGTCCAGCTGAGCATTGCACAGCTACACAACCTCTCTGGGGAACCAGTTCCAGCACTTCCTCACCATAAAGGTAAAAACATTTTTCCTAATACCTAATCAGAATTTTCCACGTTACAACTTGTGTCCACTGCCTCTTATCATATCACCATATGCCTTCCAGAAAAGTCTGTCTCCATCTCCTCTATACTCTCCACTCAGATACTCATTGAGAGCGCTAAGGTCTCCTCTTGGCCGTCTCTTCTCAAGGCCGAATTGATCCAGCTCTCTCGGCCTCGAGTTGTATGCCATTTGCTACAGCCCCCTTATCACCTCATTTGGTCTCCATAAATTTGGCCCTCCTTTTTCTGGGGAGCCCAAAACTGGACATGGTATTCCACAGCCAGTCTCACAAATGCCAAATAGAGGGAAGGATCTTTCCCTGACCTGCTGATTACACTCTTGCCCATGCAAGTGACTTTCTTTGCTGTAAGGGCACACTGCTGGCTCACGCTCAAATTGCTGTTCGCTAGGCGCCTCAGATCCCTTTCTGCAGAGCTGCTTCCCAGGCAGGTGGTCCCCAGCCCATCATTTTACACAGGGTTATTCCATTCCATGGGCAAGACCTTGCATTTGCTCTTGCTGAACTTTGTGAGGTTCCTGTCAGGCTGTTTCTTCAGCTTGCCCAGGTCCCCCTGAATAGCAGCACTGCCTCCAGCACATTGCTGCCTGCAATTCCATGTCACCCACAAACTTGATGAGGCTGCAATCCATCCCATCACTGATGTCATTAGTGACGGTACTAAAGAGTGTTAGTCCCAGTATTGAACCCAGAGGGACCTCACTAGTTACTGGCTGGGTGTGACATCTGCTGTTTTCCATTAATCGAGAACCTCCCCCAGTTGCCGTGACTTTTCAAAGATGAGAGAGCAGCCTCACAACGACATCAACAAGCTCCTTCAACACCCTTGAGTGCATCACATCTGGTGCCGTGGACTTGTGTACATCCAAGTGGGCTAAGTGATCCCTAACACTGTCTTCCTCTACTGCAGGTACTGCTTCACTCTGCCAGGAGGCTTAGGCACCTGGGAGGCCTGAGGACAAGTCTCTCCAGCAAAATCCAAGGCAAAAAAGGCAATGAGTACTTCAGCCTTTTCTACACATGGCCACACTGAGTAATGGGACCATGCTCCCCTTGCTTTCCCTTTTGTTGCCAGTATACTTACAGAAACCTTTCTGGTTGCCTTCACCTCCTTGGCTTGTTTCAATTCCAGTTGAGCTTTGGGTTTCTTGACTGTATTCCTCCGTTCCCACATTCGCCCCCAATTAGCCTGCTGCTGCTTCCACCATGTGTGGCCTTCCTTTCTCTGCCTGAGCCCAGTCAGCATTCAGGCCTTTACACAGAAATCCTCTTCCTGGCTTGCCCACCTGATCTCATCACTAGCCTCTGAAAAGCCTGTATCCATCCACTGCAGCCATGAGGGCTATCCTACCACTTACCTCTCATCCCAGTACGGTCACAGTGCTGCAACTGTGCATGATCTCCTAATTCCTCCTGTTTGTTGCCGTGCTAGTGTGCGTTTGCTAAGGTGGAGCAGGAACCTAATGCCCAAAGTCATCATCTTTGCCCCCTTCTCTGTCTTGGGAGCCACCCTCCACAACTTGTTCAACCATGGTCTGCATCTGTCCCTCCTCCCTCGTTTTGCGTGGCTCAGGCTCTTATCTCTGCAGAGTTCCTGCGAAGACCCCGGGTATCTCCTCCTCGCTTCTCTGGTGGTGCATGGTCTGTTCATCACTTCTCCAGCTCGTTCCCCATGCAAGTCAGCACCTTGCTCAGTCTGCCTGTTCCCAGGTGCTCTGCAGCCCCACAGCAAGGCAGAAGCAGCCTCCCTCTGTGACCAACATGGTCAAGGTCTCCAACAAGCCAAGGTCATTAGCAGCAGTTGGTGCCAGGGAACATGCCCTGTGGGGTGTGGAAACCACCACTGCCCACCCTCCAAGCCACCCCAGCCAAATTTAAGCAGAGATGCTTTGTGTCCCTGCTGTGCTAATGGCCGTGACAAGGGTGTTGCTGCTGCTCCCCATGAGCTGGGCCCTCCCAAAGCAGGAGCTGGCCATTCCCAGCAGCAGCCTGATTCAAAGGTGCCACCAGCAGCTCCCAACGGAACTGGAAGCAGAGACTCAAACTGCTGCCCAAACCAGGAAAAGCAATCGTGAAGAGCAGCGCAGGCAGCACTCTGGGTGTCCTGCATGCTCCCAGCCCCACAAACTGAGGCTCTGTTGCGGCCCCTGTTCGCAGCACTCCGGTCCTTCACTGCCTAAGGAGCAGTTAAACAGCAACTGGGAAGGACGGGCAGGTGCCAGCCCCTCCAGCTCCAGCTTCTTCCACCAGGTCCCTTCCCACGAGCCTGCAACGGCTCAGGATCTCGGTTCACTTCCCTTGCCAGTGCCATCACACACCCCCACTGCCCTCACAGCATAGAATTCTGATGCTACTGAAACCTTCCTGTCCTACTCCCCAGTGGTCATTTCAAAGCAAAAATACACAGCTTACAAAAAAAAAATATAACATCTATCCAAGTTTAGTTGATAGTTAAATGTAATTGTGCACTAAATACAACTGTTTTGTTCATCAGGAAGAAGCTGTGATTACATGATCTTGGCTGAGAGGAGGATTTTTGTCTACAAACTCCCTCCTAAATTCGTAAGATGCTCCAGGGGACTTCTCATCTCCATGTCACACCAGATAAAATGACAGGAGGTAAAATGTCTTGTTACCTCCAGGCAAGGAAATACTATTTTCATAGCACCACATTTCATCATGGGTTTGGGCAGTGACGTTTTTGTCTCAATTCACCAGTTGGTCTTAAAGCATTTAATTTTTTGCTTTGTGTCAGGGCTTTTTGTTTTGTTTTTAATTGGTGAGGCTCCTTCACTTGTGCAGCTGCAAAGAAGAGTCGAAGGGAACCTCCCTCTTCCTTTCCATGCCCTCCTGTTCCAGAATCACAGCCTTGCAGCTGGGCAAGCAGCACAAATATTATCAGCCTCAAGCACATCTTCCCTCCCCTGCAATTATTCCCCCTGCCACTCACTAACATCGGTCTCTACACTGAGAGCATAACAAATGCGTGCTTCAAGGTACCTGTCTGTATTAGGAATTTTTAAAGCCTCCAAGTTAGCCAAGTGTCCCCTCCAACCAAAAATCAGTGGATCTGGGGCATGCACATTCCCTGCATGTCTTGGGAAATCACGCTCCAGTTCCCTATTTATGATTGTCAGGCTAACTGGGAGCCTAAACTATGCCTACACTGCCAGATATGCAGCTCCTCGGAACGTGGATGAGATTAAGGAGTGCACACATTAAGCATCTCAAGCCATTTAGATAACTGATTATACAAAGGGGAGCCTAAATCTGTAAATGCACTATAAAGATCTGAGTCAGGGGTTCCTTTTTTTCTTAAAAGTAGCAAGGTTCAAGCTCCTTAATTTAATTTGCAGAAGTATTTAGGTTGTGACCTGGAAATCCATATTTGAAAATGACACAGTCACTTATGAGCCCAAGAACATCCATGGAACTCTGACACTGAAAATTTTAACTACAGTTTATTCAATAATTTGATGATCATCTATTGATCATCCAGATGATCATCATTGATGATGATCCTCTATCATCTATTCCCACTAAAAACTACCATTCACAAGCATGTATTATATTTTAAGCATCTTACATTAGTAGGTAAGACTGCCATTTTGTTTGTAAGAACTTTAACTAAAGGAATCTGATGCTTTCTGGCTCTTCTTGGATATAAATAATAATGTTAGTGATGACATATGGTACTGCAGTTTCTCACGAAGCGGACAAGCTATTCGAGGAAAACCAATGGGTATAAAATTGCTGAAGCATCCCCCCTTGAAGGTGACTGGTGCAGAAGTCAGAAGAGCAAGATGTTGGATAAGTTGCCACCCGTGTCAGCAGAAACTTCGCTGACAGCATCACCTTCCTTTTGCTTGAGACACAACTATCTCTTTTTTCGGAAAACATTAATTCAGACTTTGGATGTTTTTTCCCTTGCACAGAAGTTTTTACACAGAAATGTTTCCTGCAGCATTTCACTGGCTTAACGATGGTGCCAGCTACTGCCTTTCAGCTGAACCTCACCCCTCTCGGGGGGCAGGCACCATCCCCAGGGCAAAGTGGCAGAGCACCCTGGGAGAACTGTCCTCACTCACTTCTAGAGACACCTCAAACCTCTAAGGAAGGCTGTTTAAAGTACACAGACTCACTTTGCACTGAAGCAGATGAGAAATATCATTTATCTGCCTGGAGATAAATTCCGAAGGCTATAACTTCCAAAATGAGAAACTTCTTAGTAGCAATAGTGATTTCTAAAATGATGTTTCAAAGATGCCATTTTATACAGTAAAACTGGCACAAAAACTCAGTAATCCTTTATACCCCACATATATTTAAGCATAATTTACTGAGATTCACAGAGTGCTTAAATCCATGCAAATCTGAGTAAAAGTATCAAGAATAAAATTACTATCTGTTAAGAATCGATTGTATTATAGTGATAAATACAGCATAAAATGTTCACACAGAATTAGAGAAGAAGATCTTTAACAGTGACCTGGAGGAGGCAATGGACTGCATTGTCACCAAGTTTGCAGATGGCACCAAATTAGGGGAGACCAGTTGATATGCTTAAGGGCAGGACTGTCATCCAGGGAGACTTGGACAGGCTGGAGGGATGAGCTGACAGGGACCTTCAGACCTCATCAGACGATTCCTGAAATACTGCATCCAGTTCTGCACCCTCCTCTCCATGCAAGAGGGACATAGATAAACTGAAGCAAGTTCAGCATAGGGTCCCCAGCCTGGTCAGGCTGGAGCAATTGCCCTGTGCTAGGATGCTCCAGCTTGGAGAAGGGGTGGTTCAGGGGACATAACGGGTCCTTTCAGTACCAGCTGGGAGGTTATCAAGAAGACAGAGCCAGGCTCTTCACCAGTGATGCAGGGTGCTACTTTTCACTGTGAGCACAGCTGAGCCGTGGACCACACTGCCCAGAGGTTGTGCAGCCTCCCTCCTTCAAGCTTTTCAAAACCCGTCTGAATAAAGTCCTGAGCAACCTGGACTGATCTCACAGCTGACCTTGCTTTAACCAGGAGAATGGGCTAGACCCTTTCGGACGTCTCTCCAACTGGAGTTATCCTGTGATCCTACCACTCTAGGTATAACAAAGGGAAAAAAAATAGAAGGGGTGTGAAACAATGGTCAAAGTTGGGATAATTAAAATATAATGCCAGTACAAGTATGATGACAGGACGACTGCGGGTGATTTTTTGTTTTAAGGAAACATCAAGATGAGAACACTTCAAAATCTCTGTTCTGAAAGGTTAGAAAAATAAATTATATTAAATTAATCTCAGAAGAGGTAGTATATTTATATTCAGTATATTTATATACAGGACTAAAAGCAACAAACAGGAACAAAATATATAAAAATATAAACTGACTTAATTGAGTTGAAAGATACTGAAAGCTAGGAGGGCACAATAAGCAGATGCAGCAAGACCTGAGAAATGAAATACTACTACGCACAGTAAGCCTTGGAAAGTAAGAGCATAACAAAATATCTTCCACAGGGAGTGGGAAGTCACAAACCAGCAAACAAATTCAAAGATATTGAGAACTGTTACCTTTGAAATAAAAAGAACTATGCATAGAATTTTACCTGTTCAAAAGAAATAACCTAAAGAATGGAAAGAGAGTGAGAGCTATCAGAAGTACTCAACATGGATTCACCAAGGGGAAATCATGTCTGACTAATCTGATCACCTTCTATGATGGTGTGACTGGATGGATGGATGAGGGGAGAGCGGTAGATGTGGTCTACCTTGACTTCAGCAAGGCATTTGACACGGTCTCCCACAGCATCCTCATAGGGAAGCTTAGGAAGAGTGGGTTAGATGAATGGACAGTGAGGTGGATAGAAAACTGGTTAAAAGACAGAGCCCAGAGGGTTGTGATTAGGGGCGTGGAGTCTAGCTGGAGGTCAGTGATGAGCGGTGTTCCCCAGGGGTCAGTACCGGGCCCAGTGCTCTTCAATATATTCATCAATGACCTGGATGAGGGGATAGAGTGCACCCTCAGCAAGTTTGCTGACGACACAAAGCTGGGAGGGGTGGCTGACACCCCAGAAGGCTGTGCCGCCATCCAGAGAGACCTGGACAGGCTGGAGAGCTGGGCGGAGAGGAACCTTATGAAATTCAATAAGGGCAANGGCACAAACTGAAGCACAGGAAGTTCCACCTAAACATGAGGAGGAACTTCTTTGCCTTGAGGGTGGCAGAGCACTGGAACAGGCTGCCCAGGGAGGTGGTGGAGTCTCCGTCTCTGGAGACATTCCAAACCCGCCTGGACGCGTTCCTGTGCAACCTGCTCTAAGGTGGCCCTGCTCTGGCAGAGGGTTGGACTAGATGATCTCCAACCCTACGATTCTGTGTTTCTGTGACTCCAGTACCCACAGCACTGGGGACACTGGAATACAGAAATAGCATCACTATTGTACAATTCTTTTGCAGAAGCAAACAAGCGAACAAGAAAAATTTTTAAAAATAGAAATAAGAGAGAGAACTCTAGTTCGGTACTTAGGCACATAAAAATGAACATGGATTTACACAGAGCAGGTCACACTTACTTAAGTTACAGTATGATGAAGTGACAATGAGAGCTAATGGGGATGAAACAATTTTTGCACTTCAGGAAAGCTTTGATATACTGCTGCATTAAAGATAGTATGTGATGGCTTTTGATATAAGTTGCAGCAAAATGGCAAGGAAAATTCTAAGAAAGACTTGGCAGTCAGTTAATTTAGGCTATCACTGGAAAAAGACTGCTGAGAAACAAATCATCAGACAAGCAAAGCATGAAGTTAACTAGAAATATTCCTAATTCTGTTCTCGCCACAAAGCAATCCCTCAGTGGAAACAAAATTTTTCCATTTATCAAAACCAGTTATTGCTGTACTTCACTAATCATAAACACTTTAAAAAAACAAACAAAAAACCACACCAGCAAACATTACTAATAATGTAAAATAATCTAAGGCTGTTAAATGTTATTCAAACTTCACATGTATGTCGTGAAGTACCCGTAAGATATTTAACAAATACACTGCTCTAAGTTCCTTATACTTGTACCCCAAAGGCAGATCCTGTGTGTTGATGGGTCCCTCCAAAAAATTGCAATACTACTCCAAAGGATTACAGCACTACCCAAACACTTTCACGTACTCAGCTAAATCCCCCACTAAACCACATTACATTTATTTTGCTAAACTTTCATACATTTAAGGCCTTTTGAGTAGTTCCACCCAACGCAATCAGAGATTAAAAACACATAATCTTGGTATTTAGGGTGTCTCAACAATATAGCACTAAACCTAAATACCATAGCTTATTAAAAGTTACTAATGTGGTGACAGAAAAAAACCCATTCTGATAAATTCACCAACACTCTTAGAGATAACAAAAGATGGAAAAAAACCAACCCACAGAAGAGAAGGATAAGATCACCTACAGATGCTCAGCAGAACATTTTTGGTATGTCAGTGCTTTTCTCCCGTCCTCTGTCTTGAAAGCGTTGGCTTTCTCCTGTAGATGCTTGCCCTCTTCCATACTTGAGGAACTACATAGACTATTGTAATCTAACAGTCCGACCTGCTTAGAACAAAGGAGTTGGGTGATATGCAGATTCACCCACAACATATAAAGCACGAAAACATCACCTGAAGTTTCAAGTACTTTATACGTTAGTGTGAAAAAACTAAGGCACAAAGCAATGTGAGAAATGGTTTTACAGCAAGTAGCCCTACGCAGTGCACCGGATACTTGTGTAGGATCACAGCATCTTCCCAAAAGCTATGCTTCAAAATCCGTAAGTTACGCCTAGTCAAAATCACTAGGGTCATACAGGGTTAAACAGAAGAAATGTAATGGCCCCTGGATACAAAGTGAGATTGATTCCTCTGGCCTTAAGCTCTGTGAAGCTGCTTCCTATCACCTATCATCTATACAGTTTAGCTTGATTTTTTTTTTCTGTTTTGTCTAATTATCTTAACACCTGAAGGAACTACACTTTAAAATCCAACTAAACAATTAAAGGTTTAATTTGTCAGTTTCTTAAGCAACTAAATGACAAATAAAAATAAATGAGCCAATAAAGTGAAGTGCTATTCAAACAGAGAAAAACAAGATGTAGTTACTTATGTAAAGACTGATTTATCTGAAATGTAAATGAAATCTTTAACAGTAATTCTTACGCAGTGAAATAAACCCAACTGCCATCTGTTGTTGATCAAAGGTCAGTTCACTATCAAGAGTTTAATAAATAATTCATTTTGCCTACTGCAAATCATGAGGGCAGCCAACATTATGGCCATTCAGAAGTATTAATTCTGTATTTTTTCACTAATATGTTTTTCTGATATCTGAAGGGAAAGTATTTTAGAAATGCAGAAATTAACTCCATATATTTGACTAGGGTGATTATTTCATCTGTCAACAGTCTTCTACAGCAACCACACAGTTGCCAGAGATCTAATACTATTGTCTGTTATGATTACATTTGTAATCCTGTTAATTTAATCTTCTTACACTTACAGTTTTTTCTTTACAAATTAATTAAATTATGACTGCTGCATGCTTTTCATTTGAATCGTACAGTTTCCATGACAGATGTTTTTCTTCTCCCTAAATGGAGCTAAATATTTCTGGTTTTAAGACAACAACAACAAAAAGAATTATCAGTTTGCCTCCTCAGCCCAGTGACAGCTTAGGTGACCGCAAATGATAATTTTTCTTTCCTCCTTTGTTTTTAAACGCCCATCTTTCATTCTTTAAAATAATACGACCACCAGAGCCTCAGGATATCCCTCATTTCCATTTGCTTTTGTTTCTCTTCCTTTCCTGCACTGTTCAATACCACCCACACTAAGTGTAGCTTCTGTCACAAGATGCAGGTGGTATATACAACGCAGTGATGTAGGTGTGCTTCGTCACTCATTCCCTGTTAGACCATCCACCTTCACCTGGAGGTAATTCAAGGCAGATCCTAGCTACTGTAGCAGGAGAGAAAAAAATTCTTAGCATGCTGCCTGTGAGCATGATAAAGAAACATATTGATTTTTAAATAAGACAGATAAAAACAACCAACCATTTGTCCTGGGTATTTTGCACACCTTCACCTTCATGGCAGCACACACAGCTTCCTTTCCTATGATTTCAGGATAAACAGACATTCCTTTACATCCTTTAGATAATCATAAAATCTGAGTTCCTCAAAAATCTGAGGTGGGGGAAAAGGAAAAAAAAAAAAAAAAACAGACTGCTTCTCATTCTCTAGGCACAACTGCTGGACTATCAATTATTTATTATTAAGTAGTGAATGTCCCTATGAAGAGAAAAGGGCATGCATACAGAGCAGACTCACAGGGAGTAAGCAGGACTGATCAGGATTTCATTATTTTTCTTTATTTACAAAGAGTTACAAAGCCTGCTGAAGTTTGGGAAAAAAACCCACAAAACCCCACCAGAATTAAAACCAACTGAAAATAATAATAAGAAGCTAAAAAAAAAGGCTAAAAAACACCCTTTCCAAAAGCTCACCTGAAGTCAATGAACAACAATGATAAAACTAAATCTTCTGAGACATAAATGGTAGACGCAATGGTTCATTTACAGCTGCTGTGAGATGTGAAGTTGGTGCTATTTATCCACCCCTCTTCTCTCCAGGAAAATCAAGAATATCCCAAGTAGACACAAAAGATCATGAACTGAACGTTCCTCAAAGCTGAAGAAACCAACATGAATTGCAGCAAGTGGGCCGCTGCTTCCAGACACAGCTTGATGACAGATTTCTTCTAGTAGCAAGTGAAGTCATATTCTCTTCAGTTCCATCCTGGTTTTTAGCTCCTGTCCCTCAGTTTGCTGTCCTTTTACTTGCACATATATAACATCATATAGGACTACACTAAAACCAGACAGCTGAAATTAATCAGATTAATACCCTCCTTCCAAAAAAAAAAAATCTTTAAAAATCAGTATTTACTTTAGAAAAAAAAATAATAACTGAGACATTTCAATGATGTATTTTCCAGCACAGGTTGCATTGGCACAAAGAGAACATCTGTGAACTCTGGAATCGCAGTTTCATAAGCAGATTTTAAAGTCAACGATGACCATTAAAGTTTAAAACCTGTAAGAAATATTTGTATCCTCTGTAACATTAATTCTAATGGGCATTCTAAAGACAGGTCTTAATCTGCACAGAAAAGATGTAATCTCTCAGACTGTATATTCCACATATATAGTAAATATAAAAGCACAAGTGTGTGTCTGCCAGGTGCCCACAGAGCTGCTTTCTAACTCCCCCTCCTCAACAGGACAAGGTGCGAAAATAAGATGGAAAAGCTCATGAGTCAAGGCAAGGACAGGGAGATCACTCAGCAGTTACCAGCACAGGCAAAACAGACTCGACTTGGGGAAATTAATTTATTTTTATTGCCAATTAATTGTAACAGAGGTACAGTCCTTTGGAATGGACTGCTCCAGCGTGGGTCCCTTGCAGGGTCACAGGTCCTGCTAGAAGGCTTGCTCCAGCTGGGCTCCTCTCCATGGGCCGCAGTACCTGCCAGGAGCCTGCTCCTGTGTGCGCTCTCTACGGGCTGCAGCTTCTTCCAGGGCACATCCACCTGCGGTACCGTGGGGTCCTTCATGGGCTGCAGGGGGACAATTTGCTTCCCTGTGATCTTCTCCACAGACTGCAAGGAATCTCTGCTCTGGCACCTGGAGCAACTCCTCTTCCTCCTTCACTGATCTTGGTGTCTGCAGGGTTGTTTCTCTCTTTTTTTTTTTTCCCCCCTCACTTCTCTATCACAGCTGCTACACAGCTTTTTTTACCCTTTCTTGAATATGTTATTACAGAGGCACCACCAGCATCACTGATGGGCTCAGCTTTGGCCTATGGCTGGTCCATCTGTGCCTAGCTCTGTCAGAGATGGGGACAGGTCCTGATGTGCTCTCACAGAAGCCACCCCTGCAGCCCCCCTGCTACCAAAACCTTGTCACGTAAACCCCAGTACAACAGTCTCACTTCTATCTGATTACAAGCCATTTAAGAAACTGTGTATCAGATTTCTATATAACATTCGCTAATGCTGCAGACAAAATATAACTCAGTTGTATAATTTACAGAAGCAGCGGGAGGACTGCACAAATCGTAAGTAATTCCACAGAAATAGAGATGCAGAGATAAAACAGCTCCTGGGACCAAAGCAGATGAACTCTTTCCTGTACTCTTCTGCGCTATCATGAAATGTAGTGGTACCATAAACTCCGTTCAGTGTTTCACAAGCATTGTATTTCTCAAGACATAAAAGCCCTCTCTCCTCAGAATAAAGTAATGTCAACTAAGTGTGATCAATGGTAGGGAATAGAATTACACAGATCTGAGGCTCTAGTCAGCCAAAACAAAGACCTGTGGAGGATAAAGAAACAGAGCAGAGCTTTGGTCGTAGTTATCTGGACTAACTCAAAAGGAAGTAAGGTGAGTACAACTCAGAGAGACAAAGCAGGATATGTCAAGAACACAAGTCTATTAGCTATCACCATAAAAAGAGGCATTACAAATTGTTTGTACCTGATCACAGGTGCTAGTCAACAGCAGTGGTAGTTTCAACTTTAAAATACATGGATTCTGATTTTCACATTTCAACTTTTAAACTAACGCTATGATACTGATTTTCATTTTAACTTCAGTTCCAGTGATAATTAATTATATCTAAAATTAAAGAAAAGATGTCACTTAGCTGTACAGAAGGATGTTAAATAATAATTTCAACATATCAATTTCTTATTAAATAGGCACTCAAGCACTTTCACTTAATCTAGTCAGTGATATTCAAAAGGAGGAAAATAAAAAGAGAATGATTTACTCAATACAATGTGAGCGGTATTTATGCTTAGTCATTAACTGGTTGAAGAATATATCCCAAGATGCGATAATGCAGATTTTCCTGACTGTATTACACATGCATTTCCTCAGACAGTTCACTTACTGAAAACCTCCCCTAATCAGCTGGCATGTCTACTTATTCCTATATTATCAACACCAAGAAATCCCTTTCATTCATAACCACTGTGGTTGTCCCACTGCCATTCATTTAATGACATTAATGTTTTTTATCAAATCTTTTGAAAGTCATAAATACAAAAATGACAATATAAAGTATTTTCCATAACTTATTTTCCTTTCACAATTTTTATATATCCAGTCTTGCTATGTTTTCCACTTCGGCTCCTTTTCAAGGAGAAAGGTGACTATACAGTGAAGTTCTCAGCTGGAATCAGATCTAAGAGTGCCTCAGACTATAGACTGTGCCAGCCTCAAACCTTACAGACCAGCCTGATCAGTAAGAACTGGTGAACAGGCTTTTTGATCAAAGGTTACACTTTGAGTTTTGTAAATAACTAAAATATTCCTCTACTTGGCAGTATGCAGCTTTCATCCCATCAAGCACAGCTGATGCTCAAGTGGATCTATCATAACGGAAAAGGCTCATACATGTCTGTGGCCCCTAAAGATGATTGTTCATTAATTTCTCTCCCCCAGTCCTATTCTGAAGAACGCTGGCTGCAGTCACATTGTGATTTTCCACTTTAAAAGACCAACCAATCTAGTAGAATCCTCTCCAAGTACTGTTTTCCTCTCCAAGCAGAATCAAATTCATGGTAAGTTGGTAAGTTACTAAAATTAACTCTCTCAGAAGAAACAATTCTTAGAAGATGTATTAAATTATTTTACAAAGTCAGCAAAAACAAAAGAGAAAAAGAGATGATTACCCCAAAATTAAAAGCATCCAAAGATGTTGTGCTCAACTACATTAAGGATGCTTTTGGAAGACAGATGGAACACAGAATCAGTGGATCACAGGGGTGTCAGAAATTTAGTGAACACAGAAGAGGGCTAAAAGTGATTAGGAGACTACTTATTTTATGCTCTTTGCCCAAAGCAAAATAAATGAGATATATATATATATACATATTTGCCTAACTATAATCGATTCTTTAAAGCCTCAAAGGATGGAGGTTGTACAATCTGAAATAGGTCTTTGCTATTCTAAACATCAGAATCTTTTTCCTGAAAATATTCTTTGCTGCAAATGAAGCTCATTAACCGTTCCTTTCCCAGCAGACACAGAGAACAATTCTTTACAGTCTTTCTCACAAAAGCATTTCACATATAAGTGTTGGTCTCATGTCTCCCCAATGTTTCTTTTTTAGGTCAAACATCCCCTTAGAATTAATTTTTTCCTAGAGGTCATGTTTTCTAGAATCATAGAATCCTTTAGCTTTGAAAAGGCCTTTAAGATCATCCAATCCAACCATTAACTTCACATACCAAGTCCACCACTAAACCATGTCCTTAAGTGCCAAATCTACACGTGTGTTAAATATCTCCAGGGATGGTGCCTCAACCACTTCCCTGAGAAGCCTCTTCCAGGGCTTGATAATCCTTCCAGTGAAGAAATTTTTCCTCAAATCCAATGTAAACTTCCCGTGGTGCAACTAGAGGCCACTTCTTCTTGTCCTATCACTGGTTACTTGAAAGAAGAGACTGACAAGTCTTTCTCGTAGTGAGGGGCCCAGAACTGAACACAGTATTTGAGTATTCTAAACTTCTGATCATCTTCCTTCATGTTTTAAAATTTAGATACCCAAAACTGGAGACAGCATTCCATGCAGAACTGAGTAAGATAGAAATTATTTGTGATCTTACATATGCAACCCCATTTTGAGATTTCCTTTTTTCTTCCTATGAGTCTACAGCAGCAGCTAACATTCAAACTGCTGTTCCTCTCAGGTTTTTTCCCTAGTGTTCCCACACAGCTAGTCACTTCCTGTCTTGAGCTGTAAATTCTGGAAACTTAACAGTATATCACACTTCCACAAAAGAATTTATTAATCCGTTCTGTGACTGCTTCAGACAGCTTCCTATATATTTTAGTGTGAAAATCATTAAGTTCATATGATTCAAAGTTTAACTAATAAATAAAAATAATAAAACACCTAGTCCATCAACCATCTGTGGCATCAAAGGGTGTTTGACATTAAAGCTAGAACAGGTGGCTCTGAATGCAGCGTGTTCTACCACCATCACCACGCTCGCTGATGTGCAGAAGTAGAGGAAATATTGCAATGCTATTATACCTTTGCTGCCCTCAGGCTACAAGCGGGTAAGAATAAACCAAGTTAGAAAATAAGAGACTGAGATGATTTTCCTGTCTTACAGCTTCAGGTAAGCTCTGGAAATCACCTACATTGCAAGATGTTCCCGTACATTTTCCTAACATCTCTCCTTCTCTTTTGTCTCTTAATTCTTCCAGCCTTCAGTTTACTTCCAATCCCCACCCCCCCCCACAAAAAAAAAAAAAAGAAAAAAAGTCAGACCTAGAGTGCCAGAACCTCACACTCTGCAACAGCAATGCAGCCATGGACCAGAAAGCCAGCTAAACACAAGGTCTTACACAGCCCTGAACTGACACGGGTCTCTAAAGAGGTGCACGTCTCTGAACAGCTATGTCTGTGTCACACTTATCTTTCTCTAGCAGCTCTATAAGCACCAGTATAAGGCACAGATTATGCATTTCATTGTTTGCTGTCCTCTTCCTTCCCTCTTTGTGTGCATTCATCTCAATTTTTCTATTCACAGACAGGATCTGACTCTCACATTAGCAAGAACAGGTACCACTTCAACCTGCCTTAAGGAACCTTCATTTCCCTGAAAGGACAATTAACAAACAAGGTTACAAAAAAACCTGTCTGTAGCTTAAACAGGTGGGAGAACAGAAGGGCTTACATGTGAAAATTAATAAATGTGAAAAAAAAAGTGAAAGTTTGAGTTAATAACAAGTTAGAAGAAATTTTAGTAGAATGGAATAGTTCAGTTGGAAGGGACCTAGAACAATCATCTCGTCCAACTGTCTGACCAATGCAGGGCTGACCAAGTCAAAGCATGTTAATAAGGACATTGTCCACAT
>VXBO01010068.1:56626-78577 GCA_013400135.1 Rhinoptilus africanus
GCAGTTTATAGTTGTGCCTGGCATTCGGGTGTCCCAGGTGAAGAATCGAGCACTTGGAGTTGTTAAATTTGCTGCCATTAATCACAGCCAAGCGCTGGCAGATGCCTCTGGAGGGGGCCTTGTCCCTCAAGAGAGGCCAACAGGAGGTGGCAGCTTGGTATCCTCCTGGAACTTGGTCATGGTGTACTGAAGGGGTGCATGGAGATGGTTGCTAAATATGTTGAAGAGAAGCAGCCCTGGAACTGGTCCCCGAGGAAGAAGCAGGGCTGTTGAGCAGTTGTAGTCCCAAAAGAAAGGTGTCAGAAGTGGGATTCGAACCCACGCCTGCAGGGGAGACTGCGACCTGAACGCAGCGCCTTAGACCGCTCGGCCATCCTGACCCCTGGATTGCTGTGTTACTACTGTACAAATTGTATATTTGCAGATGTTTTTAGTGATACTGTATTGCACTAGCTTTCTCCCATAGAGGATGTTTGAAAATACTGCAGAGTAAAATGTATGTTGTGTTGGATATAATGGAACTATAGTAACTGCTGTGAATTGGCAGGCATTTCGTTCTGTGAGTACGGAGGGTTCCTGTGTTGAGAGTAGGGGCTACTGCACAGGTCTGCCAGGTAGCAGAAGTTTGAAGGTGAAGTTTGAATCCAGCACTTTTGTTAAATTTGTGATGAGTGAGATAGATTTAATACATGGTGTCTGATCTTTGGAGTATTAATACAATCCCCTTAAGCATATAAAAACAACTCTCAGGCCATAATCATTGTTTGAACCAAGAACCTGTAAGGCTTCTCATATTTTTTTATTAATAAAATATTTGGTAAGCAAATTATTCTGGTATTTGCAACTATGTTCTGAGACAATTATGCACGGCCTCTAACTCCTCCCAGGGGGAAGCTGAAAGTGGGAATTGCAGATCTCAGTATAAACGCTTGAGCCTGTCTACTGCTTAGATGAAAGCTCCTCGATCACCAAAGATGGCACGCCTATTGCTGGAAGAGGTTTATAGCACCACAGCAGAGAGAGCGCAAGAGGTCTCATCAATGCAAAGATGTTGGAGGAAATCCTGTTTGCAGAGAGATTCAACAGTCTTCAGCAAGCAAGAATTCAGGCAACATGCAGACAACCTGCAAATCCTGGAAAACCTAATTAAAAAGCTGAGACTCAACATGCACAAATGAAAATGCTCACGCATATCATTTTTGGCCTTACTGCACATTATTCTAAATCAAAGTTTACTACAAGTTTTTAAGAATCTGTGGAAAACATCACTTTTTCCAGGTTCTAGACACAGGGAAGCTAGATACTGGAAGGTTCTGACAACAGCATGCAGCCACTATCCTGTAAGAGCTTGCAACTGCAATAAAGTCACTCTTTACTTTTAAGTGGGAGTGGGAGAAAGACACACACAGTCAATAGGCCATCCTGCTTGCCTTCAACACCCTGAGGAATTACATGTCTGTTGCACAGTAGAACCTGAAAGATTCCAAAATAAGACAGAAGTTGGAAGTGGGTAAAACCTTAGTGTAGCTTTGCTGTAACAAAAACCTAGCACACCGACAGCAAAGATCAGGAAATTATTGTTGTAGGATAATGAAACTGACCCTAGGATTTTTCCACCCTCAATTTCCATTCTCCTTCTGTTGCAAGAGACAATGTTATACTAGTGTTCTTTCTGTAAGAAAAAAAAATAAATTTAAAAAAAGCATTTGAAAATCAGAGAACGCAACAAACAGCAAAGAACTTTGTGAAATCTTTATAAACACAAAGTTCTCAAGACACCAGGAAAAGCAGAAATACTAAAAACCAAACCAGAAAACCAAAATGCTAAATATAAAATACATAAAAATCAAGCATCAGACAACTAAAACAGAAACACCTTTAAAAATACTTTGCAATTCCAAATTCATCAAGAACTGATAAAATTACTGCTGCAACTACCTCAATACGTGAAAAGAATATTCCTACAAGAAGCTAAATTCAGCATTCTTGGGTTCACTGTATCTGGGAGAAGAAATAGAAGTCTGATCAATAAGAAGTCTTGATGAGCTTAAATTTATGAGCAGCTTGGAGCAACCATGCACAAATCAGATGCTAAAATACATTTTTGAAGCCATGGGGGGGGGGGGGGGAGATTAAAAAAAATGACCAGGCTAGGTAGAGAACGATAAATAAATATTTTTCCTCCAATGTTCCTAACTTGCAAACAGTTTCTTCTCAGCTGTGAGCAAAATTAATTGTGTTAGTTGGTTATTTTGAACACAACAGTAAGGCGTAACACTTTTCCTTTAGGATTTTTTTATTTATTTCACCAGCTAAGAATAAGTAACAAAAATGAGGATCAATTTATTATTAAGATCTTTCATGTAGGTCTCCTGGGAGGCACAGTCAGCAACTCAGAAGCGAAGTCAGGCAGGATGTCATTGCCCTTGGGTAGCCAACATTCATCACAGTGGGCAGCCTTTATTGTCCACCGTGCTATAATAGTTTCTCAGTAGGGAAGGCAGCTTGTAGTAGCATGATGACGTGCAAGATAATGCCTAAAACCACAAAACTCTGTTTCAGAGCGAGCTGGTTAGAAATGAGTGTTTACAGTGGCAGCGGAAGGGAAGAAAGGCAGAATTCTCTCTTTAGTTCCCAAACACTGGCAAACATTTTTCACTCCATATCTGGTTCAGGGAACCAGAAGAATTTTCTTTGTTATGCATTTCTTGTTTGGCCATTAGTTGCTTACCTCTCTTCTACAGATCTCTACTGAACTCTGACATTTATGACACCTTTTTTCCCCAAAACAACATATCCAGGAAACACCTAGGTCTTAAAAACATTGCAAACTGTTTGGTGGTTCTTTATATGACAGGCAGATCAATCGACATTGTCAATGAATTTCTATTTTACTTCTTCAAAATGGCTGGAGAAGCTGAACTAGAGTCAATCATAGTCATTGAGCAAAAAGACAATGAAAAGATTTACAGCCAACAATTTCATACAGAAAAATGGGTCACTCAGATCCAAAGCTTTTCTCTAAACAGTGCGCTGCAGTAGAGTATGTTAAGTGAAATTGGAACTGACTACAAATTTTCCATCAGAGACACTAAGGCGCTGTGCATGTGTGCGCACACATGGATGTGTGAGAAAAAGGTAGTGGTTTGCAAGATGCTTGTTCTCTTATTTCTCATTAAATCTTTCAGGTTATCTTAAATCAGATCTTGATACTCAATTTACAGATTTTCTCCTAGTTTTTTAAGTAGTTCTCCTCACTTTGATGGACTGAGTTGCTATTTAGTGTGAATTACACATAGCAGCAGATGGCATTCCACCACACTGCGTAAGGACTCTCAGATTCAGTGAAGGACTAAACCACCTGAAGGCAAGATCTGAAATCCCTTCTTTGATGGTTTCACACACAAATGTCCAAGTCAGCCCTTCTAGTGAAGCACGGCTACACTGCTGTTGGGAATGTGAGAGGCGTGAAGCCAAGACCACAAGTAGGTGGGAGACAGATGCTTCAGTTTCCTATAGCTACTCAATTATGGTTTACAGAGTATCTATCCAATAATTGTAAGCAGCAATATGCCACGACATGATGTGCTACATACCACATTCACAGTGATGAAATACTCCCCAATATGCCTGCTCCTTTTCTTTTGGAAGACACAGGAGTGCATAAAGCGTAAAGAAATGCAGCAGCTCCCCCAAGACTTTGTGAGACTTCACAAATCAGTTAATACAAAATAAATTAAAATGTGTCCAGATAAAGATGTCATCTGCTGTTTGGTCAGATTCAGGCATACTCTTGGTTAACAAAAAGCAAGTGTAAATGGATTACTTCTCTATTAGTGGTGGGAATTGGCTGCAGCCAGCACTTCTGAATAATGCACACTGACCAGCTACTTGTTTCTGGATTTGACATTTATAAATCATGAGGTGAAAAGGTCACGTAAAAGGAAAATGAGTTGCTACAGAGCAGTAGTTACATCCACAGTTGCCATCACACTCCCATTCTGCAGCTACAACATACGGATCAAGTGTTGATACCCTGAATGGGTATGAAATATGAAAAACACTCCAGGCTCCCAACTTCCCATACAAAATGGAACAGGAATGCCATCCCTGCACTGCTGGACTGAAGCACTGTTGACACAAGCCCAGACAGGACTGACAGGGCATGAAACTAGGTCTAGGAAAATGCAAAAAGATGTAGTCTGTGAAATCTGGCCCTATTTTCTTGAAAAAAATGGGAACTGTATTACCCAACCTGTCACCTTTTTGAAAGACAAAGGCATGCAAGCGAACTTCTGAGGAAGAGAAGTCTCATATTCCCGCTAAGAAACTTCTATTCAGTGCTTTCTGTGAGAGAACTGGAAGATACAAGACACTGGATTGAAAAATATTATTGCTGTAGCATGTAAAATATTAATCATTTTAATTCTTTACAAGTACTTTATTAGAAAACAAATCTACTTGATGTTGCTTCAGTCTTGCAGATGTTTTGCTTTCAAGCAATTATACTATAGTCATATTGCCTCTCAAGACGGTTCCTAATGAGAAACCCAATTAACATTCAGCACTTTAAAAAGGTAGAATTTAAGAGTTTGGTGTTCATCTTTTCTTAGGCAGATGAACACAATTTATTTTGCATAATAAAAACAAGAATAGAAAGAAATAGAGACAACAGGTCCAGCAGGGGAACCCTTAGATACAGCTTGTTATTAATCAACTTATTTCACACAGTGGCTTCTAAGCAGCACAAGTGTAAGTGTACTCTGTGTCTGTAAAAATAATAGGAGAGAAAAACTGGATGCTCTAATTCTTGAAGGATGTTGATCACTAAGGATTAAAAGGATTGCATAAGAACATGAAAACAGCACTAGGTCTCCAGCTATGGGATAATGCAGTTATTTGAGAAATGTATGGCAGAAAGATCTGGCTTCCATTTTTATTTGTGCAATTTAGGTAATGGGAAAAGTGTATTACGCTCTTCTAAAACTACAGTGATGAAGCACAACCACAATGAACAAGGTCAACAACTGTATCTGTTTACAAACAGTCAGATTATGAATCTGCTAACTTGCGATCCTGAAAGCTCCTTACTAAGTCAGATTAATGTGGAGTTTCTGTTTATCATCCTGACATAGCTAAAGAACCTCACATCCAAACAATACAAAAGGCTCCCTTATTTTCAACACTGTAACTTTCAGTAAGAGCTCTCTGCCTATTTCCGGAATTTACAGTAAAATGTGTACAATATTGCCAAACAAAGTACAGAGAAATAACAACTCATCTATCCGGGTGTATCAACTGCAATCTCATCTGTTGGCAAAATGGATTTCAAAAGGTCAAGAAGACAGTTATTACATTTTATCAATAACTTATACCTCCAGCACACGCATATATGCAAACAGAATTAAAAATCCTTTGTCCAGCAATGAATGAGCTGAACAGAACACTCATCTTTAAATGCTTAAATTTAGTGGGGCACATGCCCCACTTATGGGGTTTTATGGTGATTTGCATTCTAAGTGGCTCAGGACTAAGTATACGTAGCAAATTGTAGTAAAACAAGCAGATTGCCTGGATTGCCCCGCCTGTCACCCTACTGCAAGGTATTGCAGTGGGCCTGCCCCTTTTGGGAAGCAGTAACTACTAATTGGAAGCATATTTGCTTCCATCAGGAACCCTGTTTTGCAGTGAATGCTGCTTCTCAGAGCTCTGAATATGGTTTATAGAACTGACACCCTCCCTTTCACTAACACTAAAATTAAGAGGGCAAAAGATGATAGAAATGAAACAGTATCTATACATAAACAGAACTTGAAAAAAATAGCAGTTTACAGATTTGGGTTTTTAATAAACTAAATATTACTCACTCTAAATCCTTAGTCTGCTCCTGGGTTAAAGAATGCAAACCAGCACTGCTCAAGCCATGCTGATTTATGAATACACACACTCCCTACCTTGTCTGAAAGGGGTCAGGGAAGAAAAAAGAAAGAACAAATTTCAGTACACACAGACCTTGGTGGTACGTTTAGAAAGATGATCTACAGGAACAGCAAAATGACCCAGATGGGAAGCGACGGTGCTTGCATGCAGTCCGCAACAACAGTGGCAGAAGCAAGCTCTGGGTCCACATCTTCTGCCAGAGGCCCCTGTGACCAGGCATCCCCGCCAGAAGTCACAATCTCCCAAAAAGATGGGGCTGGGGAGGCCGGGGGGGAGAAGGTGTGGACAAACTCCAGAAAACAGAAAGATTGCACAGCAGAAGCACACTTTATCATCTCCCACGAGACTAGGAGGAGAGAGGGCAAGTCACTCTGGTGACCATCAGATTTTGTTTCTGATTAGGCTTATCTTTGTAAGTACTTTTACTCACTTCTCTATGCCTGCAATATTGTATTTTGCAGCAGCCAAATGCAGGGAAAGACCAGGGATAAAAAGAGATTATTTTTTTCTGCAAAAAATAGTCTTATATTTTCTTTCTTCTAAACAGTTTACAAACAAAAATAAAATCTGAAATGAAAAAATGCAACTCATGAAACTACCTTTAAGACACTACTAAGGAACTTCTCTTTTTGCCTTATCTCAACCATGCATTTTTCCCCAGTTTTCTTCCCCATACAAAATTAGGCTGCTGGGCTTTTTTTGTTAATTAGAAACAAGGTCTCAAGACTAATCTAGCAACAGCAGAAGAAACTATTCCCTCCAAGAATACTTCACACTGATCCTCTGTTATATGACAGGAATTTTAAATATTGGAAAAAATTGCTAACAAAAGGCTGACTCTAAATTACCTACTTTCAAACTCTGCATATGGAAGAGTGACACAGTAATTCATCTGACAGGTAAACTGAAATAATTTTTTTTTTAAATTGAAACCTTCCTAGTCATATTAAACTATAATTTGTAAGTAGTATGTGCAAACGCATCTAAAGAATTTGCAAGAAATCTAGGTCAAAGCAATTTTTTTATTAGACCTTACGAAAGAAAAAAAAAAGTTAAGAAAATAGATGAATCCACTGAAGAGAAATACGTCTGAGAGAGAGACAGTCACAGACATGCTCAAGTCATAGCACACATCAAATAGGACATGAAACGCCCCGGAAGTATATGGGCATATCCAAATATACTAAAAAAGATTTTCAAAGAAGTCACTCTTTATTTAACATACCACTGGTCAAATCAGTCCCACTCCAAAACAAGTAACTTCAAAACAAGCCGCACGAGAATAACATTTTGGATTAATACCTTCTCCAGATGGATTTTCAACTTAATAAATAACAAACAGCATGAAATCTTGCAGCCAAAATCATACCCACTCAAATCTGAACAGAGGAAGCAGCACAGAGATGAACAGAACAATTAAGGCTGCACTAACCACCCTAAACACTCATCCCTTCTGAAACATTTTTCATCCTAAGCACTTGGAAAGATGCAGTATGATGAATGACTCAAGATACTAACATCAGCCCATTCATGGAAAAACACAGTACAGAACTCCTGAAGAAATGTGGTATCACAAGGCCAGAGCTGGATCAAAACAGCTATCACTCTTCCTAACAAAAGCCTGTAAAATCAGTTCAGCATTTAGCCTGTACATAGAAATTTGTTTCACTCAAAGAGAAAAAGCAGACCAATTTCACAGACATAAAACTGATGTCATAAAGTCACTCTCAAGAAGAAATTAAACTATAAAGCCAATTAAAATTCACCACTTCAGTAATGAAACAGCACGCAGGTTTACTTTGTCAAATGAGAGATATTGCAGAAAAAACATGAACCACATCGTCAAGGAAGTAATTGGGTAAGAACTACAGCATTTTCAAAAGAGAGGCATAAAATTCGTATTTAGGAACTCAGGAATAAGTACACAACTGGAGAAATTCAAAAGCAGACTACATCAATTCAGCAAGGAACAACGGACAATGTCTCACTGGAGAAACGCTCACCTTATTAGCATGCTTCTAACATCCACCAATTTTGTGGCCAAACACGCAAGAATAACTCTTTGCTTTTAATTTTCCTATAAGATATATATAAAGAAGAAGTTACGATGACAGAATTGAGTTACCTGTACTGCTACTTACAAAGCATGAGAACAAAAGTTTCCATTTCCAAACTTAGGCTGAAAATTTAAGGCATTAAGAGTATTTGTGAAGGCTGATTTTAAGAAAATAAGGTAATATGTCAAGTAGCTACTTGTCGCCCATGGACAGAAAGACAAATAGACAGACACCATCACAGGGCAATTCAAAGCAGAGGTCTCCTTCAGCTATTAGCCAGTAATACAGCAATTAAACAATGTAGCCTTGAGAGATTAGGTCTCATCTATACTGTGCTCTGGCATGAAACTTTCTGTCCGATTTCAACAGTCCTAAAAACACATAGCTTTTACTGGCTTCAGTCAACTATTTTTGAACTTCCAAAAAATTATTAAGAATTTAGCATTGCAGAAAACCAAGTGTAACAAAGACTGAATGCAATTCCACTTAGGAATAGTTTCATTCCCAAGATCTATACCTCCAAAAAAAGTATGAGCACAGACACTACTCATGCTGCTTTGGCCTTAGCATTCCAAGAGGGTAGCCAAAATTATTAATCTTTTATTGTGTATTTCTCTTGTTTTCTCTTTTTTCTGGCCAATTACATATTTAGGCATAAGACAGGAGCACCGCACATACTCTTAAGCCACTACGTTTTGCTTTTATCACTATGGGTGCTACCAATACTAGATATTTCTTATTTTGAAGATAATTTATGCCACAATACTTAGAAACTAGGGCTTTAAGAAAATCTATCTGGTGAATCTTTCATTCCACTAAAAATTCAAAAGAGAAATGGTCCAATTCTTTTGAATGTCCAGAAAAGCTTAACACTATGAACTCTTACACTGCTTTCTGAACCTCATTTGTAAGGTATACGCACTTGTTATACTTTACCAATCATACTGTTTGAGAACAACCCTTAAAAACTACTTGGGACTGAAAACAGCATGGAAACAGAGAAGGGACTGAAATAAACTTCAACAGATTCAGAAGCATCATAAAATTAAAGTGCAAGAAGTGCTGAATGACAGCAAATGGTAATTGAGAAGACAGATCTCAGAAAGAAAGCTCATGGGAAAACATGAAAATGGCAAGTACTTCAATTTTAAGATGGATCAGGGATTGTCTATTTGTGAGTGTTGATAATATCCTAAAATCAACAAGAAAGAAGTAGTGAAACATATGGCGCCTGTATTCAAGTCTCCATTTGCAGAGTTTTAAGGTCTATAAATCCTCAGATGTGACATTTCAGCTATAATAAGGAACAAAAAAATTGGACCTAATTATGCCTTTGTTAATAAAGTCAATTATACAGTTAATCTTCTTCTAATTAAAACTTAGCATGGTTTAACATTTTTCCTCACTTTTTCCTAGGAAACATGTATTTAGTTGTTTCCTAACGTTCTAACTATTTTTTTTGCAAGTCGTTATTAATATGGAAATTAAAATAATTGATGTTTTTCATATAGAAATACAAAGAAGAATAAGAAATTCCTTATTTTTTATTAAATCAAGATCTATGTAAAATGATATCAATAATAACAGTGACGCTTGTCAAGTGCTACTAAAATGACACGGGGCATTCAGTCCACTGTCCAGAAGCCTGATTTTTAGGATTGGAAGAGTAGAACTGAAAACAGGAGTGAACAAAGATATCACTTATTTCCTACTTGTCCATTTCCACTTAAATAGCAGCTTAAAAATCCTTAAGTATTCATTCCGAACTAGGACAGACCGTATCTTTTTTTTCTTTTTTGATTTTGGTAGAGAACTGTTTGACAGATTACCGACTGAATGTAAGAAACCTGCCTGCTTTCCGGGGCTATTTGCAGAGGGTTAAACCAGGAGGTGACCAGTATGGAACACCCTGGCCGTCATTAGCTGAGAAGCGAAGGAGTTTTTACGTACTCTTACAGTTCCAGGTGGAAGTCCGAAGGGGACCCTACACACGCTTCATCCCCAAGCTTAGCACCACTGTTCTTTTTTTAGCCAGACGGGGCTTATCTTATTACCCTTCTTAGCTGTGATCCACGTAGAACCAGAGAACATCATCATTCCAAAAGGTGCCAGCAGCACACAGGAAACAGGCAATTCAGACATTCCAGTGCCTCCCAAATGCCTAACAGGACTCAGTTGTTACAGCTTGGCTTTGTGCATCCCCATAATGTAAAATCACACTGCTTCCTTTCTCTGAATTCATGTAAGACTGATACAGGGTAACAATCAACGCCATACCTATGTTTTTTAAAAACCCATACTGCTTTGTTTAACTACACTTAAAGTCACTTGGTTTTCTGCCTGGCCTGACGCCCACACTAGTTTTTCACCATCATCTGATGAATAATTCAAGCTTTCTATGTTTGTGCGTAAATAGGTTCCTCTATTCTGTTTCAGGTATTACACCATGACCATTACAAGCACTTCCCACGTAGTCTCAAACTGTCTGCATTACGCATTTTCTCCAGCAATATTCAACTGTGGCACCTGCAAAGTAATTCTGGGCATAAGAGGAGTGAGGTGACAGGGTACGTTCTTCCCAAAATGACAACTTCACCGCTATCCCAACAGAATATATGAGGGCACAGATTACCTTTAGCACACTGTGAATGCAAGGACGTATGGAAATGCTCGAGAACGACTAAGCCCTCCAACAGAAACAGAACACTATCACGTAACGGAAATAAAATTTCAACACTTGTCAGAGGTTATATATCTAATGTTGGTGCAAGCTCACGAATTCTCCATCCACATAAAAAGCTCACTAGCACTACAACAGCCTGGTAAGTAAGAGACGCAGTTGCTTGCACCAATATAATTACACCAGCTTCTGAGTCACAGATGAAAACCATGCTGATACATTATGCAGAGCATCTATAAAAATGACTGTGCTGATAGCATTAAGTAAGAACTATGACCATGGAATGGGAAATGTTATTGTCTCCACAATACTAAATTTATCCTTCATATAACAAATACAGGGAAGTGAAATAATTAGCACTTTAAAAACATAATGAGCAATTCAACAAAAGATTCTGTCCACTCATTTTTATTCAGGTCACTCAGTATATAAGCCAGTATCAACCAAATGATTTGAACCGTGAACTGTAATGTTTCAAGGTCATTCCTTTCCAAACGTAAACAGGATTTTATCAGAAATTACATTAATTGGAAGTGAATGAAGGTTTGGGGTTTTTTCCTCTGTTCCTGTAATCTGTTTATTTTACCGGCAAGCACAGTAGGGCTACTTCAAATTTGCAAAACAAGGGAGTAAACCAAAATACTATTGTATAAAAACTTATGCAAGTTATTTTTCTCCCCACCTCTGGCTTGACACCCTGCAAAGAACAAACAGGAGACATTTGTTCCCATCTATCCTGCAACTGAAGTACTCAAGGATTTGTACCACAGAGATAGTTCCCTCCTCCAGTGTCCTCTACTCCACTCCCAGTAATACGTTTGCACCCGTTGCATCCATTATCATGAGCAGCGTTGAGGGACCAGCCACATGTAAAAAATACCATAAAATCAGTGATGCTGTGCCAGAAAAAGCCTTATGTGCTTTCAGAACTGATTAAGGAAAAAAATAACACAAATTCATACCCTCAGTAGCATGCATGTCCAGTCACTGCAGCTTAGTTCCCCGTTACCAATTAGCCAGAAGGTAGAGGCCAAAAAATACATATGGACTTAATTTAATTAAATATAAATACAAACATGTAATATTTGCTTCCCTATTGATGAACAGAAGGTAGTAATATTCTCCACACATGGCTCAAAGCTGTTAGCAACACACTATCTGACCCTTCACTAACACACGCAAAGAATCTATCATTCACCACCTGTTGATTTGTAGAGCTGACTAAAAGAAAATTATCCCACATCTTCCATACGTTAAAATAAAATCAGTCTGTCAAAGTCTGTCTCCCATGGCTCTATTCTAGACTCCAGGCCCTGCTGAAGTAGGTCTTTAAGTGAAGGGCTAAATTTCTTTGTTTCAATGAGGAAATACTGTTGCTCTGTACAGTTTTATTATATTTATTATAGTTCTAGGCTTTTAACATAGCTTCCATTAGGAGGAAAGGATCAGAACTAGAACTTCCAAACACAGATAACTTGTGCAAGGAGGACAAACCCACAAGTTTAGGCATGAATTTCAATCCAGTAGTATTCTGTAACACACTAAACCACAATCCCTGTAATCTTCTGTCACAAGCTCTATTACTTAATACCTTAATTTAAACTTAGAATTAAATGTTGTTCTTGTACCTCCCCTCTAATCAACTGGACTCAAGTCATGCCTCATGACTGGGCTCACAGATTACTACAGTTTTTAAAGCGTTCTCCTAGTGGTTTACACATAAACTACTTTTTTGCATCAGCATTTTTTACAAAAAAAAAGAGTGTAAAAATTAGCGTGATCTATCATCAATACTAAAACTGTACCCATAATGTCTAAAGATTAAGAAGAACAAAGCACGCAGAGGCAGGCTAGACAATTTAGTTGGAAGACAGGGAAAAAGTTTTGAGCCAAATGGTCACTTCAGATCTTTTGTTGCATTCATAATTAGGAGTCATGCAACTCTTACAAATACATGAACTCGTTATTGCATTGTATAAATAGAAATGCTCATTTGCACAGAGCCAAACTTTTTGTTCATGCAAAATGACTATATACTTAAGGATCTATAAAAGTATCAGCTCTTCAACATCAAGAGACTAGTTGAGACAATATCAAAACAAAGTAACACCAAAGATTACAGTTAAAAAAAAAAGAACAGAAACTTTATCTAACAGTCACATGCTAAGGAATGATCAATATGATATGGTCTTCGCTCTCGTGATCTAAGAGCCAAATGAAGAAGATGTTCTTGTGTTCCTTCTAGGTGCTCTTCCACAGCTTGACAGCTGTGTGTTTGAAGAAAGCACCTTAGAGGGTTATAGTGTGAAGCCCTTCAGGAAAGATGAGACATTTCTAGCCTGGGATTGAGAAGTAGATGGGAAGTTTGGTTTCTTTGGAAAAAATACTATAATTTTATCTTTCTTTACCTGCTAGAGTGATATAGTTAACAACATACCAAGAACAGACTGGAAGATAGTAATAAGACTGTCATTCAAGTTAATCAGTCATGTGTATCTTAAGAATAAACAAATTTGCAGGCTTCAGATATGCTACAGCTCAGAGATGGTCATAATCGTTAATTTATCACAATTCAATTTTTATTAAATGGAATAGGAATCTTCCTAAACAAGGACACGTGACAAAACACTAGTGGTTTAAAATTGCAACAGTCCAGAACTCCAAACAAACTTGAGTAATTTAATCCTGGCATGGAAACTGAATGCTCGATGCAATGAAATTTGCGTGGTGCCACTGTGTAAGCACCGTGGTATAAAATGTCAGGTACAAGCATCTGGAAAACTACAAGTTGCTTATACCAGCTTCACACCATCTCAGTCTGTATCGCTGTAGATTACCACAATTTATATTAATTTACCCATCAAAAAGTCATTATCTTCACTTTTTTCCAGACTATTCTTTAAAATCCTTCAAATAATAATAAACTTACACAAAGCGACTTACGTGCATTAAGCACACTGATGACTGCTTTTGCCCTCACACAGGTATAAATCTGGCTCATTTTGGTAAACGTGAATTAATTCACCTTGAAAATACTTCCAGACTTTTGGAAAAAGGAGATACTGTGTTTGTCATAGGAAGTTAGTTAAAGCCAGCTCCTCCTATTACCTGAAAACCTACTGGTTTACATAGAGGTGTGCAATTGCGAAACTAAAACCAGAAAACTGACCTACAACATGATTGGGTATTACAAAGAAGTGGAATAAATAAAGGAATTTTTAAAAAAATTTTTTATTATTTTTATTCTTTCTCCTCTTAGATCAACTCAGACAGCAAAAGAGACAGGTACTTTTGCCATACTGAGTTGTAATTAAAATAACTAGGAAGGAGAATTAGAAAGCAGAAAGCAATCAGCAGTTGATATAAGAATTTAGAAGAGATGACAGGGATCCTTTGCATGTTTCATGAAAATTGAATGACTTCCTCCCTATCAATGACAACTTTCAGATTTCTTCAAGGTTTCATTTATTTCCACTGAAGAAAGCCTCATGGGTTCCAGACACTGGTCTCTTATGTTGCCCAAAAGAGGTCACATGCAATGCCATGTGGCTCTTCCTTTCAGGAATTCATGTCTACTGCCCATTGCTACACCATAGAATCACAGAATAGTCTGGGTTGGAAGGAACCTTTAAAGATCATCTAGTCCAACCCTCCTACAATGATCAGGGACACCTTCAACTAGATCAGGTTGCTCAAAGCCCCATCTAACCTGACCTTGAATGTTTCCAGGGATGGAGCATCTATCATCTCTCTGGGCAACCTGGTCCAGCGTTTCACCACTCTCATTGTAAACAATTTCTTCCTCATATCTAGTCCAAATCTATGCCCTTTTAGTTTAAAGCCATTACNTCAGGAGCTGCCCACACCGAGCTGCAGGACTTGCACTTAGCCTTGTTGGACCTCATGAGGTTCACATGGACCCACTTCTCAAGCTTGTCCAGGTCCCTCTGGATGGTATTTTAAGTCGCACAAGGGTCAGAAATACAAGTTTACAATAATAAATAAGAGTCAGACAGTCATGAGGAGGTAGAAAAATGAGGTGAAACATGCTTAATAACAAGCTTTCCTGAATTACTACAGGACAGGAAGAACTGGAAACTTTGGACTCCTTTTGGACTCCATAAAGCCCTCACAAGACACAGACTCCATTGCCTACATGTCTTCCCAGATGCCCAATGCCATTCTTACCTTCCCTCAGCCCCATTCCACCACCACATTCCAATAATCTCATCCAACCAATACTAAGATTTTGTCCAGGCAGCTCATCCAAGCCCTAATCTGACCCAAAGCCAAGACCTTCTCTCTCATGGTCCCCAGCTCCAAGGATAGCTCTTTTTGTTTCACATTTTAGTCAGGATGCTTGCTCATAAGGATACCTGAACTCCAGGCACACCCCTATACCTCAATGTTTTAAGGACATTAAGAACACAAACAAGATATCCCAAATTTCACTTTTTTCAATCACCACTGTCATAGACAAAAAGCTGCAGAAAAGAACAAATGCTGGATAAATCCTGCTTGGCACTTAGACGTGAGTACTTGCACTCAGCTGAAAGTTGTGCTCTCTGGGACCCCTGAACACAGGGACACTTTGAATGGAAAGCCATGCCTGTAGGTAGATTATATCAGATGCAACGCGGCACAGCAACACTGCTACTACCCAACACTTCAGCTACAGCCTGAGGATAACCTAAGCACAGGGTTACACCGGCAGAGTACATAAAGCAGCTATTATGACAGGGACATCTGAGATAAATCTTATATTCAGAGCCTCAAATTTGATAATCTGTATTAACAGTCTGATTTAAAGGTAAGCATAAAACACACTTTAGTTTTATAAAAACAGCTGATTGTGTGTGGCCCTCTAAAACAGGTAAATCCATACTTGCTCCACTGTAGAGAGCTTACAGTGGGGATGTACAACACACAGGAAGACACTGGAAAGTAGTAAATAGAAAAAATCAATTGAGCAGTGAAGCTTTAATAAATGTTTGACTTCAAAACTTTCTTTATAATTTCTTACACGTAGCTATTCCACTGTTGCCATTCTAGAAGCTTCTAAGTCATTCACTGCTTCAGGTGGAACATAAACTCAGGTTATAACTTTTCAGGTGAGGTAGACCTCAGTTAAAATAAAAAAAAAAAGGAGGTATGACACTTTGCATATTGAAAAGTGTTTCACAGACAAATGTTCCACTTGGACCAGCTAATTCCTGCTATTATCATTCTTTCTGGCACATGGAAAATGCATGCAAAGAAAGACACTATTTATTTTTGCCATGGTGGTATACTAATGGTGCAAGAAGGTACGAGTGGGACTTCTATCAGTGATTTAAGTCCCCATTTAAAATTAGTATAATTCTTTGAAAAATATTCAATCAGAAAGTACCACAAGGAGCTTGAGGTTTCATCTAGAAGTGAGACTGACTACTAATGAATTAGCATTAGTCCTATGGCCATAACATTTTACTGCAGTTAGTGTTCATACTGACTCTGGGAAAAAGAAAAAAAAAGATGCAGTCATAAGCCCACAGAATACTATTGAAAACCCACAGAGATTTATGATAAGATCCCAAAAGATAACTAAAACCAGAAGAAGCAAATATATTTTATTTCCCATTGCATCCGTTTTCCTTGCTATTGCTGTTTGTAGTCCTGTATAAAAGCTGTTTCCTTCTCTAAAGGGGATTTAAAAGCTGTTACAGATTCTCTTTTCAGAAGCTACAGACGCTGTGATAATCATTGATTAATCATCTTGGAAATTGCTAGTATCAACTACATGGACGTCTTGGCTTTTTGGTGCAAGAAAATGCATAAGACAACCTGGAATTCAACCGCCAGAGATTCAGATGACTGAATAGATTAGGTTTCCATCAACGGTATATAAATATCAATTTCTGAAATAACAATATTAATAATTTACAATCACAAAGGAAATATAAAGAAGACTCACAAGTGAACCCAATTTCGCCACAGTGACTATAAATACTAACATTTTAGTAAGCTCTGTATTATTTATGAAATATGAAGATGATTTATTACTAAGCTATTGTACAGCTATGGTTAAACTAAGGGAAAACTAGTAATGTATTTGCTGTTATTTTAGAAGGTGTCTCCATGGAATCTAGTTGTGTTATGCCTTGGAGAAAAAAAAGTTCTGACTATACTATCAAAGTGTTATCTCTATACGCATGCCTTATTATATAAAGGTTTCTGGGCATTTGAAGCCCAGGAGACAGATGATTCCTCTCCTGTTTCCACAGCTCAAGTTCATAGTGAAATGAATGGGAATTGTTTACATACAGGGGCTACAATGAAAAAGCTTAACAATTACGCACCCATGCTATGTGTTCACATAGCATATTCTTTTTTCCTCCAAATTTGGTGTTTTCATGGGTGAGATTACCCATTGATGACAAAATGGCTCTTAGTAATCTATCCTGAGGGATGCAAGAATACCTCCCAAAACAAAAGGGTGTACATACAGTACCACTGAACAAACAAGGTAGCTACACTACCATGAGGCAATACTTTGTCTTCCAGAGGTATTCCAAGTTTGATACAGAACTGCTACAGCTTTGGTTTACATGTTTAATAAGAAATACCATACATCCATTATTGCACAGATATCAACCGTGTCTTTACAGGGATGCAAGCAGTACATCCCAGGCTAATCGGTGACCAAATGCTACTCTTTGGTCACCAGTTACTAACAGATGGTCTTACACGTCTTAAGCATTCACAGACCAACCAAGTTCCCATCTTCCACAGAAAACAGTCTTGCTTTTGCCAACACTAGCTTAAACTCTACCTAGAGTGTTGCAAATTTCCTCTTTCATTCATCTTTCACTGTTGATCACTGAAAAATTTATTATCAAAGTATTAGAAACTTGTATCTACTTCACTGTTACAGATTTCTTTATGTTCTCTCCCTCCTCTTAGGGTACTGACTTTTTTAACCCTAATAATTTTATTTGTGTGCGAAGTTATGGTACTTTCAGGAAGAGCATTTGCATACAGGACACACAAAAGACGCAAGTTACAAGAAGAGAGAGCAACAGACTAGTCTCAAAAATGAAACAGGATTGAAAATACATGAACAGCAAAAGACTTGATGAGCTCAGTCTTTCAAGAGGTCTTCACTGATCTATATGTACTTCCATAGAAAAAACTACTGGACAATATATAGCTCTTTGAACAGGCAGACAGGCAGATCTGATAGCTTGAAGTTGAATAAAAACAACAAGAAGCTAAAAATAAGTTATTAATAGCAAACACACAGGCTAATTAATACCTGGAAAACTCACAAAGGATATGGATGCATTCACAAGTGTTAATATGGGCTCACTCCAAATTTTTAAATGAAGAGTAACTTTTTTCTAAGTGGTAAGTCAAGAATTCACTCAGAGTCTGCCAGTTTCTATTATAAGGGAAGCCATTGCACATGTCCCTCTGGTTTTACAATGTCCATGTTGTGCTGCAGAAATCCCCTTGTTCCTTCACAAGTTTTAAGTTTAACTCTTTAAGTCAGGCTTCCAATACTGATTAACTATTACTCAGTAAGTACTTTGTTATTTCTCCCCTAATCTTGGGGAGTGAGCGCAGAATGGGACCCACATCCTACGGAACAAGAGAGTCTAAAAGCTTACCAGAAATATATAAATCAGCTTAGACTTTTCAGTCCAAGCCTGAAAACAACCAGATCCCGCAGAAAAAAAATAAAGAGGAGACTGGTATACGTTTCATGGCCTCGAGATATTCAAGGAGGAACTCGTACTATACACTTGTCATATAACACCACTGCACACTTTACCTTGCTGCTCAGAATCCCGTTTTTTCCTATCCCTGGGCTATGTGGGCAACATGCTACACTGACCCCACAGAAGGTGCAGGCCTTTGTTTTGTGACAAACGGCATGCTGGTAAGCTGTGTTCTGGACTCCACTGGAACCCCATTATGAGACACATCCAGCTTGTGAGTAGCCATCCTCTCTTCCCTTTGCTCCCACGTCTAACCCCCCTCCCCTTGCACGATTTCTCATGCATCGAGTGATAAAGATACTTGAGTGTATTCCTGAGGAGTAACAAAGTGAAGCTGAATGGTCCTTTACCCTCATGACATTTAAAAGTAAAGGAGGCAAAACTCCAGTTTGTTCTCAGCTGCGGAAGATTAACACAAGTCTATGTATTTTCCTCCCTATTTCTCTCTTTTCTCTCCAATTTTTTCTTCCTCTCCAAACCCTCCTATTACAGGCAGGAGAGCAACAAAAAAATAGCGCATAATCTATCTATCTCTGTTTTGCTAAAGCAATGTAAGAACGCAGGAGCAGGAGGTCACGCTTGCTTCAATATGTAATTGAGATATAGGCAGTAACCTTACGTACAGGAGAAACCCGCTAATTGTACTGCCTCAGCCACAGATAAGCGCTCTCTGACAGAGGCCCCTGCACAATCTGAAAGCTTTTGACTCACAGATCCAATAACTTCACATCTTAGAAACAGTATGACAAATCCGTAACATACCATGAGATATCCACAAGATACTCAAGACTAGGTATTGATACCAAGAAGGTAAAACTGTAGGAGCAGACGCTAGAATAAAAGAATAAATTACAGCTCACTGCTGCAGTTCACCATGTGAGCATCTGTTTCCGGCACAAAACACCGCTGATGAAATGAAGATAGCAGTGTCTTTTTGGAACACTTGAAGGTCTTCCCCAAGAGCTCTGGAGCACGTGCAATTCTTTGGCTATCCCAAACTGCTCCTTCTCTGATAGCACCAGTTCATATGCCAAAGAAGGACACCATACCTTAACGAATATCTGCTGTAGTAGACAAGAAAGCCATCCTAAATTTAAGTTCATGGCTCTATTAAGCAAAAGTATTACTATCTCCGCAGTGAATCCATTCATGAACATGCAGGAATCTTGTGCTAATCTGACACCCAATCATATTTGTCAGCAATAACTGCTTGCTTTTGTAAGGCTGTCACCTCCCATATGTATTTCAATAATACGCTTAATTTAATATTTTTGCTATAGTAACTTAAGAAATAACAGCAGCTCGCTCAAGGGTGAAACAAAAATGAATGTGAATTAACAGCTGATAGGTAATGCTGACAATCCTAGACTGCTGCCTTCAGCTATCAGCCTTAGAGAATAATGACTTCCCTATGAAAATTTCCTAGGGCATTATTAATAGGGTTTAGTTTGTTGGGAGTTTTTTTTAATTAAATTCAACTAAAAAAAGTATTTTTACATCTCTTTCCATGGTTCTGTTATTCCCCAAAGTCCTGGGGGGACAAGTAAATACAATTTCCTATGATGCAAGATGACAAACTTTATTTTAAAAAAAGGAAAAAAAAGGAAGATATTTCCTTTGATTAAGCGAATAAGGGAGAAGAGAGTTTTCAAGACATGGAGAAAGAAGATTAGAGTTACTTTTTTCTGCCTGAAGAGAAAAATAACTGTGCAAACACTGCAGTTGCTAACAAGACATTCACAAACAATTAATATGTAACCCCAGCGCCACTCAAATAATTTTCTCATTTCTAGTAGTTGGGCTCAAACCTGGACAAGACAAAAAAATCAATTGAGACTCCACAGCAATTATACCACAGCGTATATTCTAAGGATATGCTTATATGCTCTATCAGCATATGCTTTGACTACCAAAGAATGCTTATCTGTTTAGGATGCTGAAATAATTCTATTAATCTATATGAGCTCTAGGATGATAATGAGAAGTACTAAAATGTCATGACAGTAAAATGCAACACACATGCCACCAAACAGAAGGCATAAGGAAAAGCATTTCTAACACTCAGACTTCGAAGGCTTCTGATATTTTAAACAATTTTGGTTTTGAAATATCTGGTATTACTTCAGCTCAAATCTAATTACAGGAGAAAAATGGCAGGTTGCCATGCAAAAAAATTTTCCTCCTTATTTTTTACTATGTCATCAACATAGGTAACACAAGCTGTTCTTTCCCTGCTGCATTCTCTTATGGTCTTGTGCAGGAGGCAAAAGGCATCTACTCAAGAATTCATTTTTTCCCTATTATTGCACACTCATAAAACCAGAACTGACAGGACAGCAGCTTATTCATGCACAAGTCAGATCCCAATCGCGCACACTGACTGGCTTTCAGAAACCCACAGATCAATCGTTACTGTTTGGGGGGTTGCCTTGTTGCAGGCTTTTTGTTTCATTTGGGAGATGGGAAGAGTTGCAGAGGTACAGAAACAATCACACAGCAGTCTTCTTGTCTCCATTACAATAATAGGAATTAACAGAATCAAGAATATACACAGTAGGGATGGCAAGTCCTGGGTCTTTAACTACTTTAAAATACATCTAAATTTTGATGAGGCTTAACATACATACATTTAAGCTTATATGAATATTCATCTCCGAGTACTCCACCAAACCTAAAGCAATGTGCAAAGATAAGCATACCTGTAAGAGTTTCAAAAGTCAGGTCGTTAAACTGAGAATACCTACCAGAAAGGTCTAATGGAAATTAAGACAGACTGTACACCTTACTGGCCCTTGCTTAGTCCAATTCTTTCACCAGTGACATGCTAAGCAGCAGAATTTTCATAGGTGACATTCAATTTCACAGAACGCTCCTCAAATTCCCCTTCCCCTATTATTTAATCATGTTAATTAGACGGTGATCTTAATACAACTTTGCAAAGAGCAACAAGCCACCTCTGAGTAGGGAAGCAGTTTCCATAAGCTTTCCTCATTTCAGAGCACAGCAACAGACACAAAATAAATATTTTCCACATTAAGTGAAGAACTTTACATTTCCTAGTATCAGTAGCAAACAGTGTTCAAACCGACTTTATAGGTGAGAGAACAACAGAACAAGCATTTTGTTTGAATGAATAACAAAATACCATTTTCAGATGAAAACAACCAACCAACCTCGGGGCATAGTTTGGTATCTGCTCGCTCCTGAGAGGTAAGTTAAAATACCACACGCGCACTAAACTAAAAGAACACCCTGAATAAACTGTCACACGAGGGAGCAGAAACGCGTGTCGCTACAGCTTCTCTCAGCAAACACTTTCTTCCCCACGGTAGCATCTGTTAAACCAGAAACTCCTTCAAGCACCCCAGCCCCGCCGGTGCCGGCGATGCACCCACTTGCGCGGGATTTTCGCCCCCGCGGCGGGGTGGGCGCGCCCCTCCCGCTCCTCCCTGCGCCGCCGGCGGCCGCGCACCGCTCCGCGACGCTCCGTCCCGTCCCTCCCGCCGGCGGCGGG
>VXBO01010068.1:78985-163939 GCA_013400135.1 Rhinoptilus africanus
CCCCCTCCTCTCCTCAGCCCCCCACTCCTCACCTCATCGCCGGGCCGGGCCCCTCACCTCAGCGCCGGGCTCCTCTCCTCAGAGCCGGGCCGGGCCATTTACCTCGGGGCTGCCCGCCCCCCCTTCCCCGCCGTGAAGAGGCAGCTTCAGAAATCAGGTCTAGGAAGTGTGGGAGAGGATGCCAAGCGGTGTCTTCATGCAGTATTTCTCCGGAGAGTCCTCCATCCTGCTCTGAGGTGTTGGGATTTGGGGACGAGGCGTGAGGAGAGAGAAACTCACACCAGCTCTCCAGCCCGGAGCTGTCAGATGGCAATATGTGACAGGTCCGAGGCAAAGAGCTTGCAAAACAGCCCCCCTAAATACGATTTTTTAGGCTGGAAAATGTAGGTGCCGAGAGAAACGACATGATCACACTCTCACAGGCACTGCTGTGTTTCAAACCTAAGAGCTGTAAATAATTGTTAGACATTAAAAGCCCCATAAGTATCTGCGAATGGGAGTTTCTAATGTGGTTTTTAAGCCACGGCTTATCATTCCCTGCCTTCCTGAAAGACCAGTAAGAATAAACATGAGAGCACCACATTGTTTCAGATTTATAAACATACTACAAAGCCTAAAATTGTCTGACCCTAGCTGGAGTTCAGAGTTTTTGCTGAATTCTGCTTTTACAGATACAGAAAATTGCCGCTGCACAGAAACCATCTTTACAATATGAATACTAAATAAGTTCCCACTCAGAAAACAATATTGGACAACATCTGTATAATGATAACTTGCTACTCCAGTAGCAATAGTATCTACAACAGTATGTAGAGTCAAGATTACCATGTTAAAAAAGTTTCATTTATTTCACTAGACATGAGAGGAGAGCGCCGGGAGTTTATCTTAATCTGAACTCTAGCACAGCCTTCAGCAAAAACCACTGCAGAAAAAAAAGCTCAGTTACACGTAGGTGAGTATAATCAGGAGAGGAAACGCTACTTGTCGGTAATGTCAAATAAAGCGAGAGCAAGGAAGCAATTTCCCTCGCAGACTGACATGCAATGGGATAGATTATTAGACAAGATTGTGTGGGTAACTCTGCTGCAGTACTTTAAGAAACAAAAGATGATGTCACGAAGATTATAGTATTAGAAAGGGAATGAATCATGTTCACTAATTGTCTCCTCATTCTGTGTTCTTTGTAAGCCATGAGATACACAGTTCTGTACCCTCTGTCTAACAGCAGCTTCACACTATATATTATAAAAAGTTGTAAGCTATGCAGCATGCGTGACTGTACGAAGTGATAAAAAAATATAAATTGTGTAATTCTTTCACCTGGAGCTATTGATCTCGAGACAGACAGCAGGGGAAAGAGAAAAGGCAGTTTTCTGAGTGCAGCCTCAGATTTGGAATAACAGAGGGCTCGTGTATTTCTGGCTGCAGCTGGAGCTCTGCAGGAGCAGTAGGCAGCCTCTGGAGAATTTCCTAGAACAGTTTGCACCTTCGCCATCACACAGCTCTGACAAATTAGGAGGCCGAATGATGTCCTGAGTCTCAGGAGAGTAGCTTCCGACTGGGGGCTCTTACTGTCTAGGGAGTCCATTATGGGAACAAATGTCTCTGTTAAAATAATGGTGAAGAAAACATAATTTTTTTGAAATCTGCATTATCATTCTCCTCAGGGGTAGCTGTATTATCATTCTCACATCTTTCATTGTCTGTGAGGAATCTCTTCAGAACTTGTCAAATATAGCTGCTTATACAAGGGGAGATACACATACATGGATCTTTCTTACCCAAGCCATGCTGTTGTAAATTGCATGAAATTATACAAATTTTCACCTAAGATAACAAGTTCTTATAATTCCAGCTTTCAAAGGACACCAGCATCTCCTAGATGCAAATGACAAAATTGGACATTAGCAAGTAAGTGGTGGCAGCATCTGCTGTGCCAGCCAGTGAACTATGAATTGTCTGGAGGCAGACACCCATCTGAAGCTGGATGCTGTTCCTTTCTCCTTACAATTTTGCACAGCAGAAATACCCATAGAGTTGCATTTTGTTCCTACTCGACAACAAAGATTTAAATATCAGCTATGCTGCGGTGCCCCGACCAGACGACAGGCGAGGAACAATTCCTCAGCACGCAGAAGACATGCAGCTTTGTTCTCCATGAATAGCACAGCACTTTACCAATCTCTCTTCATATTACTTGGGAAGGCTCTAGTAAAATCTTTCATTTTCAAATGTATCTCCTGTAATTCCACACTGCTGATGGGCCGAGGCTCTGGCTCACAGACTTTCACCTCAGTTTTTTCCTCTCAGTGCTATTTTCACCCTTCCCCCTGACAGCAGTGCTCAGATTCTCTCTTCTCTACCTACCCTCTCCTTGTGTAACTCAAAGCTACATTCCAGCACCCTTACCTTTCATCTTCACTGCCCTAAGTAACGTTGGAATATAGGCAAGTAATAGGCAAGTACATCATCTTCCTGTGTGCTAGGTAGAATATGCATTGGGGTTTTTTAAATTTTTTTTTTTTTTACTTCTTACAGGACAAAACTAATTTTCAAAGGATATAGCTTGGAAGTTTTAGTAAAGATGTAAATAAAAGGTAACAGTTATTTCCTCATGGTTTATGATTCTTTCACCATCTCTTGTACATCCTTTTAAACTAAATACTACAGGGAGAGGGCATCAAACCAAAGTTGTTATTGTTAGGTACAGGGGGATCCAGCTGTGGGACTGGGGCCCGAATGGGAGGTTTGGAGCACAACGTCTGGCATGATCCATGTATGTCCAGCTGTGCTCAAGGGAAGAGGCACAACTAGAAGATACCATCCATCTCGCTGCTTTTCGGGTTACAGTTAAGAAGCACAAAATGAAACCAGGTGACTGGGGCTGCATAGCACATGAAGAGGCGTCCTAATTTTTTCTCAATACTATCTCAGGCCTCCCTCCCCCGCCATTGATTTATATTGACCCTGAAATTAAACTCCTCTGGAAACAATTGTGAGAGAAAGATGAAGAAAATGAGCCCAACTTGAAAGACTATGAGAAAAATACTTAGTGTCTGAAATACTGATTAAAAATGTATATCAGATTATTATGATGTATCTATATCCTAATTTTCAAAATCCTGCATCTGATTAGTTCCAAACTTTATGAAAATATTCAAGGAATTTTGAGGGGCAAGAACCATAAGACCACAGAATTTTAAGAAAAAAGAGGGAAATAAAATAGAAAAGAAGTACAAGGAGAGTGGTTGAAATGGAGGAAAAGGAGCATGTAAGGGCCTCCTGCTGTGTAGGTAGGTGTGGAGTAGGGAATGGAAGTAGACCAGCTCTTGCAGAACCCCAACAGGCTGGAATTAGGGAAACCCCAGTATGGGGATCACAAGGGGACGGTGGTATGGGGAGTAAAGTAGGGAATGCTGGCACATGGGAGCAGGAATGTGGGGCACATAAATCTCCCTTCTGTGGACACTGCCTTTGGAGGGAATGAGAACAGAAGGCAATGGAATTTTTTGTGAAAACAGGAAAATAAGACGTAAGGGATTGAGAAATTTAGGATTCCCATAAGGAATAACTGGGACTATTACACAGAGCCCTTGAAGTGAGGGGGAAAGAGAAGGAGGCACAAAGCATGTGATAGTACATTTAGAGAAAATAATCTAAATCGTGCTTACCTGAGCCTGAACTCAGCGTTGGCAGCTGCAACTCAGTTGTAGCTCTTGGAGGCATCGCTGACCATTCTCTGAAGCTCTCGGTTCAGTGGGCAGCAGTAGCCAAAAAAGCCAATGAAGCCTTAGGCTTCATCAGGACGGAGATAGCACCTCGCTGCTCTCTGCAGCCCTGAAGGACAGAGCTAGAGAAGGTACAGAGAAAGGCAACTGTCGTCAGCAAGCAACTGCCTTGTGAGGGGAGAATGAAAAGGCTGGGACTCTTCAAGGTGGAGAAGGGAGCCATGAGGACGCACACGGCTGAGGTTTACAAAATTGTGAAAGCAATAGGTAAGACAAAAAGTGGATGAGAGTGATTATTCACCAAATTCCACAGTAGTGGGCAAACTCGTTGAAACCATTACAAGTGCAAAACAGATGAAAAAAGGTACTTACCTAAACACAACAGATAGTAGTCTTCTGGAAAGCGTTACCCCAAGAGGTTCTGGAGGCAGACCTCATCAGCAGGTTCAAAAAAGAATTGGCAAAATCCATAGGCAACAGGCGTGTAAACAGTAAATGGACAGGCTGGGAATTGCCTTCAGTATCTGGAATCCAAGAACTGTGGATTCTAGGTGAACAGACTACAAAAAGTTTAGCCTTATATACTGTCTCCAAGCAGAATATGTACTGTCTCCAAATAGTATCTCCTTCTGTCACTGCTGGAGACAGTATACTGGGCTAGATAATACCTGTGATGATTTCAGCTGTTGCAAATTGCACTATGTGTGATCCCCAGGATGGTTCATATCTGTACTTTCAACCGCAAGTGTGATCTCTGTTAACTCTAGACGTGGCTAACGGCGTGCTGCTGTGTTATTTAGAATGTAAGGATAAGGCAGCAAAAAGTCTCTTTAAATTTGATAAACCAGGATGTTATATGAAAAATCCCAGTTTCACTATTAATATTCATTAAGCATGACTGGCAAAGGCCTTTGGAGGCTTGGTATAAATAGCTTCCCCTGCACTGGAATTCACAATGGACAAAATCCAATCTCTCATATAAGTTCTGAATACATAGATATCTTGCTAGGGACATTTAAAAGGTTTCTGAAGAAAAGTGTAACCATATCTCACAATCCTCATAACTGCTGATTGTTGCCCTTGAGTATCCACTCCATTTACCACCTGAGGGGTTCTCTCATACACTCCAGCAGACATGGCCAGTGGCCGTGAGTGCTTTGAATCCCTTGGACATCCATCCTTCTGAAATCAGTTATCTTTCTGGCGTCCTTTCTTCTTCCCTGACCATGTCAAACAGCCATTTTTTGTCAGTCTGTGTCACTGGCAGATTGAGCAGCAGGTTTTGGTCCATGAGAGGAAACAAGTGACAAGCCGTATGTTTTCTACAGCCTCCTGTTAGAGGAGTTTGATCAGACAAAGCAGGGGAGTTCACCCTGCCATTGCTACACAGAAAATGCACTGACAGCAATGCAAGCCTTGCCCCGTGGATGAGGCTACATTCTTTCTTTAAAAAAGGGTTTATACATAAGAAATAGAATTGTTAGGAGAAACAACTCAGAATATACCTGAATTTCAAACAATGAGTTTCATATTAATTCCCTATTAATGTGAAAGGAAAATAGCCTTATATACTAACTGAGGAAGAATACAGAATATTTTCTCACTCTGAATAAGTTCAGCATTTCCAGCATTTCAAATCTGTTGGCCATTTCCCCCTCAGACATTTTCATCACTGTAATCAATTAATTTTTTTTCCCAGTCGGTCTGCAGTAATCTACTTTTTACTGCCCTCTGTGGGCTTTGAAGGTTTTTCTTTTTCCCTTAAACATTGGAATTTAAATATCCATTCCCGGCTTCTCTTACTGAGACTTCTGCCAGGCATTTGGGGGCTTGGAGGCAAATATTTTCCCTCAAGGTTGTGTTCTTCTCAGTAGTGCATAGGAGACTTATTCAGCTCATGCATCTGTTTCCCACACATTATGCAGATTTGTATACATGAGATTAATTTACTTTGTTTTCAAAGACACCAATAATTGAGCAAGGTGTTATGAACACAGTCACAGGCTTATATCGCTTTGTGAATGTATTAAATGCTTCAGAAAGATTTTCTTAGTACTATTCAATACGATATATCATAGATCAGTTCCAGCCTTGTTTCAACATTACTGAAGTTGTGCCTCTGTAAAATAGAAAATCATAACTTTTCTGCTATTTAGTTATTCTAGGGCATACTAGTTGCAGTAGACATTATAAAACCCAAAATAAATAGAGGTTATGAGATCTTTAATGTGGTAAGAAGTTGCATCTATGGAGCACTCTGCACCAGGAAGCTGCTGGAAGCATCTGTCTTGGAGAGCGGCTGCAAGAGCAAAGTGCTATGAGTGCTGCTATTAAAAACAAAAGAGAGAAGTGCAGCATACTACTTTGGGATCAATATTTAATTTAGTGTGGCCCCTTGGTTTCCCTCAGCAGTCTCAAACAAGTCATGTGGTTGTTAACAAAGGAAGATTAGGAGAGGTCGCCGGTAGGCAGCAGAGCCAGGCCAGAGGCACCCACTGATTTGATTGAGCCATTGGTTGTCTTCTGTAAATCAGTATGAAGACTAGAAGTATGCTGAGATCATCTATGATTTCACAGAAATTATACACCCCACTACTGTAAAAACATCCCAGTATTGTCGAAACTAACAGCAGTCAAAGCATGATCATCTTGAAAAGGGGGATCTCCAATAACCACCAGGCCGTAAACCATGGGGAAAAAAAAAGCAGCTGCAAATTCCCCGACTACCGAACAAATGCTGAACTAGTTTAAATTAAAATTAAAATCTTCTGTGTTTTGATAGAAATTATGTAAGAAAACCCCAATTTAACTAAACAAAAAAGTAGAAAAAACAATCAGATTTTTTTTTTAAAAAAATCTAATTTTTCCTTTTATCTGAAAAAAAAAAGAAAAAGCCCTCCTCCACATTTTTTTCTTGAAATTTAAGAATGTGTTTATCTTTTCTTTAAAATATGTATAGGTAATTTTTTAAAAATTTCATTTTAAAATAAAAAAAATAATTGATTCATAGTAACAAAACTGAAATATTTCAGATTTTTTTAATTCCATGTTGGAAAGAAAGGGGGGAAAATACAGACCTATTTCCTGTACTCAAAGCAAATCGTAAAAGCTTTTTTTCCTGTACCTGTGTTTTTCATACAATCCTCACAAGAGATTTTCCCATTCTATGCTTAAAACCTGAATGTCCATACCACTTTTTGCTGCTACTGGGAATTCTTGGTTCCTGTCGTATTTTCTTTGCTGAATGATGCAGAGATAAATGACCGCTACTCGTAGTGCAGCAACCAGCCCATAGAATTTTTTAAGCCATACTGAAGCCAATACAAACAGGATCTCTGATTTTTTCCTGTTGCTTCTTTGTTTGTTGCAGCAGAAACCTGCTGTTTCTCAGCAGGCTGGAAACTTCTGGCATCTTCTACTTTCAGGTCCTGCATTGCAAATAGTTTCTTTTAAAAATGAAGACAAAGCATTTACAAAAACAAGTAAAAGGGTGGCAGGTGCACGTTACTGGCTGTTTTTATTGTGGATTTTCAAAGATTCTGAGTCACGGTAGATATTTTTAGCTGTGCTTGTAACCACTTTTTCTGCTACATTGCCTAGATAGATATTATTTTAATAGTGGTCTGATCTTGGTGCTAATTTGAATTTAGATCCTTTGTCAAATAAGTTAATCTCTCAAATTTCTTTCAATACACAGATCTCTAGCTACGTGATTCTTCGACCATTAAGCTTGCATTTTCAAAGGTATAGTATTTAAATGTTTTAGGACAAAAATCTCTTTAATTCTGTTTTTGGATGTATAATACACAATTACCAGTTGCATTGTTATAAATTCCAAAAAGGCAAATGTTAGTAGAGGAGCAAATTACTATAAATTAGCTATGAATACATATACAATAAAAGTGAGAAGAGGATCCCTGTATGACAAAACTATAAAATTCAGGAAACTTCATGGAAGGTATTATGTGACCTGTCTGCTTATAATGTCAGGGTCTGAACCCACTGAATAAAGACATCTTTCCTGCTCTACGTTTCTGACCTCTTAGGCAGCCCTGGTCAAAAATTGCATTATTGAAGTTCCCAAAAGATTTATCAACACTGGGAAGGACTGGAAACCAAATGCATTTGTGATTAAACTTGCATATATGATACCAAAATTGTAAACCAGGAATTTCATTATTATAAAACATAAAGCATACTGGAATCTCTGTACATTTTTTCTTAAAGTTCTAGCTCTCAATAAAGTTATATTTTGCTGCCTCCAGGTATAACTTGTTATTTTGCTTTTCTGCTTCTTTATTAAGAAGATGCAAGGATATATACCCTCAAAAGAACCTGTGTTGAAAAGAACATGTACATAGAAACTTGTGATTTTTCTCTCTTTTTTGCAAATAGTTTATTTATCATCCTAAGTATTCACAAATTTAACCTTAAATTCTGTTATAATTTCTGCTGAAAATAATGTTTATTTTGTTATCTAAAGTTTGTGCATGGGAAAACTGAATCAGTTCTCTTTTCTAAAGTGAAATCCTCACCAGCCTACATCAGAAAGTACCCCAGCTGTGTACTCTGTCATGGGATATTTCCATTTGCTACTTTTTATTCCATTATTGGATATGAGAGCTAGACCCTGACTATCTCACTGCGTGGCCAAATGTATTGGAAGGGTTTGTAACCTCAGTAAAGTGAGAAAGAATGAGGGACACGAGACATCAAAGGCACAATTCCTATCTAAATACAATATTTCAGCCAGAAGTTTAATTGCTTGACAGATAGATGATTTCTCCTGAAAGCTGGTCAGGGAAAAGAGAAACACGACAGAAGTTCTTGTCTGTCTCAAAAGCTGAGGGTGTCTCTTGCAAGAATATGAATGTCACTAAGGACGTTGCAAAATTGAACGTAAGCATTGTCAGATAGAAGCCTTTTGAGCTAGTGACCATGCATGTGGACAACCCAGGTATGGTGAATGGTCCTCTTTCATCTTTGAAAAGAAGGTACCAGTTTCCTTACTGGGTCCAAAGCCCATCTGGATGCACGCACGCTGCAGTCAAAAGGTGTTGCGTTGGAGCTAAAAATCCCACAGAAACGCATTGTTTTGGGACGGGGCTGTCTTGGAGATAACGAATCAAGCACAGGTGAAGCAAAAGGCTGTAAACCTAGGACGGATTTTAGTGTTAGATAATGTAAAGAGCCCAGGTGAGAGATTTTCTGCTTTTTGCTTTTAAGTGAAAATTTGAAGGCTGGAATTTGGATGTGGCAGTTACCATGTCTCTTGCTCACACAAGCCAAAGAAGCAGAGGTTGCAGTGTTTGGCGAGTGCTGTGGAGCAGGGACCCATGTCTCTGTTCCCTTTGCAACAAACAAGCCAGCATTCCTGTGGAAAGCTCCCCTAATGCAATTCCCACCAGAAAGTTATGTTCTAGCTCCTTCTCCAATACTTCATTATCCACAGAAAGGAAATGGACAGAAACTGCTCAGGGAGCTTAAGTGTGACAGATTGGAAGCATCTTTCCCACAGTATTTCAAAAACATTTGGTGAGAAGGAACAGGGAAATCTGAAGTCCAAGCTGGGCACAAGGGAGCTTTAAGAGCAGGCTTTCCTGTTCTCGGGGAGTGAACTATCCACGAACAACAGGCTGCAATGGGGCTCCAGAGCAGCACTGATGTCAGTCGTGCAACCCTCTGGGTCTCTCTGGAAGCTCCTGCTGGACCAGGCTGCATTGATGAGTGGCAGCTTTCAGAGTCCCACTGAAGAGAAGGACTGAACCAAGATTTGTTTCATTTTGGATATGCCAAAATTTGAGTGACTAAAAGGTCAGGTACCTATGTTTTGCTGATCCAGGATTTGGATGGGTGCTAACGGGACCTTGCTGCTTTTCCTTGAGTTGGGTCTCTGTGCCATTCTTGTGAAATACCACAGATTCCCAGCTGTACAGCCAGGATGGAGAGATGTAGTTAGCTACGAGGGACTCTCACACTATGTAGTGGGATCCCTAAAAGAGCATATATAGACTGTGGCAATGTAAGCACACATGCATAGCTGTATGAATACTTGTCTAATTTACTCTTTTTTTTGTGGTATATCAAGTGATGGGGAAATATTATCTTCTAAGAACATTTATGCAACTTTAATTATAGCCTACGGTTCTGTTAGATACACTCTAGGGCTGAAAGCTCACGATATTTCCTTTAACAGTTGCTCTATTTAAACCAACAGCAGGATGTTCTCTGGAATAGTCATGTTTTCCCCTGATGGTAAAACATAAAATAAAAAAAATCCTAAAATGCCCGTCTCACTGAACTAATACCATGAAAGGGCCAATTTTCAGTAAGCCCCAAACCACTTCAGCATTTTAGATGCAGAAATTCAGGGCGTGCAATCTGTGAAGGTATGACAGCTCAGTGGCCCAGAAGCCTGAAGCTCCTGAACTGGAGACCTGCTGGAGACCATCTCAGGCACTGACTGATGGGAAGCTGGGAAAACTATTTAAAAACAATTTTTTTGAATTTGTTTTGAAACCTTTGTAAGGTTTAACACTGCTGTGCTTTCATATACTTTCAATAAGAAGACTGACTCCTTAGATGATAAGTTTTCACGCCTGTAAAACATGTAAACAAAAAAACCCGTATCCAAATAAAAACAGTTTGGATGGAAAGATGATGAGATTTCCAAAAGTAAAAAAGAAATGCCTTAATGTAGTCTGTCAGGAGTAACTGAATATATTTCTCCCCAAGAAAATTCTCTGTAGGAAAATGATTCTTTTCTCCCGTTTGCAGACACAATATTGTATAATAGGCTTCTAATTAGCTGGTTTTAGAGTCATCATATGAAGCGAATTATTCAAAGATGTGAATATTTAGGCTGACTGAAAGAAAGCAGCTTTCAAGATATGTATCTTCATGCCAGAATGAAAGGTGAATGGCATTCTGCATTTCATTTCTCAGGACGGCAGGATACTTCATTGAAAGCAAAGATAGTTCTCCCAAGTAAAGGTCATCTGGTCATCTACCATAGGCTACCCCAAAGCCTTAACTGCAAGAAATGTCACTTACCATTAAGATAGATAACCCAGGAGTATAAGCACATGATGCTGCTTTCGCCATCGAACTGTTCTCCTTTAAAAGAGATCATGTGTGCAGAAACTTTGGACACAGGCATTAGGATCCTTGGGCAGATTGCTGCCAGTATCGCCGTGCCATCAGGGCACTGTCACTCTGCTGTAGTGCTTGGGGTCGAGTTCAGACATCAGAATCTTGGTCCACATTACACAGTTTAAAAATACAGTTGTATGAGAAATTTGTAGAGGAAAAAACATAATCAGGCTGTGCATGAACATAGTTACACAGGCAAAAGCCGGTGTAGTTTCATCATCTCCAATTAATGTTACTTGGATAATGATAAACTCAGGGTGGGGGTAAATCCTTTGCTGGCACACACTATGTCTCCAATCAGCAATTTCTTCCTGTGGTGTTTTTTATTTTATTGTTTACTATTGCTGCAGAACAACTTCAGTAGCCATCATGTTCTTTTAACAAAGTTAATGTATTGTGGTGAACCCAGAGTTCTTTGCAGCAGTGTTTGTTCCAGTACTGTTCAAATTCACTTCATAAATACTACAGAAATAGATGTCCAACTTATAAAGCAGCCCATTGTGGAAGAGATAATCTAACCCCACATCTCTAGCTCCAAGCAGGACCTGAACACTGTGTGAGAATAACAACAAAGACTACAATAAGTATAGATTTAATATTAACACTTCTTAATTATAACAGTTAGACAAAAACAAAATGGAAATTACTGCTTTTCTTGTCACTTGTTTTCCAGCTTTTTTAGAGAATCTTAGGCTCTTGGGCTTTTTATGATATGCTTTCTTAAAATTTCAAAGTAACCCAAGCAAATAGTCCAGAAGCAGAATCCAAAGCCTGATTTCCTGTGGATTTTTGTCTATTGTGAACTAAAGAATGAGTTTCCAAATTAACATTTGCTGTCTTGTGCAGAATTTATAACTATGCTCTCCTTTCTGGATTCTCTGACATTTGATAAATCATGAGGTGATACTACAGCCATTTTTTTTCTCCTCAGTCTTTCTGCTTGGCTATGTCCTAAAATTCACCTTTCTTAAAGTAGTGTCATCTTCCTACCTTGGAAGTTATCAAAACCACAGAGAGAAATGGACAGAGCAAGGCTCCAATTGCATAAATTTCACTTACAAAACAAACTGGAAGGAAACACAAGGGCACCCGAACATTTGCCCCTGCAGCTGAGATATAATTTTAACACCTCTGTATGTAATATTGAGTTGCTGTGACAATGTAGATGTCTTGCCCATGGAGAACTCATAAAATAGAGAATACATCTGAAGATATTTCATAACTCTATCACTCACCTGAAGATAAAAATCCCCTCTGAAGATTTTCAGGGAACCAGAGAATAGAACAGATAGTTCTTCTTCCACTCCCACACCATACTCTTCCTTTTTCTAAAGAAAAGATGATGGCTTTCAAAGGGACTAAGACATCACGTCGTCTATATAATATATTCCACTGAATATAATAAATGACAGTTTATCAGATTGCTGACAAAAGCCTGGCGCATTTTAAAAAAGTATATACTTGGAGACAATGTTTCCCAGTGACTGACTGATGAGAATAGCAACTCTGTTCGCTAAGCTAGTTTGAATACAGAGCAGTTAACAAATGCCATTCTGGTACAAGAATGTGCATCAGACAAATATTTGATGGAGTGAAGCTGAATGCTATATAAGAGGATATGTCACAGGAAGGATAAGGTCACCTTACTTTTACTTTACATTTATTTTGGCAGCTACCTTTGATGTACGTCTGCACTTATCAGGTTTGGAAGTTTTTTAAAAAAGCTTCTTTTAAAAGAAGCTTAATTGAAGCTAGGCGAGGCTGAGTTACTTCCTACAGTTAAGCTGACAAAACATTTTAGAGCTGTGAGCTGCAGCGTACCCTCAACGGTGAGAAGAAAGAATATGGCCACGTAAATTGGTTTCCCCCTTTCTACGCTGCACTCATGCCTGTAGCATCTTTGCAGCACAGAAGCAGAGTGACCGGTGGCTGGTAAGTGGAGAGTGGGCAGGTGGTCTTGTAGCTGAAGCACGAAGCATTCCTCGCCCACTACCTGCTTCCCTCACCCACCAACAGATTGTAAGAGGAAGATTTACCTGTCTTAGAGGGTAGAGAACACGCTAGCACAACATAAGATTTTGTAAACCTCTGAAAATACTGTTGTGAGCATCAGTCTCAATAGCCTTTTGCACTGGACACTGTTTAACAGAGATTTAATTGTTTATTACTACTCTTGATAGTCAAAAACCTGTAGAATTGTTTCAGGTGTTTAGTAATGCATGTGGTTGGACTTTATTTGCAATAGATTTATTTACAGATATAATGCATTCTGCATTTGAAACCAGTTCAATAGAGAAAAGTAAAGCCAAAGATTTAGAAGGTGCCAGTACAATTTCTTGATAAAACTTTAAAGTTAAACTTAGGGCTCTCATTAAGGAGTGGTTCTGCACTATCATAAAAGAAACAAGCACCACAGCACTTACTGTACTGAATAGGACCTGCTATCTACAGGAAAGTACTTTAGAAAATTGTATTTATGATATACATTAGGGAATTTCATTACTGTGAAGCATTTTGGTACTTCACAATAACCTTGTAGGAATAAACAGCATTTCCCTACATTTTTTCTAAGTTTAGAGTTTGGAGTGCAGCAAAATTAAGGAAGGCTTCTGATTAAAGCATTTACTAAGTAGAAAATGTGGTTCTTAATAATTTTCATTATGGTACTGCCACATCCTGGTAATGTCCAAACTCCCTCATTACGTAAGGTTTTCTATAAGTGTTCCTTATACCTACAGATCTGTTCTGGCAATGCCTAGAAGTATTCTTTCAGCCACTGCAATGATGAGTTTATCTTACACAAATCCTGCCAGGATTCACAGACATGGCATGTTTCTTTTGTTTGCGCGAAGGGGTGATTTAAAACCTGAACAGACTGAGTTTGCACAAGAACACAGCTAGAAGAGAAGGAGATGTTGTCATCTTTCCTGTTTTCAAATAGCTTGAGCGCTCACCCAAAAATCTACGGTCTAATTGGCTCCTCTGCCTGACAGCCCTTGAATCCCTGTCTCCCACTTCTCTGTAGGATATCCAGCAACCAGATCCGTGGCTAGTCTACGGTGAAGTGCTGTTTGTCTCCTTTGCAGAAGCTGTTTCATTTTGCGTGAAATAACCAACAGCTCGGAGGACTATTCAGTGAAAATGTGAACATCACTCTGCTCTAACGCTGGCATTCATCTGGGAAGGGGATAATTGCAGCTAATGAATCCACAAGTGTTTCACAATGAATAAGCATTGGAGCAAAGTGCACAACACAAGTTTCTGCCCAAATTTCCTTATCAGCAGGCTGGAGAGCAAAGCTCACTTTTATGTGCTCTCTTCAAGATATAGCAGATGGGTATTTAATGATTGCTTCCAAGTGAAATAATCTTGCAAAAGAGTCCTACTACAGAACACCATCCTGCCTCTGCTGCTCAGGGCCCTCTTCCGAGAGGTGGGGAAGAGGCTCCCATCTGCTCAGAAAGAGTGATGGGCGTACAGAGGAGTGTTTCGTTGAGACATTAGGTATTTCTCCTCTTTGGCTATTTTAAACAAACTACCTCTTAGCATTTTGGGCTCAATACATTCTGCTTTGCTCTGTCTTATTCCCAGTTTAGGGCTTCAGATTTTATTCAATAGCCAGGCAACTGAGAGTTTGCTATTTGAGGGTTGTCTCATTATCAGCAAGTAGAGATAATGCAAAGGAACAGGTCTTCATGTCGTCCAAGAAGTTACCGACAGGACCAAACCACACAGAGTGGGAGGACCCTAAAGCTTGGAAATTAAAACCTCAAAAAACATGATTGAGGGTGTGTGAAAAATACTTGAATTGTCTTTACTGCATTTTTCTAAAGGCTTACAAAGACCTACAAAACCTGTTTTCCCTCAGTTTGCATTTTAATTAACTACCCAGAAGAAACATGGAGGGAAAATCCATTTGAAAAGAAAGATACGGGGACTGAAGGGTCTGAAGCAATTTGTCAGTGGCAGATTACATCCTTTCTTTATTGCAGAACAATCTTCAGTAAGATTAATGAGAGAAACAAAATGAGTTTAATAGTGGAATCCTGTAGGGATCAAATGTTCGTGCTATGCATCTACAGTTACCATATAATCTTGTTTTAGCTGATTAGATTGTTTTATCAGGAACCCGTGCAGAAATGTAGTGAAAGATGGAGCTCAGCACGATACTTCCAAATTAAAACGTATAATGGCAGGCACAGGTCATGCTGATTCGTGTGACTGATGCACATGCAGGAAGAGTTAATACCACTGCATTTCAATAAGCTGTCACATTTCTGTGTTGTAATTTGGATGTATCATTTTAGCAGGAGGTTACAGAGATAACGTAGAAAGATGCAGAAAAGTCTCAAGATTTGGTCTCACACGGTCTAGTAAAGGAAATAAGATTTAGGTGAGAAATTTGTCTGAGAAGGATCACCTGTGTTTTCTTCCAGACAATACATAGAACATATTCCGTTTCATGGCTATCTGAAGTGCGCTGTGCTCCCCCTTAAAAAAATCATTTAAAGATCCCCTCCTGTTTGAGCCTTATTCCTTTTCTGGAATGCAGAAATATATTCTTTATGGGTATTTTTGATGGTTCAAATACAGACAATAATCTCTGCTGTATGAAGTGATACGATGAGAATGCAATTGATTTCTGGACAAATTACTGCACAGTTTTTACAAGCTATTCACTATGTATGCATTTGGCTGGAGTCAAATAATTTATTTATATTTTAAAAAGTAGCTGACCACAGTTAATCTCTTCTCTTTGGAAAAAAACCAGCTTGATGTTAGATGAAGCAATGGTCATTTATATTGACCAGCACTGTAAAGGGGAGATTTTGGATGTGGGTGGGACGAAGACAAAATCTGTAACTGTTACTCAGGTAAAGCCTTTTTATTGTGTCTATTTGTATCCTACACGGGAGACTGTCAGATGCTCAAAGGAGGGTGAAGCATTCAACTCTGGTTGCCTGTATTTCCTCTGAACCCAGACATAAAAGGGAAATACTCCTCCACCCATGTGTGACTGCATTTCGGTTTGTGGCGTTACACCCTCCGCTCTTCCCTGCAGCCAGCCATTTTCTATTCCTGTTCAAAATGCCTAAGTGCTTGAGGTAAAAGTCAGGGTCGCTTTCTGTCAAAATGGGGAACAAGTAGCTTAAATGTATTGCCCCTCAGCCATTATAACCTAAAGCTGCATATTTTTGCTTATAGAAAAACATCTTAATATTAGCCCTGAATAATCTATTTTTAGGAAGTAATATTAATCTGGAATATTCTTGCAATGTAATATTTGGCTTATATTTTTGTTAGTATGTCACCTAAGTCTTGTTTATATGTATATATGTACGTATGTACAGCTCTAAAAATGGGTAGCTTGTGTCTCGGAGCTAGGAGCTGTAGAGGAAGGCGTCTCAGAACAGCTGTTTGGTAAATCAGTCACAATGCGCTGCTTTCTCTTCCCCTGTTCTTATTCCTGAGGTCCTCGGCACGCAGCCTGCGGCACCCGGGCTTCCTCCACCCAACGGGTTTTCTTGGAGCACCCCTTCACCACTTCAAAGTACAACGAGAGGAAGAGAAATTGGTCACGGAACAGAATTTTAGCAGAGTGCATGGGCAAGCAATCGTGCCTTCATTATGCCCATTGTATGAAAACCCAACTAATAACATAATTAATGTGTTGCTACACATATACCCATACACAGCACACACATTCATATCTATACATGATCTTTGTGTTTCAGAAAGGTAAGAATAGTTATGAACGCCATTAACTGGTAGAACATCTGAATAGGTGGGGAAAGGGTTTGTAATAACAGAGAAGAATCAGAGCTGATTTAAACCAGCATACCCCAACATCACTCCACAAGTGGAAGGGATGTTCGAGCTGATTAAAGAGTGGAAGTGAGAAGTTCCATTCCAACAGTCTGCTGAAAAATGTGAAAACAGGAGCTAGCAAAGCTCTTCTTTTCTTTTGTCTTTTTTTTTTTTGTCTGTGCCTGAACCACATGCGTTTAAAACCACTGAAAAGAAATCATTTAATAAACTTTCTCAGTTATGTGTGTTGATTTTTAATAAAGTTTAAAACACAGGGGAAATTACAGAGAACTGAAAAGAAGCTTGTCTTAAGACAATATTTTAAAAGGGTAAACTACCCATCAAATCTCAATCCTAGGCAAATAATAGAATGTTTGACATCATCATTAATAAATAATTTTATTCCCCTCTTCTTAGTATCAACTTTATTTTATGAAAAATACATCTTTTCAAACTAACTTGGTATTTTCCTTAGATTACAGACGTAGTTGATAAATAATATCAGTAATGTATTCATTTTTTAAAATTCTGTCAGGCATCTACCCTAATAACATCTCACATTTTTATTAGGAAACTAGAATCACAATAATAAACTTAGCCTGCAAATATTAAATGGATTCAAAACTTGCTAAATAATGAGACTTTGAAATGAGGTGGTAAAGAGAAAATGCTTGTGTGGTAATGTGTTTAGAGGTTTCCTACAGGGATTTGATTTGAAATCTATGCTAGTGAACATTTTAGTCAGAGAAGAAAGAAAGAAAAAACAACACTGAAACAACTATGAACGACACAAAAGTTTTCATGTATGTAATGAGTAGGGAATATTCTCGATGAAGAGTCACTTGGTTAGTTTAGTAACTTCATGCAAGCAGTAGTTTGCATTTCAGTATGACCAGTATTGGATCATTGAGTCAGATTGAGTCAAGGGGAAACAGGGTCAGAGCTGAGGGATGAGAGGCTGTCCTGGAACCAGTGGGTCTGAGCAGAATAGGGCTCCTCTCCAAAGAAGACTTGGTACAAAATTCAGTCCTGTGCGAGCATAATTGTGATCTTGAAAAGTCCAGATAATTCTTGTACAGTCCTGAATGACCTTATTAATATTTTACTTAATTTGCCCAACATAAATGGAATTGCTTTTTCACAAAAGGACCTGCTTATGCCTTGGCTGCGCCAGGTCCTAAAGCCTGGACAGAGGTCCCAAGCCCTGTTATCCTGCATGTTCTCACCAGGCACTTGCTGTACTGCAGCAGGAGAGGGCAGGTCCCCGAATGCCTCTGCTTCTGTCATGTCATCGCCTCACCACCCTTGCCACGAGGGTGACTTTCTGCCTCCTTTTTTCAGTCCTCTCCCCAGTTTATATACCAGCTAAATGGATAAAATCCTCAAAATGGGAAGCAGAAATTTGAGTAACCTCTTCTCTCTGCAAGAATCAAAATTTGCGTCTCCCACCTCTCAAGATATTTACCCAGCCAGGCTCATCCATGTACAATTCAGAATAATATCTGCAGCAGTAAAATAAGCAGGGGCCGAGCCCCCTCTCTGGCCCAGGTGGCCCAGCGTGGCCCATGCCCACGTGGTGGCCTCTCCTGTACTTTCTGTTGGTAAAGATTTCGTGTTTTCTCTGGGACCAGGCGATTGCTAGCTGACACAGATTAACAAGTAAACACTCCAAATGACGGAAATAAATGTGTCTCAGCTTTGTTTTAGCCTAAAGGTGCAGGATGCCTTACAGAATACATGGTATTTAAATAAAACATTTTGTTTCTGAGATGTCTTTCACTATAGCTTGGGAGAAAGAGCAACCTTCCATTCATGTGTTAGCTTACCAGTACTTAATTCAGGGGAGGGAATCGGGTGTGAAATGAAAGAATAAACAACGTATATATCAATGTTACTTAAAAAAGCAAAAGGGTTTTAAAGAAAATCTATCTAAACCGCAGGAATCTTGGTATGGGAAAGCTCTTATTCACACTTTTTCTGCCATAAAATGCCACTGACATGTGCTCTGTAAATCCTGTGCTTTTAGCCTCAGGTGTTTGTTGCACGAGAGCACAGCTAAAAGACAAACGGTACCTCTGCTGCCATATTTATGCAGTTTAGAGAAGGGAGGGTCTGAAAAGTTAATTCATTAGAGGTAGTTTTTCTAAGTTCCTACTTTTCCTGAGCTACTGCTTCTAAGGGCCAATCTGAGAAAATGGGAAGTGGGCAAATTCACGTGTTTCTCCCTCCCCTCTGCTTGATGTGTCCACACTTTGAACATGAAGCCTGCTACTGAGAAGACCAGGAGAAAAATATGAGGAGCAGGGGAAATAAATCACACCCTGCCCCAGCCCCCGAGGCTGTCCCAGGAGACCACCACCACCACGAGTCCCTGGGAATGGCTTCCCAGGGCATTGCACCGGCAGGTCCCTGCCCTGGGGGATGGCTCTTATTGTGGGGTGTGGGGGAAGGATTCTGGGATTGTGTGAGACTTATTATGGGAACTTTAGGGGAAGAACCAAAAATGGAATAATGGCTTGAGGAAGAGCAAGCATTGGGAAAAAAAAACCTGATCTGAGCAGCCTGTCTTCTCATTAAACTCCATTTCTGACTTTTCCTGGGTGAGTGGCTCTGTTCTGTGTGTGCGTGTGTGTGTGCAGGGGCCTGTGTGCAACAACTCGGGTCAGACTGTGGCTCAGAGGGACATGTCTCCATGGTGCCACCAACCGGAGTGAGTGTGGGTGCGCCAGTGAGTCCCTGATCACCAGTATCAAGCCAGACTTGTCGGTGAGCAGGGTTTGAGAGCCAGGAATGGGCACGTGTGTGCCTGAAATAGGGAAGGGTCATAGTCGTGGTGAGCACATGGATACAAGAGTGCTGCTCAGTTCTGCAAAGACAGATGCTGGCCCCTGGCCACAGCACAGACTTCCCCTTCACTCCTTCCCATCAGAGAGAAGACCAAGGACTCCAGGATATTCATGGGTCACACACGCTGCTTGAACAGCACGAGTAGATGTGAGAAAGTTTGGTGTTCTCACAGACAATGAAATGCACCTCAAATAGGGCAACACAGTGGAGTCTTTGTGTTTTCTCAGACACCCTACATGAGCTGTTTCCGTTCTTTGTCCCATCCCTAACTGCTCAGCTTCTGTTGCAGACTTACTAAACAGTGATGCTCACATTTGAATGCAAAACACACTGTGGGGTGCTCTACCTTCAGCACAACTGCTGCTTGATCTGCTCCCACAAGACTATAGTGAAGTAGTAGTTGTCAAGACTTCCCTTGGGTGAAGCCTACAGTCGAGATGCTTCACTGCTACATATTTATTAACCCTTTACTAAAACTTCTGTGTGGCCTGTGATCATCTGCATAGGGATGCTAAAGTCCTACAGAGGACAAGCACCATCAGCTCAGACACATGTTGACTCTTTAATGCTACTAACTTTGTGACTGTAAGAAGGAAGATAATGCGGGCCATGCCATCATCTATCTGAGGTGGCAAATAGACAAGCACTGTATCTTCATCCAGTGCCCACAAATCCACTGAGATCTAGGAGGACCTGCATTAGCAACACTCCACAAAGTCACAATGGAATGAGTTGCAGGCATACAGAGTTTGCTGATCGACTTGCCACCTCCATTGGCACAAGGAACATCAGCACTACTGGCTGCCTTGGAGACCCCAAGATACAGTAGATAACTAGAATAAAGGTGTTCAGGTCTGGTCTGAAGAGTGAATTTCCCTGTCTCAAGCTGCTGTTCTGGTAAAGTTTTAGACAGCTAAAATCCAACCTGTAGTTGCTGCACATCTGGGCATGAGGATGAGCAGGCTGGCATGGCAGGGCAAGGGTCTTGCAGGAAGGCACTAAGCGTGACCCTCTACAGCCAAGCTTTACTTGCACCCATGCAAGTATAGAATCCGTGTAGAGTATTCATTCAAGTATAGGTTCCTGTAGGGCATTCATCTTGCTTTGATCTCACATCTCCCTCCTCCAAAATAGCTACTTTTTAACCAAATGTCTCTCTCAAGCCTGGCTCTAAACCAGTCCTTTCGCTAGGAGGGAAGGAATAGCTGATTTCTCAGGCAACATCATTACTCTGTGGTATAGGAACTAAGGGTGCTGTCTCCTTGTTTGTTTAGGCTTGCCTAAGAGGATGGGTATTGCTACAGAGCAGGAACTGAGAACTGATGCTGAAGACCTGCGGAGGGCATCCTGAGAGTGGCCTGGGACATCCTGAGCGTGGTCTGGGACATCCTGAGCGTGGCCTGGGATGCCTGCAGGTGCACCATGCTAATCAGTTGCAAATGAACATGGAGTAATTCCCATGCTTAATTTTGTCATTACATTGGCTTTTGGCAAAAGCTCATCTGATATGTTCTCAGGCTACCCCTAATTCTTAAACATATAGATAAAAAAAGAAGTCGCTTCTCTAAGAGCTCAAACACTGCTGCAAAGGAAAATACAGCTATAACCTGAGGATAGCAGGATGCAAGTATGACTGCAGCAGAATCAACATGGCTGGGACAGCTGTAATACAGCTGGCATAGACACCAGCAGCGCTGGAAAAGCAGGGAGAATGGGGCTTCAGTCCTCACTAGTAACCTGAAGACAAAACCTGCAGGGACCCTCTGTATTTACTCTGTTTATACACAGTTTATATGCAGAGGTTCTGGCGTGGGCAACTTTTAGTTGTTATGCAATGTGGCCTGACCTGAAAACATCTTCACTTTACTCAGCAATTCGTTGTGGGCTTGAATCAGTGAAGCAGAGATGACAGATCAGCAGTTTATTCAGTACCATTCAGCTCCATCAAGCACACCTAAAATATGAGAACGGACATTGCAGAACCAACATTTCAGCGTCAAACCTGGGAAGTTTGTATTTACATTGTTGTCAGGAAGATGCCTGCATTTTTAAAAGCCTGGGAAGCTTTGTAGCACAAATGCTAAACTTGCATAGTAACAAGCTATATTTTGGCAATAAGGTACATTCGTATGAACTTGATATTTACTGAAAGTTAGAATTCTATTAATGCTAACATAATACCAGTACAAAGACACTTAGTTCAAAGCAGCTTTGCAGTAATTACCTTGGAATTTTATCTAGTGCCTGTTTGAAAGCTAAGCTCTCAGTGCTTTACACCTTTCGTGCAACACCATGCTTTTTCCATGTCCTGCATGAAGGTGATCACAGAGGTGAAGCATGAATCTAATCCACTGTGTTATTTAATGAAGTCTCACAGCAAATGTTGAAAGTCTCTCCCTCTCTCTCCCTCCTCAGCACAGACAGTTTCACAAAGCCCAACACATTCCCAGATTCAACATTGTTTGAAGCAACTGATCCACCCTGTGACAGTCTCCTACTTAGTGACAACTTATGTTTTAACTCTGTGCGTGTCAAGTAAGTGTCAGCCTAAAGTGTTTCCCTTCCTCTTTCCAAGAGTGTCTAGAGACCTGTATCATGGGTGAATTACAAATTAATAATATTTCACACAATTTGTGAACACATGTATCTTTCCTTCAAGGAGAACACAAACAGCTCAAACACTGTGTTTCTCTTTTATTTATATGAGAGAGGTGGGAGAGACCTTTTTTGTCAGGTTTTCACCCTCCTCAAAAGGCTTTTTCTCTAGGAGAGGCTCTCACATACTGAAGTCACAGCTGCTTCTCCGCCCTACAATTACTCCTTTACCCTATTGCGCAGCTCCTAGTCTTATCCCATTTACATTTCTCTAAGACAGCATTGTTCAAAGTGATTCTAGATCTGGTTGGAAGAGATGAGAAGCACCCTGGGGAAAATGCCCCTTGTTCCCAGTTGTCTCCCTGGAGTCAGAACATGCAGTAGCACCAAGAATTCTGCATCTGAATTTAATATGATCTGTCGCTCTTAGGGTGTGACTGATGATATTAAATACTTTCACAATTTACAGGTAGCTCTGGCAGTCAGAGAATATACGAGACAGATTTTTTAACAGTTTATAACCAGGATGGATTTGGGCTACTTTTCAGAGCTATATTCCTGATGCAGTTTCCTATGACAAGTTTCAGATACAATTCTAGATACAGATTTCTTTAAATATGAGAAATATGTACTTTTCTCTTGCCTTGTTCTCAAGAGCATACACATTATCTAAATTTGAAACAAAAAGAGAACAACCTTCCCGTAAATTTTAGTATATTGTGTCAGACCAAAGTTAAAAGTTTAGCAAATGATACAAAATGAAAACAACATGTTAGACAGTGATGTAAAGCTCAGGGTGGCAACATACCATGAATAGATAGTTCTACAGCATAACTTTTAATTATTGAAGGCACTACTTTAAAGAATTACAATCCCATACATAATCATCTCTCATAGCTTTAGTGACCTATTCAATGAGTAACAAATTTTACTCTTGTAAGACTGATTTCAGACGACCTTGATCAGTGGAAGCAGTATGTAAAATTACTTTACATAGTATTATGTTAGTGAATAATTCATACTGGAATTTACTGGACACTGATAATTTCCAATAACTGCCTGCTTTGAAATCTGCATGTAGCTTTGAGTCTTTTCAGTAACAGGAATTACTTGGCGCACACTAGGAGAAAATACATGTGACCATCCAATACACAAATTTCAAATAAGCATGGCATTGTTGATATATACTCTATAGTAGAAATATATAGGGGAAAAAAGGGTTCTCATAATAATGAAGACTCATTCCTTCTTTAATCTTGTCAGAGGTAGTCTCTTAGAAGGAAAGGTGCATTTGCACTGCCCCTGTACAGCACATGGCAGACCAAATCTCATTCATTCAGACTCACATTCCTCTGAGCAACAAGATGCAGCTTGAAATATTACCCTCTCATATAGAATAATCCCTGCCAGCTCGGTGTAGGGTTCAAATACAGGAAGATACAGTCATATTACGAAGCACCTCTAGAGTTTTTAAGTTATAGATATGTTTTCAACAAGACTGATGCTCTCTTGGGCTTTATTACATCACTAACAATTACAAAGAACCAACCAACTCTTCCTTCTTCCTCCTCACCCTCAGTCCAGTCTATAGGAACACACTTTGGACCAGTTTTTCCTCATTTAACCCTTCATCTTGTGCCTTACTGGAAGGCTGATCCACTGGGAGACACAGTGAAGAGTCACAACTCACTGTAACTCTTGAAGTACACTATCGGAATTACACACGTAACATTCAACCTTTACGTGCCTTTCTATAGTGAATGTAATTTGTTACATATAAATATGTTTCAGAGATATGTAACTTCCTGCCAGATTCACGGTTTACATGGGAAGAATACAAGAATAGTTGATCTGGCGCTACTTGTTTAGTGGTTCCATATAGCAAAGAATGAGACAAGGCAATGCAAGTCACCGCTAGGAGTCCTGTGACAGAAATGCCTAAAATTGCATAGAGGTTTTCCTGTAATACAACTTATCATTGTATAAGTCACCTTGTTCTATAGTTCTATAACTCAAAAAGACCTAATCTCATTATTAGTCACATGTAAACCAAAAAAGATTAATGTGCATACTTTTTGTAGTCACAAACACCAACGCAGATAAAGTAATATCTTTCCTCTTCACTCTGGCAGTATTTCACACTCTCTGTATAAGCATAGAAACAACTACCCTCTTTTTCACCTTGTAAACTAGGCCCATAAGCAGTAATTGCTCTACTCTGTATTCCTTGCACGAGCTGCTAAATATTATATTTCTAGTAAGACACGCTTGCATTCTAAATATAACTTAAATGCGTCCTGCTTTCATAAATAATATATTGGTGACTCACTGATGTATCATAAGACATAGTTAAGTAAGAACCAGCTGGAAAACAAATCAATATTAGGTATAGGGCTGTTTTAGCATCTGTTGGTTCCTCTGATAAGAGGTTATGGAGACCTGTTAAACCATTAGTTTCCAACTTCTGCTTACACTTACAATCCCATCTAATGCATGTTCTTTGCTCCATGCAATTAAGTGAGTTGGAATCTAAGCACAGCACTGTGGTTCTGAGAGCACTACAAATACCAGCCATATGACAGGGCTGTCATCAAGTGCATCTGAATGGAGATGTTTGTGTAGCCCTTGCTGCCAAATAGCCCTTGCTGTGACAGGAGGACTGGACTTGGAACAAACTTATTTTCTGCACTGGACACAGCTAGAATAATGCATGCAATAAAGAGCAGATAACTGAAAGCAATGTAAAAAAATCCCACATAAATCAAAGTAGAATAGGCCACAGAAAGAACAAGTGAAGAAACTAAAAGTGATTAGGTAAGGCCAGTCACTACTGCTTTAAGAAGCTTTTGAGTAACTTTCTCTGGCATGGATTTTTTGTTTGATTATTGAAATCCCTATGTGTAGTCATTGCCAAGTGTATAAAATGACGTAAAAACCAGAAGAATCCATCACTTCAAGGAGCACCATGAAAACAGAGGCTTGTAAAAAGAGTTCACGCTGCTTCCCCCATACTGCAGTTTCTCCAGTCTTAGCACTTACTGACACAGTCTCCCCTTTTCAGCTTGACAGTGCAGCTGAAACACCATCCTGAGAGTGTACGTTTTCAGTGAAAAAAGTGTAGCAACCTCCTTTCCTCTCAGCTCTGTATCCACTGAACTAACCTGTGTTCTGGCACTACCCAAAGCCAGAAAGCCGGGGCTGGACAGGCAAGCCCAGCCTCTCCTTGTCAGCGCTCTCTGCTTCTGGAAGGTAAGAGGGAGACATCACACAGTCCGGGCTTTCCACAGGGACCAGCCATTTCTGCCTGTGGACAGTCTTCCCTTTGATTACTCACATTACCCTACACCGTATTGTAGCAGTAGTGTCTCGTGATGAGGACTGGGTTACAAATTGTTTCAGGGCACACACATCTCATAGCTCACCTCACCACACACGCATGTGATAGGGTAATAGTGATGCCATTAAGCTCCCAATGTGAAAACTTGATTTTAGACCAGTCTAGCACAGGTGTGCTAGACATTTGATCATAGGTGTTATCAGACACTAGGTTTTATCCTAGTATCTCATTTTCTAGTCATAAAAAACCTTAGTGACACATACTGCTTATGTGTAAAGTTAAAAAAAAAAACCCCAACAACCAGGCATAGTTCATGAGTTCACACTTCAGAAATTCCCCCCAACACTGCTATTCTTTCAACTACAATTAACCCCATCATTAACCCTATCATTAACTCAACACTGGCAACAATCCACAGTCATATCAGCAGTGTGATTATCCAAGTTATTCCTTACACTCTGTTGTTCAGGAGCACATAAGGACCTGAGAAGCTTTGCTAACAAGACACTACCGCCTTAACTAATTCAAAAAGCATTCCACATCCAATTCTCAGACAATATAGGTGCAACATCCCTCCTGCTATTGCACTTGTTGCTTTGATCCATAATCTTCTGTTTCTCTTAAACTCTGACTTTCCCCATACACTGTTAAAAATTGCACCGGTATCTCCGTAGGATCCTCTTTCCAGAGTTTCCCTTCTTGGGTCTGTTCCAAGAACTCTTCTTAAGCCCACTCACTAATCAGCAGTGATCCCAAGTAATCTTCATCAAGCCCCATCTGAGAGGACTCTGACCCTAACCTGAACTCTAACCCTAACTCTGTCCCTGACCTTAACCCTAACTTGGGCAGGGAAGGTCACCTGTGGTGCCCTGCCTTTGCCGTGGTCCTGGGGAAACATCAGGAGGTCCCTCAGGGTGAGCTGGAAGGGGTTCCCATGAGGTAAAGTGGCACATGCAGGAGCAGGGCCAAAGCCTGACAGTGTTCGTCCCACAAAGGCTCCTGCCTACCCTCCCAATACCGGAACTGCACCCATGTTACAGGTCCTCCTCCTCCTCCCCCGCCTGCGGATCAGCTTTTGGCTGACCTAAATTTGACAAGCCCTTCCTGATGCTGACAGCATTTGCCAGCAAAGCACAGCTCTGCCAGGCGCCGTTGTCTCCCACAGCAGCTGCCATGCATGGTGGTAGCTGCCCACACACATTCTCGCCTCCCCACCAGCCAGGGGACATGGCCCAACCAGCCTTACAGCTTATTACAGGGAATAGCGCAGCCCGCAGCCTCCGGAAACATACACAGTAGTGCGTCGGTAGGGAAACAGGGATGGCTTTTGTCGGCTAGCACAGCACTGCTCGCACTGCACGGTGTGCGGAGGGACTGTGGCCTCAGCCCTGCAGTCTCCTCATGCCGTCCCTGCCCCACCAGCAGTGGTGGGAGGTGGGCTTGGCCGTGGGGCAGAAGGTACAGCATCCATAAAATCACAAATGCATCCCGATTTTGAGGCAGACGTCAGCCTGATGTGAAGTGTACTTCAGAAGCACAGCTCAGCAGGGGTCGTGGCGTGAAGTGTGGGCAACACATGATTTTCATGAGCTCTCCTTGTCTCCAGCTCCTGGCATACCCGCTCCTTGTCAGACCCTCCCACCCCTGCCTCCTCATCACAGACTGGTTTGTCTTCCACACAGTCTGGCTACCACGTATGGAATGGCCATTGCTTTGGAAGGATCCAGCATCTTGCTTAGTGCTCATCCTCTGTGGGGAAAGCTTCTCTAGGAAGGAGACATCTTCTGCACAGCTGGCCAGTACCTGGGGACAGGCACAGGGCTGCTGCCACCCTGGGACGCTGTATTTGTCACTAGTGCTGAGAGAGGTCAGGCCAGCCAGGGTCATTCTGAGCTCCATCAGGGACAGCCAAGGGTGAAGAACACTCTTTAAAAAGAGTCTCTCCTATGCCAAATGTTGTCTCATTTTTGCGCATGAGTGTCAAAACTTTTCCTAGAACCTGCTACTGGAGAGCCACCTTCCTGAAGGTCTGTGTGGGCCTTGCTTTCACGGGATCAGATGAGACTGCTCCAAAGCAATCCCCTCCACACCCCCAAAACGTGGGTAGATGGGTTTCTGCTTCCTCATAGAGTTCATCTCCTACCCTTCCCGAGATACTGAAACCAGACAGCTAACTGGGGGCTGCAAGAGGCCAGAAATGAAGATTATGAAAGGCAGGAGATGCCACAAAGACCCTCTTTGTGGTGCCAAAGAGAAGCCCTCTAGAATAACTCCAGCTGCTATCAAGAGCTGTTGTTTCTGAACAGCAGGAGACCCCACCAGAGAAGGATGCACTCCACCTCTGCAACTGCTCCCGAGCAGGAACAGGAGAAGGTGTGAAAGGCTGTGGGCACTTGTCTGTGCAGGGCCATTGTGCCTCAGCTGCTGCTGTGAGGGAGGGAAGCAAGGGTCCCTGCCAGGTACTGATGGTTAGGAAGGGGACAAAGCAGATGTCCTCAGTGTGAAGCCAGTGACAAAGCCTGCCTTGCCCTTCCCTCCTCCCTCGCAGCTGCCCAGCCTGCCAGCCTTGCCCGCGGGCTGAGCTTTGTGCAGGCTGTGACACGTGCAGAGAAACACGAGTGTATCTTGGGGGCTGGTGAAGCCGAGAGGTGAGCAGAGCATGGCTGAGGTAAGTATAACTGCCTCTGAGAGGTGGTATGGGAAGAGGTATATACCTACACGAATGCTTAGGATCCAAATAATTTTCATGTTTTTCTCTATCTGTGCACTTGTGCATTTGTAGTAATTGGCCACAGTCACCTACTCCAAAAGGCCAGCGTGGGCTGAGTGATCAAAGAGGCATTAAAGGCATCTGAGTGGGCTGCAGTACGTGCATATGTACCACCAAAACACCCTGCAATTTCTTCTTGTTGACCAGGTTGCAAGTATTTAAGATGTAAAGTTGGGTTGCTTAGCAATGATGTCTGCACTCCTCAGCTAGAAATGATGGGCCAGAACCCTGTGGTGTCCCCGAGGAAAGGAACGCATCTGAAAACCAAACACCTAGTGTGGATGCAAGAGCTACTGCTCTGTCAGTCCATCTGGACCACTCTCATTTCAGCCGCACGGGGAGAAGCAGCTCATTGTAAAATGAAAACAGTATAAATGGGTAGGGAACATGGTTTTCAGAGTCAAAAAATATCCTTACTGCAACAAAGATCATCTTGCAGACCACACCTTTTCCTGTCTGACAGCCCAAGGCAGAAGCAAAGTCAGTTTTAAGAAATGACCTGTCATTGCTGCAACTAGTAATATCAGACTGACTCTATCAACTTTGCATGCAAATCTGCTCAAATACTGGAAAGACTTTCTGCCAACTTAAGTCTTCATTTAAAGGAACTCCGAGAACAATATTGCTATAAAACTTTCAGTGCAGGAAATGGGAGTTCTTTCCCTATCTTAATTTCATAATTGACTGAACTGTTTTGAATGAAATGTTCCAAGAATGTCATCTTGAAGTAGCACCTGGCAGGCAACCGGTGAGAGTCTAACAAAGTTATAAGCAATTGGAAGCGGAGTCTTATAATGGAAAGTGTCAGGAAACCTTAATAACAGGCTGTGTTACTAACCCTCTATGAGAGAATAGAATATTTTTCTTCACAATATTCATTTAGCTGAAGTTGTGTAGGTGGCAGCTTTTAGCAGGTGCAGAATAAATATTTCCTGAGAAATATCATTGAAGAAGAAGAAAATAATTTAAATTATCAATTAAGGTATTAAGCTTGCCAAATTAAATGCAGATAACATCCATATTCATTATTCTGCCATTTCACTGATCTCTTTTATTCCTAACTTTTTAATAGCACTATAGACCTATGTAGTGCTCTTCCACATTCTAATATATTCTCAGCTGACAGGAGAAATGACATGCAAAAGAGAACTTTTTTGAAAAAGAAGGGACCTATCTGCCCTTCAGTAAATGTCCAGCTTTTCCATGTAATGCATGAAGTAGCTGACATTCATATTTTGCAGGAGATTAATGGAGGATTTTAATTCCTCTGAAGTGATTAATAAAAACAGTAGCAACATGTATTTTGAAGTGAATCTTTCGATATTTATCCAGATCCTTTTGATATTAGTTGGAAACTAGCCATTACTTTCAACAGGTTTGGAGTCAGGCTCTAAACCATTCTTACAATTTACGAAAAAAGAAAGTCTGGATTCCAAAGGAATGGAGTTTCATTATTCTACAGAAGTAATTGTAAAATTTTTGGACCGACTTCTGAGAGAAAACTACACACACACACACACAAAAAGCCAACTAAAATAGTGACAATGGGAATGCTCTGTTTTAATTCAGACACATTACAAAACCCACAGAGAGGTCATGCTGCCAACCTGCTGTGCACTCGTTTCTGTGCTTATCACTGGCATAACCTCTCTAGCTTTTCTTTTTTTTTCTATAAATAAGAGGGGTGGAGGTGCTGTCTTACATTTGTTGTGAGGGCGGCTGCTTATCTGATAGCCCAGAATTCCTCCCGTTGTACTTACACTATCTTTAAATGGAAATGAAAGCTAATAGATGAGCCATTTACCTTCACTCTGGGCTGTCTAATCCAGCACAGCCCAATACACCAAGTTAGATGCACAGGTTTTGTTGGCAATATTTTTCTGACATAGTTTCATAGTCTTTTAAGCACCTTCCTATATTGACTCTTATGTCACATCTCCAAATGTTTTGTCGCTGTGTAGGCAGCAGACCTATATTTGGCAACCAAAGTGCTGTGAATCCCTGATCCAAAACAGGATACAGCAAGGTCCATAAAAATATAACTGTCAGCTCTGAAGCAAGTCTGGATTTGGGGGGAGGGGATGAAGGTGGAGTTTTTGGCAGGAAGGCAAAGTTCTGAAATCGATAGCAGTTCTAGTATCTTCAAAGTAAACTGGCTGTAAAACTGCAATATTCATGCATTCTTAACCCCACGGATAGCCTCATAGATAAAGAAGGATTTTGTGATTAAGCAGATTTTAGGAAGATAGATCTGAAAGTTCTGGGGTGGCTCCCCGGGGTGGCTCCCCAGAGTGGCAGTGAGCTCTGGCTGCTCCTGAGCACTCCCTGCCTTGACGCTGTAGGTGGCTGACCAAGAGATGAGGGCTTTCCAAAGGGAAGAGAGAGAGAAGCAGTGCCAGGTTCAAGGAGCAACAGGTTGACAAGGCACAAGGCCAATTCCCTCTAATCAGTAGCATCCTGGGTAAGGGCACCATTGGCACTTGGGTAGGGTTTGTGGAAAGTAAGAAGGAACTCACTGTAGCTTTCTTCTGTGGAGTGGAGGTGAAGCTGTGGGAGATCCCATTCACAAATGGGGGAAGGGACTGGGGAAATGAACGGGGCAGGAGGTGGGTGACAATTCTGGAGGAGGAAAACTTGACAGGACACAGATAGGGGGGCCTAGGGGGAGTAAGTATTGACATGTTTGCTCATGTCCCCAAAACACATGGGGAATGGGCAGGACAGTTTATTCCACACTGTGGATATGTTTAAAAGAATTAATTAAAGACTGGGAACTGCCACTCTGTGGCTGTTCATAACATGTTCTTGAGAATACAGCTAGAGCTCTAAGATGGAATATGTAGGTTTTAGAGCCTAAGTTCAGGTCATTTCAGGAATCACTCTTTGGGCTTCTGCTCCTTTGAAGTAATTTGTTTCAGACTATTTTAGGGTATGCACTGAGGAATGAATTCAAGAGCCAAAATGCCAGCAGAAAATGTTCATATATTTGCATCCTGTGCTTGAACCCAATGCAGAACAATGTTCTACCATCACACTGTCCTCGGGGGAAATGGCTGTAGTTCAGAAAGAATTTCCCGTTGACTCACCACACAGTGAGGTGTAGTGGTGAGGAATTAATTAGTCTACACATACTGCTGAAATGCTTCTTATTTTAACTGCTGTTTTTCATCTAATCATGGTATATGAATGGAAAGCTACATGTATTTTCACTTCTAATTCTTCTAAATGTGGTTGCTACACCATTTACTCATGCTGAGGGCTTGACAGCAACTACCTTGATGTGAAAACTGTTAGTGCAGTGAGTGTTCAGTCATCTTTGTTCCCTTTTTGAGTTCCTGTTTTGTTCTACTAGGCATTATCCTGTGAACTTCTTCATTTCTACTATTGCCTATCCAGGGCTAACATCAACATGCCAGTTACCTGAGAGCAAAGAAAATTTAATTTATTGCAGTGTAAGCCCTTTTGTGACAGTGAAAGAGTGTGTGATGGGGCCTACAGAAACTCACTTGGGAGCAGTGTTAGGGAAGAGGGGAAGAGTTTGGCATGAAAAGATGTCTTGCCTTGCAGCTCACCGATTTTATAGTCATTCATATTGCTCTGCATAACGCAAGATGTATTAAAAAAGACAATATGTTCATACACGTTGTTTCCTTACTCCCCTCAGTAGAGTTGTTCAGACATGAGGGGAAAAGTAGCCAATATTGTTGTGGGGAATTCGGGGAGCTGATGCACTCACCAAGGCTGGATCTTCCCCAGTGCTTCATTGCTGTTCAGGCCAGGTCTCTCTAGATCATTAGACAGATGCTGAATTTGTAAGTTGGCAGAACTCATATATGGTACCCTCATATCATAACGTTAGAACAGCTTCATTCACAGAGTTCGCTGGAGGCTGAAAAAGGAGTATTTATGACAAGATGGGAATGACAAGGCAGATGAGTCTTTATACACAGTAGTAAGATTTTATTTCAACACAGAACAGGGATCCAACACAGCAGTGAATAAGTCTGTCAGTCCTCTTCTTGGCACTGTCCTAATCCTTCACACAGCCTTTTTATGTAGCCTCTTCTGGGGCTCCCCATAATGCCAAAATTTGCTTATTACTGCAAGGCCTGCCAAGAATTTCCCAAATGGAAATTCCTTTTCCAAAAGGAAAAATATTCTCAGCCTTCAATAGCTTAGAAAGAGATGTTTAAAATGAGAATTAATACAAGTTTAAAGGAATGTATTTGAAAAAAGGGAAATATGTCTTAAATTCCTTGTTTCCAAATAAAGAAACCCAAACAAACAAACAAAAAAACCAAGCCAGCAACAAACCCCTCGTCTTTCTTACCAAAGATTTTATTTAGATTACTTTTGTAAGATTTCTTTTCCACTTTTTAATAGACTTGAACTATCCCATTGCAGCTTTAATTAGGATAACCTTTCATCTGTTTATATTCTACCAGTGACATTTGAAGATTGGCCTTCAGTGAGAGCTTTGGGTGATGTGTACACTGAGGCTTCGGAAACTTCTTCTGGACAAGCTGACAGCAAAATATTACCCTTCTAAATGTCAATAAGCTAGACATCAATTGTCAGCTTGCATCATTTCTAAAAGCCAGCTCTCTCTGTAGATTAGATCAAAAGTCAGATGCACACTGAAAAAAATAGCACTAGATTTTGATCATGTATTGAGCATTTTTATCCCTTGGGACTTGAGTGAAGAATGTTATACGTGAAGACTAACTTACTGTTGCACAGTTCTAAAAAATAGAATAAAGATTTATAGATCAATTTTTAGAATATTGAGCAGGTGCCCTAATGGATTTTTTTAATATAAAGGTACATTAAAAAGTGATGCCTACTAAGAGGAAAAATACAAAGCATGAATTTTAAAGAAGTATCAGTACTAACACCAGTTTGTGTAGGGGGGCCATGGAGTGGAAAGAAGTTGTGGCTGAAGTTGAGCACATCTAGTGGTGAGACCATGTGTTTTACAGATTAAAAATACATGTGTTGAAGAAAATACATTATTTACTTTTCTCTGCTATGTGGCCTGTTTCTTCCTGTATCATGTTAGTGATTTACCTTTTGCATCGGGTAATTACCATCATTAATTAACAGTGAGGTCTTGAGCAATTACTGGAAGCTGTTTTTAATTCTCTTGGTATTACAGTGTTCCTTTTTTTTTGGCACATCCAATTTTGTCTGGAGTGGTAGGAGATGTATGTTCCTTTCAGTTTGCTCCATAGTGAAGGAAGCTTCTAACTTAATTTCCTCCCTCTTTATTGCAGTGGTATATTTGAAGAAGAATCATAAAATATTTCTATTGACAAAAATATAAAAAAGAATATAGTACATGATATATATATATATCATATATACGAATGAAAGCCACCTTTCCACACAACGATTTTACAGTCCTTCATAGTTTTCTATGCTATTGGACAAATATTTTTCAATTATTGGAGCTCCAAAACAATTTAGAACCTCCAATAGGGCCATAATCATAGAATCATGGAACCATAGAATGGTTTGGATTGGAAGGGACCATTAAGGGTTATCTATTTCCAACCCCTCTGCCATGGGCAGGGACACCTTCTGCTAGACCATGTTGCTCTAAGCCTCATCCAACCTGGCAGACGTGATCTGGCCCAGTTCTCTGGATCATTGTTAGCTGCTAAACCAACTACAACAAACATTTACAAAGAGCTCCGTTTGCTCTTGATGCCCCTGCAGAAGCTGTATTGTCTGTGCTTAGCTTAGTGCTCAGCTGTGCCCTTTTAGGTTTTGATGGAGAAAGCAAAGCAGACTGTAATAATCCAGGCATTCCAGCCCCCCCCCCCATCTCACACCTCCATGCTGAACCACTCCCTTTCCCACTTCCCCTTCATCTCCTCCATGTGCTTTAATTGATGTTCATTTCAGAGGTAAGGAAAGACTTGCCCCAGGGACATACAAAGCATTAATAATTGTATTCCAAAGATTTATAGTTGAATCCATACATCTGTGACAGAAGTCCCTCATACATCATCTCTTGATCACAGCACTTTACTTAGGCATGTATCTGACAGACAAATTGATAAGCTTTTCTATTCCAAGCAAACCTCTAATATCCCTTTTTAGTCTCTCATTCTTTTTCACTTTGGCGTTTATCATGACTGTGAACTTGCAGGGAAATGCATTATGATAGCTCTGTCTGGTAATAAAATAAGTTGTGGGAGATGGAGAGATCCATTTGGTGTTGACTCCATTTGCAGAGCTTGGCAGTCATTCAGTTGTTAATTAGAGACATACTGTTGCTGTAACATTACTAACTTGACCTATTACCAATCTTCTCTTTGTATTGTAGAGCTTTACCGAGTGTGATGGATGTGAGATGTACTGATGTAACTCTCTACACTATATACCATCACAAATAGTGTTATTTTAAGTAAGTGCTACCACTAGCAGCCAAGAAACAGATGAGCTGATGATCTCCATCTTAGTAAATAAAAAAAATCCATAACATTAGACTATTAGTTGCTTTCCTAATACTGACTTTTTCTCTCTGACACATCATATTGTTCCTGTTAATCTCTTGTAACTTGACTAAGCCTAAGAGAATATGAAAATTGTTTGTCTACCTCTTCTCCTTTCTGAAAAGAAGGACTGTTACAATGACATGGCTGTGATGCTGTTGGGGTTGGATTTGTATTCCACAGAAGTCATCCAGCTTTAGAAATCTAAAACTTTTGCGGCAAGCCAAGACAGTGATCGAGGCTTCTCTATGGTCAAGGGAAGATGCATCCAGCCGTTCATTACACTGGAAACACAGACATGTAGCTTAGATATAATGCTTAACTTCTAGATTTCTAAAGTTAGATGAGATGAATCCAATTCAAATGGATTACCCGTGCTTCTGTAATGACCTGAATCAGCTCTTGTGAAAGTAAGTGAAAGTTTACCATTGACCTCCATGGGACTGAAACCTTATTCAGACAGCAATACAATTATACCATTGTCTTAATGCTTTGTGATAACAATTGTGCTAATGATGATATTGATAGGTCATCACTGAGATTGCTCAAGGCATAAAATCGGCTGACAGTTATTACTGACCCATAAATCCCTATTTCTTTGGCCTTCTTTCATTATCAGGCATCTCACCATTCAGAAGGAAAAGTCTTCTCCATTTTAGATTTGGGTAGGCTGGGACAGATCACCTCCATTGACAAGTATTACGAAACTTGCGTAGTTGCCCACTGAGCATTGAGTGAAAGTTTTTTCTGTAACTGATTCATCTCTTCATGTGTTCCTAAGCACTTATAAGAAAAAAAATACAGGCCTGAGGCAGATCAAATAGAAAAAGATAGAAAGGATTCAGGAGGATCAAAGTGAGAAAAGGTTATTCCCAAATGCTTTCTGAAGTGGCAGTCTTCAGTGCTGAACTGAAAGTGCTCTACAGTTGTATTACCTATTTGCAATCAGAGCCTGGAGTATTCCAATGGGGAAATGGTCTCCACTGTAGGAGTCATTCTACATCCCAAACAAAAAATTGTTTTTTAAATTGCACTTGTTTTACAAAGTAGGAATTTTCAATTCTCCTTCTTGCATTTGTCTAATTTATTTTATGTATTTCTGTGGCAATGGGCTGTCACAACAGTGAATGGAGTTATATTGCCCTAGCAGCAGCTGAGTTTACTCAATAGTGTTCTAGCATAGCAAGGTATTTCTGAGCAGGCATAAAACTCCATTTAAACATGACTTATTGTTTATGATATCTCCTTCTAAGTGTTATCCATTCACTGTCTATCATTATGAATTCTAGATTCAGGATGATAGAATTTTTTGAAACAGATGAAACAAAAAGTAACCTTTCATTGACCAAAAACCCCTAAAATACATGTTTTTCTTAGTTTCTGGATATTCTAACCTAAATGTTCAATATTCATTAATGGCTTTTGCAAGTCACTAATCATCTGTTCACTTTAGATATACCTTTAATTATATAATTTATTCAGAACTCTTCACATCTGTCCTTTTGGCTTGTTTTGAGTCTTTCGCTATTCTTACCCATTCCTTATGTAACTCACACATGTTGTACTGCAGCATTTGATTTTTTTTTTTTTTGACTCAAGAAAGCAGAGAGGAAAGAAGATGATGCATGGATTTTTGTGTTGTTTTTTTTTGTTTGCTTGTTTGGGTTTTTTACATTTGGTTATTATCTTACATACAAGCTGTCAAAGTGCTACTGCTCTGCTACCTAAAAAGCACCTTAGAGCCACAGCTCAAGTTGAAACCACAGCAGGTTTCTTAAAATAGGCATTCTCTCGGTTATTTAACTGGTTGAAATTTAATTAACACCCAACCCCATATATTGTCCCAGTGATAAGTTTAGCTATAACTATATCACCTTCAGAAACAGCATTTGAACCTCAGTCTCCATATCCCAAGAGAACTGGCTGTGCTAGGGAGGACCAGCTTCTCTTTTACCCATTCAATCTGCTCTACTTTGTATAGATAATTACTTACTACATTAAGGGCAGGGCAGGAGATAGGGAGAAAGGGGAGGAAGTAAGAGGTTGTATCTTACTAGTTAAGACATCAGTTAGGGGTGAAAAGACTGGGGGAGTCGCTGCAAGAAACATGCGTAAGAGGAAAAATTGCTTCGCTGACACTGACAGTTATCTGGTTTGGTGTGTTAAATATTTTATTTAAGCGACTGACCCAGGATGTGATTTCACGTCCCTGATTTGAATCACACAGGTTTGCCTGATGCCCGAAAAAGTTTCCTTGGATGGGACGCTTCACTAGATTAAGTCTCAGCAGACTTTCAGAGGCGGAGGGGGAGGTGCTGAGGTTCTATTACTGCTTCAGGTGATGACAAGTATTTTGTCAAGGTCATTATCCTTAGGGAACTTCTGCAGTAAGGACAGTTAGTAAATTATGAACCTGCAGCCAATAACCGTGTCTGTCCTGGGGTGTGTTTATTTTTCCTTTTTTCCCCATTGAATAAGGCATACCATCTGAAAAGAGGTTCATAATTTATGATATTTTAGGATCAAAGGACCTTTCTCAGCCATCTCCAGTGAAATAAAATATTAATTGAAGGAGCCCTCTAGCAAAACAACAGAAATATAGAAATACAACTTTCAAACCTGCAGAGGGGATGGCTGTCTTCGGTATTCAAAAACTTCTTAGGAATGTTGACTTTGCCCTCTCTTTTCACATTCATGATTAAGGAGTCCATAAAGCTTCATCTTTGATTAGCCTCTGCCTTTCTAGGCAGCACAATACGCAATTGACAAACTTTGGCCTCGATTTATAATATTTTTGCAGCTGAACAATTCACCCAGTCATTAAAATTGGGGACTGCTCATTACACACTAATAAAAGAAGTAAAAAAATAACAGTGCTTTGCTCAAACAGCCACACCATATTTTCTGCTGGTTTTAGGTGGTGTAACATCAGAACATTCTTCTCTGGATATCACTCAGGGATAGCACAGTCAGCATTCTGTACTATCTGATTTCTGAAGAACTCTTTTTTAAAAACTAGAGTTGTCTGTGTTTTGTGGGAAGGCTGGCACCTCACTCTGGCTTAGAGGTTCCCCTAGACTGCAGTTAGGCCTAATTACCTTTGAGGATCTTAGCATAGATGCTTCACAGAGCTGTGCTGCAAATATTTGCATTCTCACAAATCTTATTTGAGCTCATGTGAAAATTTTAGCACTTTGGTTACAATACTGTAGTAATGCAGGGAATGATGTTAAGAAAAGTTAGCAGCAGGCTACTAGTAATCCTGTTTCATCACAGGTTAAACCCAGTTGGCTACGGACATAGGTATGGGAAACTGCTAACCGTGGAGATCCCAGTCTGCTTATTTGTTAGTGGATTTATGGAAAGTTTGGAAGCAAATAACATGCTGCCAGTCTTCTTAAAAATCAGGGTAATGTCTACACTACATTAGGGTGACAGTAATGCCAAGCTTTTCTCACAGTAAAATGAGAAAAGAATATATTCATGGGAGCATGCCCAAGTGCAAAAATATAAGTGCCATCTCCATTTTGCATTTACATAATAATATACACCAGTAACATAGGTGAACTGTAGAGGAGACAATTTTTTAAATGCTTACACTTGGTAGATTACACCTCACAGGATTCTTGAGGTGTGTTGAGTGTGTTGATGATACACACGGTTCAGATGAGAGAAGACAGGACTGCAGTAGACTTGAAGGCAACTGAAAATAGCATGACTAATTAGCACATGTGATTTTAACTCTACTGGCATTTTCATTCATACATACTGAGAGCAATAAACAGTCATTCTTATATATCATTCAAGTGTGCAGTCAAACTGGTTTGAAAGGTGTTCGGTATTGTTATTTCCATTTTATAGAAAAGGACATGATAAGAGAATATCTCTTTGGGTTTCACTGCAAAACCAGGGTTCCAGCACCGATTTCTCATACCCCAGGCTGTGGCAGTGGAGACAGGCTCAGTAGAGGAGGATCAGTTTAGGGAGCATTTAAACAAACTGGTCGTGCACAAGTCCACGGGACTGGATGTGATGCACTCACCAGTACCAATGGAGCTGGCCCATGTTATTGCTACGCTTCTCTAGATTTCATCAATTCCATTGACTGTCTCACACCTTTTTTCCTTCTTTGGATGCTATGGGTGTTACTTCAATCGAGACTGTAAAATCTGTTACATTTCCACATGTCATATTTAGTTTTGAAGAGAAAAAAAGCTAAAAAGCACAGATGTATTAGGCAGCTCACATTAAAAAAAAAATATCTGCAAGGAATTAAACTGTTAGTTGTATTTTCAGCTGGGTTTTTTTTGCCCTTGTGACTTATCCTACACTTAACTATACCAGCTGCATCGCTTCCTGCGGTGGAGTAACTCTTCATTTACAGTGGAATACAAAAAGAATTGGCCCCTTTAGACTTCCTTGGCAAATTTTTTTGAAAAAAAAAAAATGGTGTAGCTGTTTGTGAGAGATATTCCGTATACTAATAAGAGCTTTCTTCAAAAGTTCCCAGTTGTCTCTCTCTCCCTCTTTTTCATTATTTTCTTTTTTTATCTAGGTACTTCAGCAAAGATCCTAAAATTTGAAATGACCAACAGAGATACAGCACCCTCCTAAATGACTAAAATTGTAAGGAGAAAGAGAGGCCAGGGACCATCTTAAGGTGGTGGTTTTCTGCCTCTTCCTTCTTTTATTTGAAGACTTACAGAAGAGTCCACTGAAACATACTAAATGGTGCAGAAACTGCAGATGTTATACTAAGTTATTACTATTACTGGAACTAAATCTTCATACTGACGTTTCAAGTAAGAGAACGTACCTGTAGAGCACAGTGTTCAGGGGAGGCTGGGAAAACCCACAGTTGTGTGCCATTTAACCCAAACGGAGCCTGACCCATCTCTCACCATGTTTTGAAAGGAAAGCTCTATGGAAATATATAGATGTATAGAAGGAAAATGTGACTCCTTTTCTCTGCTTTTGATAAATTTAATCATGCTTTCAGAAGCTGACTTGTTTGGGTAAAACACATTATTTTTCAGTGAAAATAACCCTTTTTGTAAAACAGAGAATTAATTATACATTGCTTTTCTGAAAGCAGACCTTTCCAGCAGAGTGAACTCGTGAATCAATAGCTTATAGCCACTGTTTCTAAGTACGCTCTATTTATAGAGGACCACTTACATGACATTGCAGAGGCAATAAACCAAAGATAAAGGTAATTTACCAGAGCAGAAATCTCTACTCCAGATAAGATGGTATTAAGCACCACGCATTTATGTGGATTTATTTAGTGTCTTTGTTCACAACCATATCAATGCTGGCAAAGTGTGTGTTACATAAATCTGAAGCACTATGGGAAGAAAGAGGGACAGAAAATACGAGTAACAGAGGATCTACCAGGAACAGTTAGAGTGCTGTGGCCCCTTTCATTTCTGTCCTCTGGGGTCAGCAGGCATTACATGTCACTTGACTGGCAGCAGTCCAAATAATCTCACCTTATGAGCATGACTGCGTTTATCCCCTAGGATGCCCAGATAGCTGGCACACTATTTGCAGAGCATTCGCCTGGGGGAGCATACATGTAGAGGTTTAAGAGCAGGAATAAGCACGAGGACAACATAATCTTTCCTTGTGTGTGCATTTACACTGCAAATTCAACCTTTGCCTCTTTACCATCACTTTGTGCTTGTATGTTCTTCTCTCTTATATATCACCACCTCTTCACCTGCGGTGCCCTCATTGCAGACTACAGCTTCCTCAAGGGGGGCAGCGGAGGGGGAGGTGCTGATCTCCTCTCTCTGGTGCCCAGTGATAGGACATGAGAAAATGGAATGAAGCTGTGTTGGGGGAAGCTCAGATTGGGCATTAGGAAAAGGTTCTTCACTGAGAGGTTGGTCAGTCATTAGAACAGGCTCCCCAGGGAAGTGGTCATGGCAGCAAGCCTGTCTGGACAATGCTCTTAGTCATATGGTTTCATTTTAGGTAGTCCTGTGAGGAGCAGGGAGTTGGACTCAGTTATTCTTATGGATCCATTCCAACTTGAGATATTCTATGACTCTCACCTTTAAATGGTCGATACTTCTGAGTTTATCAGAATGGTGTGCAAGACAAACTCTAATCCAAATGCAAATGGGTCCAGTAAAAGGTAGGATTATCTGTTATTTTCTTCAATCCATACCAGCAACAACTTGAGACGTAATTCTTTTTCTTGCTCTCTCAATGCATTTGATTAGATAGAATTTTTTTTCAAGATGCCACACAGCATTCTGAGCTTTAACCATTCAAGAGGGATTCTGAAAGACCTTCTTAACTTATCACTGAGCTAATCGTGTTATGGAAAATATTTCAACAACCTCTATATTGTGAGTTGTAAATAGAATCTTCCCTCAAACAGCAGACAAAAACTTAAAAATACCCATGCAGGAATAAAACTATGTTTTTGCTCTTAAGATGAATAAAGGTAAGAAACAAATTCCTAGAAATGAAGAGAGACCTTTTCTATGCAATAATGGTCTGAACCAATGAATACTTCTATACAGTACCATTTACAGTAGTCTGAATATAGTTCATGATTTAATGAAGAGTACTGGAAAGTGCTGGCCGCCTGTTGTGAAATCACAGTTACTTTACACACTAATGAAACAAAATTATCACAGTACTGTGTGGGAGTCCATCTAACTGAGCAACTGTAGGTGGAAGAGAAGATAGGACGAGGATATTACCAAACTGGTAAGGAAGTTTCCTGAGCTACTGTACAGTGTAGAAGGACACAGAAATCAGATTTCCCCACTACTGAAAACATTGTCAAATCTTGGCAAAGATGTCTCCGCACCTCCTGCCCTGCAAAGGGCCTGAAGTAATGTGTTCTCTCCACACTTCCAATGGCACTCTTTGGCCATTTTTCACTATTCTAACACAAGTTGTGGATTATAGCTACAACTGAACACCATAGATGGGATTCAGTCTACAGCCATTTGAGACACTGTAGGCTTTTCCAGACATCTGGATGGGGCTTGCAGAAATTGTATTGGACCTGGTACAGCAGACCACTACCCTTCAGAAGATGTAGATGTAAGACAGGTGAGATACCTGAGGCATCTCAAGTGGCAGTACACCTGTCCAGTATGCCTGGACAACTAAATCATACCCAGTAAGTCTAGGTAGGAACACTACAAGAGTTCTCAAAACCTCAAAGAACACTGACTCTCTTCTTTCCAGTCCTGTTTTAAGGGTACATTCTGATTTAATAGCCTCACTGCAACATGTTTTAAATGATGCATGAAGTGAAAAATCAAAATCACCAGAGGCTGTGTTGTTCATTATGTTGTTCTATGCAATTAGTTTACCTATTTGGTACAACCAACCACCAGTACCCCCACCCTCCCTGTAATGCCCAGACTAAAAAGCAATATTTTAAAGTGTTTATGAAATATTTATCTTTCATTTTGCCCCTCTTAATCCTTGCAGGGTCTTGACTGCCTTGATCTGGAGACCCTCTATTTTCTGTAGCTGGAATAAAGTGTATTAGCATATTTGCCCAGACAATTTCCCTCATGACAGATTTTAGTTAAAGATAGATTTAAGTGCTACTTATCATGTAAAGAGATAAGAGTAGAAATAATCACAGTTCTAAAATGAAAAGACTGGCCGACTTTGTTTTCTTTCACTTTTGTTAGTTCATTTAAACAGTATAAACTGGTAAGATCAAGAATTCGTCGGGTAGAGTTGGCAACTACCAGAGGCAAAGTACTAGAATAAATGGAGCAGAGGACTACAAAGATGGATTGGATGACCTTTCACAGTCCCTCCCAGCATTATTTTCTTTAATTCAAATAAATGGCATAATCCTATGTGGCAAGGTTCACATTAGTTAAATAGTATCTTTGCTTTGCAGTGATTGCAAGTATTTGCAATTTTTGGAGGAAAGATGAAGAGCACTGTTAATAACTACTGATCATTATATAGAATCTGGAAACACATTTGTGTTAAAATGCTGACTTAAAGAGATCAAGATCTCACCTCCAATTCTTCTTTCATGTTCACTTTGACAGCAGGAGGGGTCAAATAATTATTCAAAGTTACATTAAAAAATTCAGGCTGGTAGTATTTGAGTATTTCCAACCTGCATCACATCCAAATATAATTTTGCTATTCTGTCTTTAGATAGTTATTATGTCATCTTTCTTTGTCTCTTCTGGTTGGGAATGAGCATTAGTCATTCCATACCTCTTTAAAAAGAACAGGTCATCTGGATTGATGATTAATGCCTCTCATCTTCAATAACTGCACTAAGACTGCTAAAAGTCTCATCAGACTAATTAGTAAAAATGCCCTTAAGCCAGCCACAAGGTCTCAGTACAGATCTGTCATGAGTTCACAGAACTGCTATGTCTGATCTTTTAAGTCACTTCTAAGAAATATTTGGTTGTTCAATGGAGATCACAGAGACAGCAATCAGCGGCTTGGGAGCATGAGTTTTGTCAGGATTTTTCCCCAGAGAGCCAATTTCAATGCACTAAGTTCATCACAGTTTCCATTAATGAAAATCACTCCTCTACAGCTGATTATATGACAATGTGAAAAACACTGACCAAGGAAGAAAATCAAATAATTCTGAGCCAAAATAAAATGGTTTACTTAACAAATTGAAGAGGAAAGCAATGAAGGTAATAATGTCCTGCTAAAGATCTGGTTTTTGTCCTATAGGGAAAAATAAGTGAAGCCACAGTGGATGATCTATTTCTGTTATTGGTTTAAGAAGTCTGGTCTCAAAGTTCAAAAGCCATCTTTACCCTTTGCTTTACTAACTTTTTGAAAAGTTTGAGGCAAGCCTTTCTTTTATTTACTTTAGTTTTGCTATCATTATTCCTGAAGTAATATTATTCCCAATTTAGATTGGCATAATTTCCCAATGAACCAGGCTCATAGATCCATATAGCCTTTCATTGTTAACATTCAGTAAAAGTAGTGAAAGGTTTGCTTCAAGGCAGAACAAACAATCCATAGTTATTAGTGTCAGCTTACTTCCCCAGGTCACTACAAACCTTGATTCACCGCTACCTAAGTCAGTCTAAAGGTTTCAGGGAATGTAAGTGAGCAGAACCCTTTGCAATAAGCAGCTCTACATTTTTTCTGTCATGATCTGTGTGTGTGAAATATAGTTTTTGTTCCCTAATTACAAAGTTTGTTTCCAGAACTGAGATACTGGTATTTCAGAGAAATAGTGCAGGCTTCCTTCTTGAAAACTGCAGTCTTATTCTATCATTGATTAACAACACTCCACTCAGCAAAATCCTGTGAGATTTGTATTACACTTCAGTGTTTGATGGTGTTACACTAGCCTCTGGATCAGCACTAAGGCATGCCTTCTATTCCGGAACCTGAATCCCTCGAGTCACAAAATCCACATTTTCACACATCATCTTCTTTGCATCTGTGGAGATTACCCTATGTACCCAGCATGCTTTATGATTCCCCAGTTACACACTGTGTTATTATTAACTATTAACTATTTTGGCCCGCCTGTACTCAGCAAGCTGAAACTCTCCTCTTCTTCCCTTCTGTCTTCCACAAACTATCACACAATACCTCTGTCAGGGCACAGTCCAGCCTTTCCTGAAATCTACTGGTATATTTATATTTCAGTAGGAGCCTTGTCCCTGAACCAAACACCCTGTGTTTTCCCACATCATGTGCATAGTTTCCACTTGCTACCTTGCTGTTTCTTCTATCAGCAGAATTTCTGACATTGACATGTGAGCTCCAGAAAATGTAAAATTCAGAGAGAAGGGCTTCCCTGCTCACCTCCCTGCCCCTCCCTTCACAAGCAGAAGCCTGAATTGTAGCCGTGGACAGTGCCAGCCATTCCTGGCTCGCTCACATAAATGTCTTTCTTGGGTTTGCATTCAGTAGAGTTGCTGCAGACAGACAAAATGCTATGGAAAGTGATTTTGTCAGCCTCAGCATCAAGGTGTTTTGCATACAACTGTGGAGACCTTTGTGTAATCCATTAAGAAGAAATACTGCAGCAGGGTGACTTCACAGTAAAATTATTGCATCACTAGTTGACAATTCCAAACACAGGCACATCTGAAGGGGTAAGCAAGAGTGACGGTTACAGGGCTGCTTCTTCCTTTAACCCGTTGGGAAGCAGATCCTTTAAGATGCTGCTCTACTCTGAAAAGTTGCACTGCAAATAACAGCATTGTGGGTTCTCTTGTCTTTCAGTGATTTCCATAACAAAAATAGGGGACTTGCAAGTGAAAAAATGTTTCAGCCAATGTCTCATTTCAGAAGTGAAAATCAAATTGTCCAGAGTCATACATGCATTACTTATGAGCACTAATAAAACCCCTGTGTTTGTAATAGACATGCAATTATTTGGTGATTCGCAGGAAAAAAGATTCCAGTTCACTTTCTTAAGCTGTCATCTCCGAAGCATTTATACTACAGGGCAGAATGTAATGTGGCCCTTACCACGATCTGGTAAGGTACAGGACACACCATTCCTGTTTAATAGGTTGGATTTTCAAATAAAATTAACTCTTCAAACAAAATATAGTTAAACGTACAGCTTCTTTCAGAAATGCAGTTTTAAAAGACGAAAATAAGAACAGAGTTTCAGCACAGCTGCACTGAATTTTTTTGTTTAACAATCTAAAACTCCGTGAGCAGCTTCCTACAGATGTATGCTTTGTGGCTGATTAACTTTTGGTATGCATCTGTAATTATATTTTGGGCTTACTGCAGAAGAGATCACAATCTCTTCTACCTGGTCAACTAGTTCAAAGCTAAGATATGAAAAGAACATTTTAGGTCAGGACCTAAATTGTACTGTTCCTTTCAATAATTGTTTCCTGATGTTTCCAGCATGTTACTCTGACAATAGAGCTTTAATACTATCAGTCTTGTGTTCAGATATGTTAAAGGGGTGGTTGTTTTCCTTCCATCAAGCTTCTAAAATTGTCACTTTGTTTTTTTCATTTTTCATCCCTAATCACCAGGTCACAATTCTCCATAGAGGGTGAATATCTCAAACTGTTAACAGTTAATTTTTTCTCAGTGTTTTTGCTTTATTATTTGTCATGCCAAAAGTCCTGGCCTAGCAGACAAGTTAAGCAAACCATCCTTTCTAATTAGTCATTTAATCCCAATCAAAAACCCTAATTTTACATCAGAATTCCTTGTTAGTGCTTTAGTTAGTTCTTTTCTTGGTCAGTGTTAGTTTATAATCATAAATATTTGCAGAATATTCAACAGATCATTAATCTCTTAAGAACAAATTGCACAAAGACTTCTGGCAGAATATCTTACCTTTGTTTTTCAAATTTTTGTGTAGCTAAGTGCAGAATAAAAATTTTGCTTTTCAATAAGTCTGGACTGTAGAAGTTACGACTTCATACACTTAAATATGTTTTATGTAACCTGCCGTATTTGTCATATTTCCACAATATAGTGTAGATAAAATGTTGACGGTAAAATAAAATACAGTTTTCCTCAAGCACAAAGACAAATCAACAAAATAAAAATGACCCATAATCACTGCGTTATCTGAGAACCTCAGTAACCTGTACCTTGCACAGCAGTAAATACACTGCTTAGGATACCTGAAGGGGTTTGCCGATAATGTTCAGGAAGTGTGCATGGGAAGTAATGACCCCAGCTCTCCAGTCCATTGCCTAGTAGATCACTAATCCCAAATTAGTAGTTAGGTCAGTGTTTACGCTGTGCAAACACTATTGCAAGAGTATACATCAAGTACCTTCCTCACTTGATGGAGGAAGCTGACATTCTAATGCCAGTCACAGCTTCATTCTCTCCACTTATATAAGCTGTATCTTCTCCATTTGGATTCTGAAGGTGTTTTGCTTTAGTCAGCATTTTACTACACTACTTTATTGCTCCAAGAGAAGTCAGAAAGTAAGATTTTACTTTAGACCTTTTGACCAGGTATTATTTTTTAATATTGTTTGGTTTTAGAGATCAACATTCCAAAAATCAATATCCATTTTCTTGATATGTGGTTGAAAGAAGACAAATAGGAAAACAGGAAAGGAAAACAAAAGGTAATAATCGGAGTGGGTCCTATATAACTTGAACTGATGTGTTAATTTCCTAAGGAACTAAAGAGTTAATTGCTTTCGTTACCTCATATGTGTTATCCTCGTCAATTACAATTCCATCCAAACATATCCAGATCCATTATACATACTGAGTTTCCCAAATAAAGCAGACCTTGTTCTTACAAGGCTTCCTGGTTGCTGTGCGATCTATCAGTTCACAGACTTGGTAGGACCTGGGAGCAACTTATGCTTGGAGTGGTTATATGGCTTTTCATTTTCCTCTTGCCTATAACTCAATTTCTTTGGAAGGCAAAAAAAAAAAAAAGAAGGTAAAGAATTAAAGTATGATTCTATTAAGCGTTGAGGTACATTTTAACAGATACTCCACTCTTACAGGGCAGAAACTACATGGTAAGAAAACTTTATCTTCTTTGTTCTTTGCAAGAAAGAATAATTTTTTTAGAGGATATGAACTGTTACTCCTCTCGTCTTCACTAAGTGAAGACATGCAGTTTTCATTTGTTACTTCTTTTTTATGGGATGGTTCTGCATACTTTCACTCCTTTGGATGAAAGATCAGACTTTTTTGCTTACAATTTCTCTGATAAGGTGGTGTGAAACAACAAAGTTTTGCTTTCTGTTTCCTCCAGACCACTAGAGAGAACGGAGTGGTCAGAAAATGAATGAGTATGTTTTTCTTTGCTCTTATATAGAAAATACCTGGCCTTAGGTTCTGTACATTTCCTTACTGAAGTAGCTAAACATATTCTCATTTAATGCTTTTCTCCATAAAAAAAATGTACTTATAAAACTCTGTGTGGAAAAGAAATTTGTCTCCTTTTGCCCAGCTTGTATCTTGTTTCTGTTGCTTCATTAGGGTATTAGTTCTTGGCACTAGCAGGATTTTTCAATTACTGCTGTCTTCCAATCAATATTGGCTTCCTCTGGTGGCTATTTGAACATCCGATCATATTACTTTCAATGGGAGCTATAGAAATCTTAATGCATGCTTTAGGTTTTGGAACCGTTATGGCCAAATCTTGATAAACATTTTCTGTCAAGAAAAATACGATATTTTTTAAAAATCAGAAAAGTGTATCTTAATTATCTGTATAAAATTATACATACAAACAGTAAGGTATCCCTACGAAGGAAATTGGTACTCATCTTTGCTATTGAAAAAAAAAAATCTGATTTTCCGTTTATTTATTTGCAAATAAATCAGTACTAATTCTAATACTGCCACCAAAATCAGTTGGCACCGTGGAGTTGCAATGGGTAAAAAAGAAAACAGGAAGGACTGGGCAGTCCATCATTCTCTGAATAACAACTGTCCTGACATTTCCATCCTTTAGAATAATTCACACTTCTGAGTTTAGGGATCTACACCCTTGTCTGGTAATGCCATTCTTAGATTATTTTTGTCTAATCTTTGCTAAGATATTTACACTTGTCAAAGTGTAATTACACATTTATACACAGTAAAAATAAACTACAACTGTTACTTGCACTATTGACATTTGTAGTACTTTATGACATGATGTCTGTTGTATTCACTAAATACATATTAAATGTGCTTGTGACAGAGTACTGTAGTGGGATTGCTGATGATTAGGGAAGGTAGCTGTCATTTTTTTATGATCCAGACTTTGCATGCCCCTCCTATGTGTAAATATATTGATCAAAAATTCTGACATTTCACTTTGTACTATAGCAGCTGTCTCCTGTTCCCTAAATGACAGCCAATAAACATGACCAGTTCCCTACAGATATTTACAGGCTTCAATTTTTCTAATGGCTGATTGTACATTCCCCACATACTGTGTCTGCTATGGCATCTCTAAAAATTAAAATATGGCATTATATCAGCCATGTAGAAAATCCCATTCTGATTCTATGAAAATCCACAGCAAGAATATTACTATTAGCTCTCTGAGTTTCAGCGCTCAGCGGCCCACGTGCTGCGCACCTATGTCCTACATGAGTAGGAGAAATGTAGCGCACTAGGTAAATTTGTCTACATCGCTAGACTGCTGGAAGGCCTTATGAGTTTAGGTCTGCACGTTGCATTGACATTATTCAATGGAAGGTTTTCTAAAACCACAAATGGTAATCCTATTATTTGACTAATTTTACACAGAATCTCTTAAAGTGATCTCTAATGACCCTTAACAAAATAGGTTTCTGTATCCTTCCTTAAAAAGTTTTGTTTAAAAAGCTAGGAAATATTTTCCTTGTTGACATAGTGCAGATCTCCTTTTTCTTAACTTCTGCTGACCAATTCTCACTTCAAAATGGCAGAATCACAGAAGTAACATAAGAAATGGAGTTACTGAATAATTCTGGATATTCAAAAAATATTTTATATGCCCTCTTTCCCCCACTGAATAAAAGAAGAATGTTTTCTAAAGGAATAGGTAAAGAAATGTATCTCTGGCATAACAAAGCAACAAGTAAGGTTGCCCATGAAGTCCCTGTTGATGTGAAGTGTAGACCAATGGGCACTGTACTTGGACCTGACAATGGCCTGCAGTATGAGTGCCTCTTATCTTTAAACCATTTAGCATTTACCCCCCTGGAGTGACTGCCACAGAACTGAAGACAATTCAGTGTTCCTTTTGATAAATGGTTCTTGAAAGCCTGACATGCTCTGTCTGGAAGAATTCACAGCCATCTGCTGAGAAGCTAATGTATTCATCTCACACATACAAATGGGTTTGTGGATGATGTCTCACTGCTTTACACTAATATGATTTTATTGGCATTGAAATCAACTTGCACCAATGCAAAACTGGAGCTGGAATCTGACCCATAGATTCCGTTTAATAACACAAAATCCACAATTACAGCAGCAGGAGAGCATGTGAGAGGAACCGATGCCTATTTTCTTTCAAATTGCTCCCTTAGTAAAGTTTGCATTTGTCTCACATTGGATAAGAAACATAGAAGAGGATGCTTCCTTTTTTTAATTTTCTTTTTCTTTTTTTTTTCTTTTTTTTCCCCCGTATAATCCAAATGCCTTGGTTATTCCTAATTTTATAAATAATTTTGTAGCGTACATGAGTAGTTTTTTAGGTAATCTCTCATATATTTTAATCATTGGCATCACAATAAATGTTGCCTGAGGGATATAGGTGATTTTTGCTGTTATGTTAGTGATAAAGATAATTTTCTTCAGGCTACAGAGGTTGTACTATTTCACCAGGGTCATCTGCCTCCAAGGGTTGCCCTCTATGCTCAAGAAAATGTGTGGAAAAAGCTGATGCTGACACCTATGATGTGGCCCTGCAAGATATACTGCTGAATATCTTTCACCCCGAGAAAAATCTTATGTGTTACATTCCTTCCTTTATATAAAACATGTTGAAGTTGCCAGAAAGAGACGATTGACCTCAAGGGAGCTACTTTGGATCTAAACTCATTGTGGAATCCAAATCCATTGTTTCCAGCCTTCATTTAGAAATAGTCATATCAAGTATGAAGTCAACATTTTTAACGCAAAAGACCATGCACCCCTTTTCGGACCTCAGATCTCGGGTTTAGAGTCAAAGCATTTGCACTGAAGACAGTGAACCCACCTTGGCTGTGGATGACACAGGTGTAATCAGAAGTATCTCTATTGATTGAGCCAATGCATTTAACCACTGTAACCCCATTAATTTCCAGCACAACGATGGGCATATGTTTGGGCTTGTGAGACTGTAAATATCCATGAGCATAACTTCTTTTCTGCTTCACTGAAATGAATTTATACTCATAATCAATGTGGAATTTGGCCCCTCTTCTAAGCTCTCCACACTGCTGCTCTTTGTAAAGCCAATAGCTAGTGCATAATCTCTTTTCAGTTTAGGTAAATACAGATTACTACCTAATTGTTGCTGTTCACACAACTTCTTGTGTTTCTCATTAATTATAGTACTATTTTAATCTGCAGGATTTCCAGATGATTTTCCAATTAAGTCCCAGTAAGTAAGACTGAGCAATGCATTAAATAACCTTTAACCACTGCCTAATTTCTTACTGTCTTCAGGTGTTCCATAAAGAGCTAGGTCCTCTTTTCATAGCTGTCCTTCTAACAGCCTTACTCATATATCAATAAAATGTGTTTCCAAGCATAATATTCTCTTGGCATAATCATCTGTTCATTCAGAAATACCATCTGTGCCTTGCTGGAGACTTCTTTCTTTTATGAAACTGGCAGTGGTGACAAAGTTCATTTGAATTCCCAGGATATGTAATCATCAAACAGTTTGAAATTCTCTTTTCAGAGCCAGTTTTCCACACTGATAGAACTTTTAAGTACAGATAATTCATGATTTGTTGTTGTTGCTGTAGTTGTTCAATGTTTCATGGAACAATGTTTCATGGAACACTGTCCACTATCCTTCCCCTCCTCCCACCACCATTTTCTCTACCAACTTTTTAGCTAACGCAAGATGGATGAGACTCCCTGTGAAGCCCATCAGCACTTGCTTTTTAATCAGCAGTACAGATTGCTGTTGACTTAAATGAAGCATATTTCCCACCCAGGGACTGAGCACATTGCCTTCAAGCAGATCATATTTAAAAATAGCCCTAGGAAAAGATCTTCTATCATACACGACTTGAGAAAGAAAAAAACCCAAACTGGTATCTTTTGAGTGTGAAGGTAAGTTGCTTTTCCTGTTCATATTTATGAGAGAGACAGATCCTTTTGCTTCCTCCTAATACTTTACAAGCACTGAATTCACTCCTAGATTCCTGCAGCTTTTGAACTAAGTGGCTAGAAGATCAAACAAACTCAGCTTTTCTTACTGTTGATTCTTTCCACTAGATGTTTTTAAAATTTCCAAGTTTCAGACACAGAATTCTGTAGCAGGTGACACAATGATTTACATTTCCGTGCCTGTATTAAAGGCATTTTACAAGGAAGTAAAACCGCTGGGATTGGTACTCCTCTGTTAATAAACCCCTGTGCAGTACTTGAAATGTTGACTCAACCACAAATGGAAGAATAGAAATCCCTGGTTCCTCACTAGGACATTCAACAAGTAGAAGGTGCCCAGTTCCTTGGGATATATCTGGATCACACTCCCTTTTCTAGGGCTTGCTGTAACTAATTTACAGAAAACTACTGTATAGTCTCACCACATATTCTGTCGACAACCTAGAAGCCTGACTTGGAATGTGAATGGTTAGGCTTTGAAGTGCCCAAGCAGTCCTTCTCCTTCTCCATGTAAAGCTCTTTAGGCCAGCAGAAGTAGTTATACAGGAACCTAGCTTGGTCTGTCCCAGTCTCACTCTGAAGGAGTCCATTTCTCTACAGTGAGAATTTAAATTCCTATTGCTTTGCTCAGAAGGACCCCAGTTCCAGGTCACCACAGTGGAGCAGTGCGTTGTCAAGTAGTCACCCAATTCATGTAGGTAACCCAATTCATGTAGGTAACCCAATTCATGTAGGGTTCTCTGGCCTGAGGAAACAGGCAAAAAGATGGGACACGTTCATGCTGTGAAGCTGAACTAGAAGTCCAGTTTCACTCCTTGCGCTGGCCATGTGCCAGGTTGCTTCACTATTGTCATTCCCTGTGACCTTCTTTCTATCCTGTTTTTATTTGGTTGTGTGAGGCATCCCCAGAAAGCTGTGTTTCTTGGTAGTGTGGTTTGAATTCCAGAAAGCACTTGTGTGAGAAAAGACATGATCTAGATATTTCAGTTGGGCTCATAAATAAAATAGTTTTCTAGAAATGCCTGTAAACTGAATTACGAGTTAACGTGTAATGTATAATGTCAGAATGAGACGAGCGATCCACTGCTTCCCTAGCTCCACCAGTGCAGACTCCTGTGCAGTGGGCTTCTCTGTGCTGAAAGGATTATTAATTGCTACTCCATGGAACAGTCTTTTCATTACTTGAAGTTAAACAATGTGTGGGAATTGTTCCAGAAAAATTAAGATGTTTTAAACTCTTAATAATTAAATTGTGGGCTTTTCAGAATGCCTTCCAGAAATGTAAATTGAAATATTCGAACTAGGAAGAAAAATCTGTGCTAAAAAAGGCCTTCAAAATAATACCTACTAAAAATCTTAATTGTACCAACATCTGATAGAAAAAGAATAATCAGTGGTTTCATATAAAATGAGCTATTGCACGTCAATTTAAAACTGTAATTTCTCTAAGTCAATTCCATACAACTCAAGAGAAACTGAATCACATTTAAAAGATCACCATACATTCATTAATCATTGTGTCAGGGCCCTAAAGGCACTTACAGTCCCTGCCAAGCCTCCCTGAGTGTCTCACAACCTGCCCAGAGCCCAGGACCCATGTCAGCCCCAGAGATCCCGCAGCCCTGCCTGGCCATGGGCCCCACTGAGCCGGACCCACGTCTCGGCCTGTCCTCAGCCAGTCCCCATTCCCAGGAAGGTGCCTGATGCCTGGGGCTGCCGTGGTGACCCCAGTCGCCTGCTCCTGGCTGGGGGGGGGACAGGCCCTGCTGCCATGGGGAGCCCCCACTGCCCCGAGCCCCTGGGAGCTGCTGGCCCACGCAGCCCCCTGACATGTGCGGACTGTTCAGGGAAAAGTGGGATTTGTCTTATCCCAAGACATGGCTAAATTTCATAACGTCACCAATAAACCCAAGGGTCTATGGAGTCTTAGGTAGATATCTGTGTTTCACTGCTTCAGTTTTAGTATGGGAACTGTAATACTTCAACAGATTGGGCTTCTTATCCATTTGAATGCTACTGACCAAACAGGGGAATAAGGTTTCAAAATAAAAACAAAAAACGGACTCCATTTTAATGCTGACAGTTCAGTACCTTTTCTTGTAGTTTCCCAGGAAAAAAGGAACAAAGATGAGGTTGTTACAGATATATCGCTGACTGAACTTGTCCTGACTTCGAGAACTGCCACACGTTCATTAATAATCAACCTTGCCATTTCTATTATTTTCTTACTTTACATAACACTGGTACATGCTCTGTAATTGTTGCACCTCACTATATTTTGTGAACCAAAGCTGTTTGTTCAGGTTAAACACAAACTAGCCTATTAGACACTAATGCCCTGTGCTCTACAGGTCTTTTAGATGCTTCATTTAAGAAGTTCTGCCATTTTTATAACGTAGTTTCCTGACTTCCATAAGCTTTTGTGGAGGCTTTCTATAGCACTGCCTAGGATCAGAAGAGGTGGCCAGCACTGGCAGGGCACTGTGAGGGCTGGATGCTCCTCAAGGTAAGCCGGGACGGAGCCCAGAGAGGTAATATGGCTGTCAGAACCCTGGATCTCAGCAAGAAGGAGTCAGGATGCTGAAGAGCACGTCCGGGTTGGATCAGGCTTGGAGACAGTGACCAGGGTCAGGCGCAGCCCAGTGATGACCCAGCCAGCCCGCTGTGATGGAGTAGCTCTGATGCTGAGCCGGAAAGCTCAGGCAGCGGGTCCAGATCAGGGTCAGCACTGAGGAGCTACAATGAGCCCCCCTATCAGCAAGGCTTTGGGCTTGGCCAACCTCAAGCCTTCACTCATTGGCTACGCACTCAGGGCCCCAGCAAGGTCTGGGGTAAAAAGAGGCTGCAAGTTTTAAGTGAAAAATTTCATTATAACCAGACAAAGTGAGCTGAATCAAAGAATGGTTTGGGTTGAAAGGGACCTAAAGATCATCTACTTCCAATCCTCCTGCCATGGTCAGGAACACCTTCCACTAGACTAGATTGCTCAAAGTCTCATCCAGCCTGGCCTTGAACACTTCCAGGGATGGGCCATCCACAACTTCTCTGGGCAACCTGTTCCAGTGTCCCATCATGCTCACAATAAAGAATTTCTTCCTAATATCTAATCTAAATCTCTCCCCAGTTTAAAACAGTTACCCCTCATCCTATCGCTCCACTCCCTGACAAAGAGTCCCCTCCCCAGCTTTCCTGTAGCCCCCTTTAGGNCCTGTTGGCCTGAAGCGCGCTAACAAAGAAATTTGTTAAAGTAGACAGTATTAGAGGGTTTTTATTGATTCTCTCTCAGTCACTAAATGCAGGTGATTAATTTACACCCTGAAGCCTGACTTTTTACCACAGTCATTACTGGGAGCATAGAAGGTGTTGAGCACTCAGTAAAGCTAGTGATATAACTTGTGTTAGTTGGCATTACTGTGAGGAAGAAAGTACAAATATTTGTAAAATGGCTAGGCTAATGACTTCTGCTATAGCGGTAAAGGATCACAACTTTTTTCTAACGCTAACAAGGAGCGTTTATTTTTTTATCCCTAAAACCTCTTCACCCTGTCATACTGTACAGCATCAGTTTAGAGATATCCTAGCTATTAATTCTCTTCCAGCTATGGATTTAAGGGAATAGTGCATATGCAGTTACAAGATCTACAAAGGTGAAGAGAGGGTTATTTTTCTGTATGTTAAATTTCTTGAATTAAAAAAAACTGATATAAGAGCTCCCAGGACTAATAAGGACACTGGTTTATTTAGTGCAGTATCTTGTTAATAACTGCACAGAACTCAAACTTCGATCTTTCTGAATTTTAAATCTATGTATCATAGTGCTCTGCAAATTCACTTTGTACAGCATAAATATCCCAAAGTGATCTCAAAGGCTTGGATAATCTGGCCTGTACTATGGTCTTGCATAGATTTGACTATTTACTGGAGCAGTTTCCAATTGCAACCATAAGAGAAGAGGCTGAAAAACACTTCAGAAAAACACTTTTCACCTTTAGCTTTGTGCTCAAGTCGGTGAAGTTTGGAATATGTCTGGATCCAGGCTTAAGCCCACACCTCACATTAGCTAGGTCAAAGATTTTATAAGGCCTTCTGACTTAGCCTTACAAAACATCACCCAGAAGCAGATCAAGACTGCTCAGTAATGAAGGCAGAACCGAATTTTCATCCCAAGAAAACAGCCACAGTCAGGCTCATAGTATTAGGAGAGAAAGGTAAGGAGGTAGAGACAGTGTTCTACTGGGCTGAAGGGAATGCATGAGGGCTACAAAGCTATTAGGGGACAGAAACACCTCTCTTATGAAGAAAGACTGAGGGAGTTGGGTCTCTTTAGTTTGGAAAAAAGGTGGCTGAGGGGGGACCTCATCAATGTTTATAAATACTTAAAGGGTGGGTGTCAGGAGGATGGGGCCAGGCTCTTTTCAGTGGTGCCCAGGGACAGGACAAGAGGTAATGAGCACAAACTTGAGCACAGGAAGTTCCACCTAAACATGAGGAGGAACTTCTTTAGCTTGAGAGTGGCAGAGCCCTGGAACAGGCTGTCCAGGGAGGTGGTGGAGTCTCCATCTGTGGAGATATTCAAAACCCTTCTGAAGGCGTTTCTTTGCAACCTCCTCTAAGGTGGCTCTGCTCTGGCAGGGAGATTGGACTAGGTGATCTCCAGACGTCCTTTCCAACCCTATGATTCTACGCCCTGAACTCCACAGGTTTGTATTTTAGATGAAGAACATTGGTTCAGTGAATATCCTAGAGCTTGAAATGAGTATTTCATCATCTAGCCCAGATGGAGGTAGGAAATAGGAACAAAATTGAGCTACAAGCTCCAAAACTAACAGAGAAATTTCAAAGATTAAGTTTAAAAATTAGTAAAAGTGGTTCTGAGAGAAAGGCATTGGTTAAGACCTGTCAAAGTAAGAGAACAAAAGCTTTGAGCTGGCAGTCCAAAGACAGCTTTCCAAAAACATCTAAGGAAAGTATCAGGTAGAACAACAGATATCTTGTCTTACAGCTTTCTTACAGATAAAGTAAGGTTTTGAAGATTTAGTGGATCCAGTATGATAGAAAATTCCTTGAGTATAATAGAATATTCCTTGGCTCCTTGACTTTTTATCCTTCTTTTTTGAGTGAAGAAACATTGAGGGTACTGAGGCCATGCTGCCTTGACTAGTATAATTCATCTCTTTAGGCTCATACCTTGCTGCTTTTAGGTTTATCTCCAGATCTGTGGCAGTATGGAGACTGAGATGAATTAGATCTTCCATCACAGCCTGCTTCTCTTCAAAGTTGTATCAAACTCTGCCAAAGCCAGAATTACTTGTTTTACTCAGGGAAATTTGTCCAAAAATCTGTCAACCAAATACACCTTATCAGGATAAATTCACAGTATATGGAACCCGTAATACAGCTATCCCTGTTTTTTAATCTAGGAGTGATCTCAAACAAGACTGTTCCATAGAAGATACACTTTTGATATATAACCTTTACTGATGTTCTAAAAAAAGCAGGAAGGAGAGAAAGAAACAGTAGCATCAATTCTTTCTAATAAATTTCTGTGATATACAGGGGCACACAGAGGTTACAAGTTCTGCAGTCATGACAGTGACTATTATCTTTCTCATTGCTGACAATGGGCTTGAATTCTAGGTTTGTGGCTGATGACCAGAGACCCCAAATGTTAGCAACTTGATTGTTATTTTACACACATAATCATGGTGATGGCAAAACTGACAATGACCCCATCACCTTGGCACGTCACTTGTGATGTGTCATGAAAGCAGGAAAAATCTAGGCACTTGCTTTTCACGTAGTGAATTGGTAGACTGCAATTCTAGCTGTGGAGCCCTTTTTTAGAAATGTAGTGCAAACCAGTATGTTAAATACATGACTAAATTAACATGAAATTAAGACTTCTACTCATGCTTTCAGAGGACATGTATTCCTGATCAGTCATTGCTGTGATCTGAGCATTACACAGCCAAATATAAACAGGCAGACAAAATAGTCACATTAGAGAAAGAATGTCAGCATAACCAACTGTTTGTTTGTTTGTGCTTCCACCAATCTGCCAGCTACCCTTGATCCAATGCAGTGCACCAGGCTCCCCACGCTTACTACAATGCCTTTATTCCACATACCCTTGTTTCATAAAATGTTCTTTTCGTCTGGAATGGGGGGAATACCTTGCACTTTCCCATCCATGCAGCAATTTATATATATTTATATACCTACTATATATATATACACACATATATATGTTAAAACACAGGAACAAATGAAGAGCTTTGTTTTTTCCTTTCTTCCTCACTTTGAGCACCAGGGAATATGACGTTGCCTAAATAGCCTCTTTTCACAGCAAGTAATACAGTGATGTGAATGCCACAGATGTCAGCTAACAGGTGGATTGTGCATTGTCGACACCTGTTTATTCTTATGCATATTATTTTCGGCAGTTTGAAAGGAAAATTATATTTGAAATTTTGGAACAAACATCATCCAGACAAAATCAGTGCCAAAGGAAAATGAACTCAAAGAAGAGTGATTTCATTTCCTTGTTGAAGAAATGGCTGTTTTCTTTTTCTCCATAAAAATATTCTATTATAATTACTGTAAATTGAAAATACCTCAAGTCTGACTTTAAAGTTTATTGTTCCAGGAGCAAAAATACTGTTAATCATTTCAGAGAAGCAAATCATTATGAGTAGGCAGGCAAAGGCTGTGGCTTTGCTTTTGATGAGGATTGCCTGTGGTTTCATATCAAAGGCATGGTAAATATGGGTAAAGTAATGCTACAGCTTACAAAAAATTAATTTATTTTGAGACATTTGCCACCCATTCTAACATTATCAGTCATCTTCAGCAAGAATGAATAAATTATGGGTTTTAAAGTCAAAACCTAGTAACATCAGGGAAGGTCTCCTTATAAGTTAGCAGGAGTAGACTCTGAGTGCATATTGGGTGTACCATGTCTGATAAAAACAGCACATCTCCCTGTTTGAGGAGAGGATAAGAATTCTCAATATATTGTTATACCTGAAGCATGAAATTACTTATTTGCCAGCCTCAAATTATAAACTTCTAAAACAAGTAAAAGGAAAGATCACCTGGAAGGTTAATTATTATCACTGAAAATCTGCACCAGCAAACTAACTGGTGCCCTACACTCAAACAATTAAACAAATACGAACATATTCTTTTCCTAACCTGCTGAACATATATATATGTATATATTCAGCAATTTCAGATATAATTTCAGCAAGGTCTTCTTAAATTAATGAAGTCTTGTGGGTCTCACTGACTGGGAAGCACTCTGTGTATGTTGGTTAATATGCTCATCCGTGTTGTCTGCATGTGTATATACATTGCAAATCTGAATGTGTACGTACATTGCAAATCTGAATTCCCATACTCGGTGGTATATATTCATGTACTCAGTGGTAGACTGCTACAACAGTCTGCAACATCATGTCATAATTTACCTGTGATTTTACTGGCTTGCTTATTATTTAACCATCTTTAAGATTATACTTACTTCAGATAGTTTAATTGCAAGAACAAACTAACTGGAGGCCTTGTTTAGCAGGCTGCTAAATGAAGGCAAGTGAGCTCAGGGAGTGCAGGGCAGTGAACATGGTCCCTCTCTTCCACCATCACCAGCACAGCTCCTGCTCCTCACTGGTTTCTCCACCTGAATTTCTGAACCAAGTCTCAAGGACACAGAATGCCCATCTTGACTACATGGAAATCTACACTGTACAAGATGGCTCTCGGCTAGTTTCTAAATTAAGATGAACTGGGGCTTTCTGTCAGTTTTGGATGGACAGCCCTGGCCGCCAAGGCATGACTTGTGATCCTCACCAGAGGACTCTGCAGAGAGCAGGGGGAGAGTCTACAGTACCCATGATAAAAATTAGTTTTCCCTCTCCACCATTGTCACTTATGCACAGAAGATGAGCAAAAAAATAGTGTATTAACAGGTGGTAACATTTGTTGAACAGAAAATCTATACTACCTACTTTCCTTCATAACAGATAAATGTCCTGCAATGGGTGTTAACAGTACCAGACAGATGCCTTAAAGTCATGGGCAAGGGAACGCAGCAGAGATGCCCGCTCACCTGCATGTCCCCTGTGCCAGCCCCTTTAATTACAACTGCAGTTATTTCCATCCTCATCCCAAAATACACTGTGGTACAGCCATGCTTGGTTTACATATGTGAGAGCTGCTGAATACAAATTAAAATGGATAACGCTGAAGCATCTCAATACTTGTAATCAATAGGAAAAACCTGTACTGCAAAAAAATAGTTGTGCTGTGAGAACTTAATGTGTTTAACTCGCTTGCAAATAAAAGTCTTGCAGCTTTCCCTGAAGCCTTCACGTCACGAACTTTCTAATAGTAACTGTTAGGGAGAGCAAATAATGTCCTCCATGGCTACAATGAGTCAATGCGAAAATAGCACAGAAAAAAACAAATGACCATTTTGTGGAATGTCTATCACTGTTAGAATCATGTGCATATTAGGGCTTTTATCCGCCTCAATAAAATACCACTTGTCTTTGTATCAGTCCTGTTGATAAAACTTCTACTCATCAACTTGGCCTTTCTGGGTTAGGAGACAAAAAAGGTATCTGATATATTTTAATGGTATATAAGGATGTCTTCTCCAGCCCCTGTGTGTGCTCCTTCCTATGCCATATAGGGAACCAGTTTGGGAGCGTGTGCTCAGCTTGCTGGAAGTATGGAAGACTTAAGTCATACAAATTTGCAGAGGAGAGGAGTGGAGAGGAGAGGGGAGGGGAGGGAAGGAAAGGGAAATAGAAGCAGGAAAAGAGGAAATAAAAAGAGAAGGAAGAAAAAAGAGAAATAAAGAGAAAGGGAAAAATGAAGTGAGAGAGGAAGAAAGTGAGGGAAGGAAGGAAGGAAGGAAGGAAGGAAGGAAGGAAGGAAGGAAGGAAGGAAGGAAGGAAGGAAGTTTGCTGGTGTCTCACAGAGTGCATTTTATAAAAAAGGCTTTTGTGTTTTATTGATAATTTTAAGGAATTAACCAGATTATGGAGGTGCAGTAGGGAAAGCCTTAGTTTTTGTGTTGCAATGACATTTTTTTACCTAATTGTTTAGATCTTTATAGGCTCTATCATAATATTTATTTCATATATAATATTGCATTTTTTCATATACATTTCTGTATATTTTTCATACAGGAATGTATAAACTAACGTATGAGTTAAAGTTTTGTAGCTAATTCTGCCTTGGGTGATTTAGACCAGTGATTTCCTCATTTGCTTCCTGTGCTCAGTACAGGGAGGAAGATGCTTCACCTGGAAAGCAATAAGAGCTGAGAAGTGTTAAAAGCAACTTTAGAAGCTGCCCCTCTTGTGTTCATTGCTGTCTTCCAGTTAAAACTGTTTGCTGATGGATACGCTCTGCCTTTATTTCGGGGCTGAAGTGGATGAGCATTCACATGCTCAGTTACAGGTAGTTTAGGAAAAACTAGCCCTCGCTTCCCTGCAGGTGGGAATTTCTACCTCTGACCCTATGTGTGAGTTCAAACTCACCCAGGCAGGGTCTTCTTTGACTTTGAATCACTTGTAGGGTTTTAAGACATAGGGACACCCTCTTCCAGGGTTACAAGTGTGCTTGCCTGGGAAGTTAATTCAGGACTGGCTCTGTGGAAACCTAGCCTAGCATTCTTCACGCAGGACCCCTTGGTATTTACTAAAATGTTCATATTTATTGTGTTTTTTTCATGGACTAATGAGAATGTGTCCAGACAGAATAGACATGCTAAGACTGCAATATTTAGACAGTGTAATTTGCTCTTTGCTGTCCTCCACAGCTAAATCCTTATTCTTATGAATAAAGCTTTCTAAGGTTTTTGCATGACGCAGCATCTTTCTGAAACTGCAGTTGAGAGACAATCTTGTTTGAAATTTTGCTGGCATATGAAAACCCTCTATTTATGGGGAAACTGGAAATGTAGGAAGTAGCTGACACAAAATAGCAGTGGCAGATTTGCAGTGATCTGAACACATCAATGTTAAGTACAAGTCAGGGAAAGGAGACATGAACTTCCAAAACAAACTGCATCAGGAAAAAGCAGAATGCCCAGGGAATTGTTTCTAGGAGTGAGACTCTAATCTATGTTATCAGCTGAATCCTAAAACCAAGAGCACTTTTTAGAGTGGATTTTCAAAAGGGCCAATATTTTTGTATTTAGTAGAGCATTACACAAAATTTCATTGTGAGTCCTGCAGCGTATGAGGGAAATGCATTGCATTTACTGGTACTCTGCTACAGACTGGCAGAGTGAGAAACCGAGACAAACACAGACTCAGAGTATGCTGATTTCCCCAGATTCAAGGTTGCATACCAGCTGCACGCAGGTCAGTATAGGTAGCAGCAAAGGAGCTGCAGTGTATGACCAAACGTTTTCCCAAATGTACTGTATGACTGTAGAGGCAATTCTGTAAATCTGCAGCAGTGCATCGCAAGTGAGCGCATCGTAAGAACTGTGCATGAGATTGTGTATATTTGTCATGACATTTCAAAATTTGCCTCCATGGTTATGCAAGCCTGATTATTTCTCATTTGATAGAAGGTGGAGAATCAGGTCCATAAAACTGCTATGAGAATGAATGGGGAGAAAGTATCAGTTACATAGGCAGTTCAGGCTGCCACTGAATATTTTGCAGTAGCGTACGTGGATATAATACAGTCAGTTATGGTATCAGCTAAATCCATACAGTCGCCTATGGTATCAGCTGAATCCATACAATATCTCTCAAGTGCAAATTTTCGGAGATGGTATGTAGCATCTGGTTCTTAGCAAATTCTACTAAGGTGAATACACTTATGGAAACACTGATTTTATGCTGGCTAGTTTTAACAATTCTATGTTTGAATTTACATACGTGGCATGCTCCTCACAGTTGGGCAAATATGTATATACTTAGTAGTGCAGAAACTTTTCAGGTCAGATAAGCCCATCTTTGAGACTGGAGATGAAATGCTGATGAAATACACAAGTCAGTCACACATCATTGCTATTCACCATTATCATCACCTCCACAGCTAAATAAATACCAGGGGTTTACAACTTTATCTCTGTTGGAAGAATCTGTCTATGTTCTAGCACTGTAAGCCTGTGATCTCCCTTCTGTCTCTTTTTCTTCTGCTTGTGCAGTGCAATATGTGTGTTTCTTGATCTTTCTTTTAGATTTCTGTTGTCTTAATTTATTGTCACATCCACTACATTTGGTTCTTTACTTAATTCCCTTTCTCTCCTGTAGTTGATGAGAACTGTTTCATTTTGCTTTTGACATACCACCTCTCCAGTGACACAATGTCAGTGCTGCAGGAATTGTTAGCTTTAGGTTTCAAGTTCGTGCTAAAGAGACTGATGTGCAGAACATTTGTGAATGCACTCTAAATAGATCCTACTTCCATTTTGCTTCTACCTTTAGGGGTAAAAATAACATCGACTTTATTACAGTGTTCAAGTTTAGCATCAGCCACAGTTTTGCAAGACTATGTTTTCTTTGCTTGCATTTAATTTTCTTTACCATGTCTTTTTTTTCTCCCCCGACAAAACCTCCTCCCGGGTTCTATCATTCATCTGATCTTTCAACTTGTTCAGGATCTTATTTTGGCAGCCTTATTTAAAACAAGCAGTCATTTACTCCATTATTACTTACTGCCATTGAAATCAATTGGCATCTTACAGGCCATCTTGAGTGCAAAGATAGCAAAAATTGGTTTTCATATATCTGCAGAAAAGTAATTATCTCTACTGCTTTTTATTAAATGATGCATTTCATGTTACTTATTTACCTAAATATCTGTTACAGTATCCATTGAATGGCTTTCCATTCCTGGATCCACTGATTCTCAAGAACAATCACCAGTTACATTTTCCCTGAAAATAGTATTTTGAAGAGGTGATGGTGTTTGTTTTTTAAAAATGTATTGCCTTTACCTTTCTGTCTGATTTACCTTCATACCCATTTGCTTCCTGATTTCCCCCTTTCATTTAATTTTCCCTTTACTGTATTCAGTTAGTTGTGCAAGTTAACTTGGGAGATTGAAACTCTGATTTACCTCACTGAATTTTAAGCATCTAAGGTTCCCAGTTTAGTAATTTATGATAAATCAAGGAAAACCTTCAGTAACTCAGGCTTTCTAACATTTCAATAGTCCCTTGAAGATGATTATTCCTCCGTACTTACAATAAAACTCCTAAATTAGGTACTGCAGTTATTGAAGGAGTAGGTGGGGTGAATCTAAATGCTATTTCAGGGTGTTATACATCAGTTGAATAAGCATGTTCCTGCAGAAATACTCTTTATCGGGAAGTAGAGTGACAAGATGAGGGGTAACAGTTTTAAATTGAAAGAGGTTAGATTTAGGTTAGACATCAGGAAGAAATTCTTTACTGTGAGGGTGGTGAGACACTGGAACAGGTTGCCCAGAGAACCTATGGATGCCCCATCCCTGGAAGTGTTCAAGGCCAGGCTGGATGGGGCTTTGAGCAACTTGGTCTAGCGGAAGGTGTCCCTGCCCAGGGCAGGTGGGTTGGAACAAGATGATCTTTAAGATCCCTTCCAACTCTAACCATTCTATGATTCTATGATTCCATTTCTAACCTGGATTTGCTGGACTTTAACTTCTGGCAACTGTATCCTTTGCAAGGCTTTACTTATAGGTACATCAGAATGGAACTGGTAAGAAAATTGTCCAGTCTTCAAATATTCCTTGTATCAGTCTTGAAAACCTCTTTTACTTTTCCAATATCATTCTGCAATGATGAGAGGTTAACAGAAAACAGTCTTCCAGCAATGGCTTCCACAGTGCCATATGTTGCAGAAATATGACATTGTCATCCTTGGCTTTTCGGCTGTTTCCTCTTCATATGTCCAACAGTTGCATCAGGTCTCTCAGGCACTGGGGATATAAATCCTTCAGAACTCCTAAATCCTGTTCTTTTTTGTCTCAAACGCTGCACCTGCTCATGCAAGAGTATGTCAAGCCTTTGCTTGTGGATGTTTGATTTTGTATTTGGCTATTCTAACACATGTGCTGTTTGTATGGGTTCCCTTGTGCAATAGGACCATAGAGCTTTGGCAGAGCTGTCTGTCTCCTGTAGAAGTCTCACAAGTTATGGTAGTTTACCCTTTCTGCTGGTAGCATATCTCCACTTTAAGAAGATTAAATGTTTAGATCTCAAACCACATCTTGGTTCTGCTTGGGCACATTATGTCTGTAGAAGTGAGCCCTAAGAAACAAGGGCCTCAATAGCAGTCACATTCAGAAAGCCACTCTCTAGAAACTCGTTGAGTTTAGTAGCAATGGAAAAACTGACACAAAGTACAGTGTACATCATGTCAAACAAATATTCTGTAATTATAATAATCCTCATTTCAGAATTCCATCCTACCCACAACATAGTATTCCAAGGCAAATTCATGCACATATACCTCAGTAGTGCTCTCTATCCTTGTTTATAGCACTAGAAAATCCATCAAATGTTCATGACATTTTATTCTTCATAAATTATGCCAATCCAGATGTTATTTTCTAGCTACAGGGCCCTGATGCAGCTGGTGATGTCTCATTTGCACCATTAATTCTTTGTCCTGGACTTTCTGTCATCTGAAAAACATATATATGTTTTTAAGAATAAATTTTTATCTTTTAAATGATTCATTGAACCATCATACTTTCCCGTCTTCCTGGTAAATACAATTTAACCTTTGCTGCAGCGCAGGAATGAAAAGCAAATGCATCATGTAACCCATTGTTTATACATTAAATCAATGAATCTAATAGAAATGTAAGCTTTGTACTGCACATTAACCTTCTATCTACCTTGTTCACTATTACAGTACATTAGATTTTTAAGCATCTGCTTCTAACAAGCTAACAGTTTTCATAGGAGTAATGTCACATTTTCTTTTCTGCAGGTAGACATTGATCATATTATAATTTATCATAGTTGGTAGTTTTCCAGTCTTGTCTACAGCTGAAGCACGGTAGATATACAAAAGTATCCACCCAGCAGCCTCCAAAAATCTTATCTTTATAACAAAAGTGCATAGATGAACGTGCAATATTTGCGTTGATAATTTTCAGCTATGTGAATTCCTGAAAGCTGATGTCTTACAACAGGTTGGTGAAGCTCAGGTAGGTGACTTTGACTCAACATTCCCAAAGAAGAAAATGTTTTTGAACTGCAAGTGAATTCATCACCTAAAGCCATGTAAGAGAAGGAAATAAAAAAAGACTGACCGAAGTGATTATTGAGCTAGTACTAGTGGGCCAGAAACTCATGAAAAAGCAGAGTGAGGAAAAGGTCATGAGGGGAAAAAAAAAAAGCATAATTGGATGGTTAGCTCAAATTTTGAAGATCAGCCCATTCCAATGAGCAATGGAAGCCAACACTTCCCTGCCGACTCATCAGCCATGAGTCACTGGCAAGCATTCCCCAAGGGCCCTTTTCAGGGTGTTGAAGAAATTGATACTTAGCCTTATATCATTTTAGTCTTGCCTTTCTACTGTGGAAATAACTATATACTATCTCATAAATGGTGTATGAACTTGCTTTCAGAAACTCTGCATGTGGTAAAAGACACTTAAATCAAATTATTCGTGTATTATGCTTATGTTTTGAAGGTAGACAACATTGGAACAGGCTGCCCAGGGAAGTGGCTGAGGCACCATCCCTGGAGGTTATAAAAGACGGGTAGACATAATGCTTAGAGATATAGTTTAGTGATAGCTTTTGTCAGAGTTATGTTCATGGTTGGACTAGATGATCTGAAAGGTCCCTTCCAACCTAGGCAATTCTGTGGTTCCATGATTCTGCATGTCTTAACCCTATCTGTACTGTTTTTCTTAGAGTTATATACAGGCACTGGCCTTTACAGATTATTTTTCATTATTACTTCACCTATGTGAATCGTTTCATGATGGTAGAGGTAAGGTGAGGTGAGGAAAAGCAGCGGTCCAGATGTCATTTAGATGCATCTATTCCACCTATTCCAGCTAGTATTTCCTACCTGTTTTCTCTAGTGCCCTTGAATGGGTTTCAATACTACTAGGCTCTGGTAAATTTGAAAAAAAAAAAAAAGAGATAAGAGAGGTTGTTAAAAAAAAAAAAGGTTGTTAAAGAGGAAAGAATTGAATTCTTTGAACAGAAGCTTGTCAGTTACATCATAGGACACTTTGTTAGTTTTATTGCTAAATTCAAAGAGAGTATTATTCTCATCTCTACTGATAGTGACCATAGAACTTTGTATGTGTGTGTGTACGTGTGTGTGTTTGTATGTCTGTATACATGTGTAAATGTGCAGGTAGCTGTGATAGAAATCCTTACACTGCTTGGGTCATTGGTCCCTCACAGAATATGTTCCTACACACACTGAAGCATCTTACAATTTCTAATGGGAAATGGGAGCCTTTCAAATAAACACTAAAAGCCAAACGCTGGGATTACCACTTGTCCTCTTTTTGTAATTGTAATGTAATCACCATTCTACATTATATTTACATTTCAAAGAAACAAGGAGCCCTATTCAGCAGCTGTGCTATCACTCTGCAATTACCACTCACATTTAGGCTCACATAGATGCTCCTGGTGGCCCGTGCTTTATATTTTATTTCTGTATTAGAATAAAACAGACTCCTTTATGGGCCAGTAATTATACAAGTGAATGACATTTTTATGGGTAGATTGGAGAAGTGTTTACACTCATTCCTGAAATTATGATAGCCACTTCACTGCAGACTCTCCCATCAACAAAGGAATCTAACAATACAGATACTGCCATTGGTTTTGGCTTAGATTTAAGCCACCGCTAATAGCAGTTTAATGTATGCAATACCACTTAGCAGGTTTTTTAATGTGGTTGTGGTCATCATATCTGTCAAAATACACTATTCAATAGTAGTATTTTTTCATGCAAAGCAGTAGGCCAAGCTTTTCCTCTTTTATTGTGTCTACTCCAAATAACAAGCAGCTTTGCCTCTCAAAACGAATTCGTTGTGCGCATTCCAGGCGAGTTTCCTCCTGAAAATGTGTGTTCTGGAGGGGAAGCAATTGATGACATCACAGGAGTAGGAGATCAACTTCTGTGGAAATTTTAGTTCTGTATTTAGAAACAATACATTCTGAAGAGGGCGATTTTCATTGCGTATTGGTTTGGAGAATAAATAATACAGTCTCGATGACTTACAGAACTTAACAGAAATGGTGATCCCTGCAGGCTGGGAGAGACTGAGAGAACACCCCGCCAGCGCATGCAGCCCAGCTCCCGAGCACATAAGGTTTCCATTAATACTAGTGCAGAGACTGTCATCTAGAAGAATAAAGACCAATGAAAAATATAAAATACAGAACTACTGAAGAGTAGAAGTTAGAGTATGAGGTTATGATATACTTAATCAAGGCCACTGCAGACCTGATTTTTTCTGAAGTGAGCCAAAATATTTGTTACTGCCTTAGGGTTCAGACACTGGGGGGAAAAAAGCCATCTCGTCTTCAACACTATGAATGAAGAAGCAAAATTAATTCTCTCCATGATCCACTAATGTTTTCATTCAAGTAGCATTGTAAAAACCTTCTAATAAAAAGCTCATTCTCTATGTTCTCTATGTTGAACTCCTGAAATAGATTTTCTTTATTTTGGACTCCTGAAATGGATTTTCTCTAGGCAGTCTTCTATGTAATAGTGAATTTATTTATTATCTTTTAGAGGTTGTGTTTCATATTTATTTATTTATTTATTGATGCAATGAGGTTTATTTTGGCTTCTTCATTTATGAAGATACTTTAGTAGAAGGGCCATATTTTCATTTATCCTGGGGTTCTGACAGAAAACCCTCACTGGGAGCTGCTAGGTAATCTAATGCAATTTCAAAACCTGGCATAGCTGAAAGAAAAATACATGGATCAGAAAGACAAAGCAAATGCTGCTTAAAATTAAATACCACAGTAGCAGAGAGGAAAGGTTTTAGAATTTCTGAGAAATATTAGCTTTCCAGGTGACATATAAATTGTACATTCTGTATACAATTTAAAGAGTATATAGATTTCTCAGTGAAATATCATGTCTGGGTAGCATCATTTGTGCTGCTTTCAGATTTATTGTGCTTGGACAGTGAAGAAGCATCTATCCAGCTATTTTTAAGTTATTTTGAGGCTTAAGACCTAGTTTTTGAATCTCTGTACAATTAGTCTGTGATTTGGACCCATTTTCTATCATATTCACCAGTTGTACCCTCAACATGTCTGCCTTTCTGGAGGATCACAGATTCCACTTCTAAAGTTGTCTGTCACATGGACGCACTGCGGAGTTCATGAAATGAGCCTTAAGAGAAAGGAAGCGCATTTTAGGTTTTTATTTGTGTCTTAAACCCACCACTAAAATAATGTTATTCTCTATTCACCAAACCTTTTCCCTTAGAGGCCCAGGACTCTGAAATTTATGAAATTACTGACTGGTTATTTTTTTTTTACTTCCAAGTGAAAAGCTCTGATTAGTATAAACTTTGACATCTTTAAGACATCCTTAGACATCTTTTAATATGTCAATGCTATAAATTAGCTTTTTGTATTTGTTGATATTGAGCTTCCCAGATTCGCTGTTTTTTTTCTTGTACTGTAGATAAAATAATTTAAATCACATGAATGGTTATTTTCCCATAGAATATACTGGATATATGATGGGAATTAACTTATAAACAACTGTAAGTTGATCTCTATAAAGTATTAAAAATATCTGCCCAGGATTTTTCATCTGTATTTATTCTTTGAGTGTATTTCTGGACCGACCTGTATGCCAGGGCAATCATGATGAAACGTCTGCTGTCAAATGCAGTGATGCCAAGAAAGACTGAAAAAACACTTACTTAATTTAATCCTGTAATGGCCTTAGTTTTATTAATATTAGACTGGATGTAATTGCTCTTGGATAGCCACAGAACCACTTCTTTCCTTGTACCAGAAAATCCTGTTCCTAGATGAGACAACGATGAGTTTGAAGCTTTGAAGAGGAGCATTTGCTGCAGAGTTAATTCAGATTTTATTTAATGTTGTAGTTAAAATTTTTGGGTTAAAATATTTTTCTTACAAGAAAGACAATCTGAGGCTAGCAGAAGGTTAGGGAATAATGAAACGCATATAAACTAGCCATTTGCACTGCTGAATTGAACCTGGTCATTGAACTTTTTAGAAGAAACCAAATTTATAACACTTTTTTTTTGTTTAGTCTCTGAGTTTGGTTCTTGTCACTGACCAGGAGGAAGTGGTCACTAAGATACTGCCCTCCACAGTCAGAAACAGCCAACTATTTCTTCCTGTGATGAAATCCTCCTTGTAGCAAAGAAGAGATTAGAGGAGCTAATGCATACACCTTTTGCGAGGATTCTAGGAGGGATTCAATTAGCATCCCAATTTCCCAATCTCAGTACCAAGGTCACAAAACCAAACTGAATTACACAATGGTTCCTGACATTCTTCCTGTCCTTTATTGATACCCTGCTCTCATAGACCAGGTTATTACAAAGAAAGATTATTTTTTAAACTTTGACAACAAGCTAACTTAAAAGTAAGGAACAACAAAATGCAGGGTGGTAAAGAGAACAAGTAAAGTTCACCCTTTTGTCTAAATTACTATGTCATAGTGAATGACATTCTTTTTCTGGCCTAACATCAGATAAATATTGATGAGTGAGTCATCTTTTAACTTTTTAAGAGTGGTGAAGTGTTTCCATTGATTGGTATTAAAAATGTATATATGCTATACAACAATTTTCTTTTTTTTTTTTGTCTTCTGTGTAATTAGTTCCTTACAATGTTTATGCTCCCTGGTAAAAATAGGCTATATATATTACTATTTTCATGTAGAGAATTCCAATTTAAGAATCAAGAAATAACACTGTCCTCTGTATCATCCTTGTACCTGTTAGTAGATTTTTCTCTTACAACATCACTGTATTCTTTTAACTTGAAATATCTGATAAATTTTAATTAAAATTTTTATTTTGGAGATCAAAATAAATTCACTCAATGCTGAGTAATAAATTTGCTCAGTGATGAATTTAATGAATATGATCTTGGAAATTCACCTATGCAATATATGTCTCCTTCTGGTAAAGAGTTTTGCACCCTCTGCCTGAAAAGGATTTGCAGTGACATGTAATCTGTACCTCTTTACCCTCGATGATGTCTCAAGCTAATTTTGCAAAACAATCAGGGACATCTTAGGCTTTTTGGAAAATATCTTCCAGAATCAAAAAAATCAATATTAAATTGTATCAGGTTAGAATATGGTACTTTTGAAATAAAGAGTAATAAAAGTTTAAGAGAACGGAGCCAATTTGTTCATCTTAAAGTAAAATTACTGTTACCATGTGATTTTTGTAGAGTGAATCATTCAACCTCTTTTGCCACACATACTTTGTCTACTACACTATTTCATTCTCACAGTGCTCTACATTAGTATCCCTCCTGTTGTTTCACATAGTGCTGTTCCTAAGAAGAGCAAACGGCTTACTGAGAAAAGATAACACTCCATTTTAGAAGGTCATTGGGAATACAGTCTTGATCACCTGGATCCCACCTCTTGCTCCTTCTCAGAATATTATTGCAACCAAAGAAATTGTATTTTATAATTCATTTAAATGAAACAGGGACTTCTATTAAGAAATCTCAGAGGTGGATTGAAATATTTTTTTGGAAAGAAAAAAAAAAAGATAATGTTAGCCACAAGAGAAATCCTATTTTCCTGCTGTGTTTTATTCATCTAAATTGTCATCTGGTTGGGTTGACAGAAGCAACTCTGATATCAGGTTAGAATGGTTGTGCAGGTGAGAAATTGGCTTATAATACAATTTGCTTTAGCTTAGGTCTCAGATGTGACAGCGAAAACCTGATTTCACAGTAAGTCACTGGAAGACACTCACATTCCCATAAGTGGGTGACAAACCTTTAATACTGGAAAGGAGGCATAACCAAAACTTTCAAAGAGCTGTGCTAGTTCCATTGAGAAGCTCTGCCATCTTGTGTTCAAATAGAAGATAAATCTGGCTTCCCCAGAGGATGGGAAGTGTAGGGCTTTCTGAATTCTCCATACTTTTTCTCAAATAAATGCAGGACTAAATTCTTTGGCCTGTGATTACACTGTTCATACAGTCAATGGCAAACTCATAGATCAGTTTGTCTTTAGGAGCATGGACAGTCCATATAATGTCACACATGAGTTTCTGCAAGTTTATCAAACTCCGGATTGCCCAAGCTGTACAAGATTTAATTTGTTTGTGATAGTTAATGTTGCTAGCCATTCGAGCTTGTCTTCAGATTTACAGGACTATGGCACCATTTAAAGAATTCACTTCTGTAGACTCCCTCTAACAAGTCAGGAGAAAAAGTGTTTCTTTACTTGGTGAAATGTGGGTCATAAATTGAATCAGATTATCATTGGCCTGTGCCAAAAAAATTTAATCATGTTCAGTCATTAATGGATTAACTGAAAATGCTATTAAGGTACAGACAGATATTGTGAGTGACCTTTTCTGGAGCCTGCAGTAAGAAAGCTTTAAAGTCCTGCTTCTGAAGAGTCCCTCTAAGGTCACTCTACAGAGGGAAATTATGCCAAAGCATAGGAGGTTACGTTGTGAAAAGCGAGAGAAAATAATTACTTATTAGATATATGAAGCCGAAGTGAAGCTATTAGAGAGACAAGGTAAAGGTAATATTTTTTAATGGAAAAAGAGCAAACAAAAGCTGTTAGCCACATGAGGAGATCTGACACAGACAAAGCAAACACCAAACATATTAAAGTTTGAGAATAGTTGCAAATACACTGTAAAGTTAGAAAAAAAAAGAGATGACAGGTTAAGGGAGCCTCTGGAGCAAAGATGGGAACAGCATATTTGGAACAGTAAGAGATTAGTCATACAAAGGTTTGGGGAAAATCATAATAGGCTATAGAACAATTTTTTTTCAGAGTCTAATGAAATTCAGTTGGAAAGACTATCTTAAGAAGACAAACTTATGTATTCTGTGGGTTCCTTCTGAGGATCAGCACTGAGAGACTGGAGGTGGCTTGGTTACTTTTTTGAGGGTGGGGGAGTTTGCTTGCTGTGACTGTGTTTGTGAGAGCTCATTTTGTTGCTCAACGATTGTTTGATTTTATTTGGAGAGTTTCCATAAGGGTATTTGGTGCAAGAAGAAAAAAACGCAGTTGTGGGATGCATGTGTCGATGATTTTGTGTGGGCTGCTTTCACTGTGGTGTATGAGCAGATGTGTCTCCAAATTATGAGTTTGCTGCTTTGACAGTTTGCTTCCATTTAACTTATTGTTTTTAGGAAATCTAGCTTTGTATGAGAAGTTTGAGAGTCTGTAAAGTTGTCTAAAGACTTGAAGAGGACACACTGGGACCATTTGATTTGTGGGATGTTCTTTTTGAGCATAAACCGCAATTGCTGGATCATTTTTCCCTCTCTACTCTGTTCTCATGAGACCCTACCTGGAGTCTGTGTTCAGCTCTGGGGCCCTCAGCACAGGAAAGACGTGGACCTGTTGTAGCTGGTTCAGGAGAGGGACACAAAAATGATCAGGGGGCTGGAGCACCTCTGATATGAGGACAAGCTGAGAGAGTTGGAGTTGTTCAGCCTGGAGAAGAGAAGGCTCTGGGAAACCTTATTGCATCCTTTCAGTAGCTAAAGAGGGCCTACAGGAAAGATGGGGACAAAGTTTTTAGCAAGGCCTATGCGATAGGACAAGGGGTAATGGCTTTAAACTAAAAGGGGGTAGATTTAGACTAGATAGGAGGAAGAAATTTTTTACAATGAGAGTGGTGAAACCCTGGACCAGGTTGCCCAGAGAGGTGGTAGATGCCCCATCCCTGGAAATATTCAAGGCCAGGTTGGACAAGGCTCTGAGCAACCTGATCAAGTGGATGATGTCCTTGCTCGTTGCAAGGGAGGCTGGATGAGATGATCTTTAAAGGTCCCTTCCAACTCAAACTATTCTAAGATTGTTTTATATATTCCTGTGTTTAGTGGTATATCACAACTTGGGCTGACAAGGAAGACTTTTCTGCTTTTTAAGATTGTACATAAATTATGTGTTGAAAGATTAATCTGTTTCCCTGGGCGAATGCCATTGTTTGGGGAATACACACCATTTGTGAACCTAAGGAGTATCGTCCTCAGAGCAGTTGCATATTTGAGCCAGAGGCTTAGATAAATTAACCATGGCTACATTAGGATTGTCTTTTTAGTGTGTTTGAGAATTGTTGGTTTTGTGGCAGTACCTAACTGGTTTATACATTTCTAGGTTGCTGCTCCTTGTTGATTGTAGACTCCAGGAGATAGATGTTGCGCAAGAAAGCACTAAAGCAGCAACTTGACTGGGATATAACAGCTTCTGATTTTATGGAGGGGATCAACCAATTTTTCAGACCTTCATCGTCCAGACTATATGTCTTTGTTGTACTATTAGTCAACCAAACTTACTAACTTGAAAATGATTGCTCATCTGCAATGAATACTGTGTATAGGTACAGATACTCCTCAATTCCTCACAAGAGGAATTTTGGGCATTAAAATTATGCAAATGAATCAACTTCTGTAGAAATTGTTGAGCTATTTCTTGTGAAGAGATGATACGCTTCTCCTCTGCTCATGTGGATGCTTCTGCCCATAAGACTTTCCAGGAAGGGTGGCCTTCACTACGTGCAGAATCCTGGGCATGGCATGTGTGAAAGCATGGGATGCTGCACCGTGTACACAGGAAGTCGTGCCCTCTTTAAATGATAGTCTTGTAACTTGGAACAATATCAGTTCTAGATTAACACTGGTCAATAAATAAAATAATTCTGGGGCTTATTTTACTTTCAGAAGCACAAGGTAGCAATGATCACCTCTGTCTTCTAAGGCTCAAGCCATAGAGTACATGACAAAAGCAAGCTGGGTAGTGATATTCTGAGATTAAGAACATGCTTCTGTTGAACTGTGTTGAACAGAAGCCTGAAACTAAGTCTGTTGTTGCTTTTCAAAGCAGCCTCTCAGAGAGGGATTTCCATTTTCTATTAGAAATAGCATGATATCTTAGCTGAATTTAAGATCTAAAAATCTGCAACTACAGTGATTAAGTTTCATACTGAAAGACACATCAAAAATTTTCAATATGAATGCATTCATTCTGGAAAGTTTGTTTTTTGTAAATATTATGTTAGTTCTGAAGTACCTGATTCTGTATTAAGCTATTTCCATAGTGATGGAAAGTTAAGCAAATTATGTTTTGATAACTTTCTTGATTTTTAAAATATTTTCTATATGCAAACCAGAAATGGAATACCTTTGTAACAGAGAGGAATTTTTGCTATTTTTATGAATCCAGAAAATGCACTTAATGCCAGCAGTATCAGATTTTAGATTTATTAGATATGCAAACACTATGCAGGGTTTTCTGCTGATGCAAACTAAAGCAAAAATGCTACAGGAAAATAATCATGAATGGGGAAAAAAATCAATGAATAAAAATTTAACTGTAATGGAATTTAACTTTGGCAGCAAATGTAAGCCATCAGTGAAATTGCTTTCGAGGCCTGAACATCTGTCTATGTCTGCAAGGTCTTAATAGAAAAACAGCCTTTTGCATTTTTTTTACAAACTGGTACATTAATTGATGCAACATAGCCTTCCAGGGTGTCAAGGCACAGCCACGAAATAATTCAGCTGTGGATTGCTTTTTGTGCATTTTAATTTTATTCTGGTCTAATTTTGAAGCCTGAGTTGAAGAAGTGTGACTCATCAATTCAGTAAGTAAAATATGGCTAAGTGTGGTATTTGTCATATCACTTTCTTATGCATTTTTGCCTCTAGAAACCAGTCCTTTAACCTCTCTAGCCCTGTGAGCCATTTTGTCCTAAAATGTAGATTAGATTGTTTGTAGACTAGAGTGTTTCTGCCCTGATGATGTGCTCACACTGCTGCTCACTAGCAGGTCTGCACACAGGTATTAGAGTTCACTTTTACATTTAAGTTTTCCTGGATATAATGATTCTGTATCACCTCTGGCACTGCTCTCTTTGAGGGGCTAAGTCTGGATTCATTGGAACTTACTGGCATTTTGCAGTAGGATATGAGCCTCTTGTCTTGATAAATGACATTCTACTTTATACTTTCGAGATGTTAAATAATTTTGATATCAATCAACATGTCTTCAACGTTTAAATCCTATCTAACACATTATGCAAAAAGCCTGTCTTCCACCTCCAGCAGACTGCCAACATGAAAACAAACTTCCTTTCCTTTGAGAATGTTTCATATCTGGATTACCTTCCCACCTGAACTAAATGATTCAGCTTGTTTTGTTCTCATGCCAGGAAGTGAAGTCCAGTCATAATTTCCAATTAAACACAATTAGTAATTAGTTCCTGGACTCATATGCATTCTATATGTATATGCAGGTCAATACTTTGTACAAGTGAAACAACAAAATAAAATAGATGTAATGGTGTTATCTGCCTGATAACTGAAAGAGTTTAAAGTGTCATTTGTATATAATTGAAAAACGCCACATGGAAATAAAGGATGGTCCAACACTGGACCACTGAAATTGGAAAAACACTATTGGCCTATGTATCTCAGATACTAAAATATTATACCGGAATACAAAGTACTCTCCTGGTTTCTTTACAGTGACTGAAGGGAGCAGCAGTATTTACTGATTTCCAAGCAAGTGTGATAAGAAATGTACTGCTTCAGAGAAACAAAGAGATGCTATAGGTTATTCACTACAACAAATGTGCAGGGGAGTATACAGATCAGAATTTAAAGGCCAGTTTTCAAATCTGTTCTGTGCCCAGAAGCTCCCATTGTGACACTTCTGGCCAGACTAATTAAACAGCTCAGTAGATAAGGTGCTAAACCTTTTGAAAACTTGTTTACTGTTTTAATTTGTAATGAGAGGTGAGCTTCTGAAAATCTGGGCCACATAATGAGATCCTTCTGCTCCTTGAATCTGGGTGTAATCCAAAACCGATGAAAGTCACTAAACTGAGTAATCTCTGGGTCAAGAATATTCACTTTTAGTTTCCAGATGGGTTGGCATTATTCTGAAACTTGCGATAGTGTTAACATGTTAAAAAAAGAAATAAAGCTAGAAAAAAAAAAGTTCAGTATCCTGGCCCATTGGAAACGATTATTGAGTAATGTGGTTTCCAGAGACGGAACAGTATGGAAGGTCAAGAGTGATTTCGGGGTTTTGTTGGAAAGAGGCTTTTTTTGTTTTAGAGCAAGACAACTGCATTTCTTGGTAACACTTAGGACAATAAGTGTATGAATTATGACAAACATGCTCAACTCATGCCCTTGTGATCATTTCTTCTGTTGTGTTTCATTCATCACATACAGTTCACATGCAAAGACAGTGGCAAGCAGTCACTTGTTTTTCTTGAATAATATTAGTTCCATAATGATGCAGAGAAGGACTTAGGTACCGAATACATTTTAATGACATCACAAGTAGAGTTGACCTGGTGCCACCAAACATACAGCATCATGCTCTAAGAAACAATGCAGACTAATTCCAGCCATAGACATCTTCCCAAGCATCCGTTACTCGGCACTCTGGGATGTTTCATGGTGTCTGTAGATTTGTACGGTTGGAAGAGAGGCCTTCAGTCTGACATTCTGCATAGACTCTAAAATGACTGTAGCAAAGGGAACCAATTCTACAGAAATTACCTTAAAGGAATGTGGTTGGAATGAGAAGTTTCTCAGACCTTTTATGAGGTCTTAGATTTGCTATTTTATGGCAATAGGAATTGTAGGCTTGGCTGCTAATTTACATGTGCATTATTACTATCATAACATGCAACTCGTTAGCTTTTAAGGGAAATCTTTATGGCTGCTCTCACTTAAAATTATTCAACTTAAGAACACTCAGTGGAAGGCTGGCTCTGTTGCTCCCTTTTGAAAGTTTACTATATTCAGTAGTAGCACTGCAGTTGTAGTAACATGGTTCTTAAAAGATGTAATTCCATGTTTGGTGGTTATATGTTTGTTGGATTGTGGTGGGTCACTGTGATTTTTGGAAAATGTGTGGTTTAAAGGAAGGACAAAACAAGTAACTTTGATGTATAACAAGCAAAAGTCTTATCACCGGAGAAAAGTTTCTTGGCAGCTTGCGTGGCTGCATCATGGGAGAATCCATGTTTTGCAAATACGGTGTTTTGGTAAGCCTGTTTTCCAATGCTCACATAAAGTACTTATACACATAAGAAAAACCAATATCTTGGCATCTGTCATCAATTACCAGCCATTTTAAAATAATAATTTTTCAACTTTACTTATTTTTTTAGCTGCCCAGTGTCCTTCGAGGAGTTAAAACTTAGACTCTGGCTGAAATTCTTTTTCCAGAACCATGCCAAAATTCCACCGGTATCACACAAATATCTGTTTAGATGACTTGCAAAAGTGCCTGCGGTGCTCAGTAATTTTTCTATTATGCATAAATCCTCTCCATTTTAGAATAAGGTAAAGCAGTGTTCAGCAAATGGTATTTTTGGAACACGGACAAGAATATGAGCCTCCTGCTTCCAAGATCAAAAGCTTCTCAGGCTCTGGGAATATTTACCACTACAAGGACCTTTGTTAGTAGAAAACAAGGAGACCTCACCATAAAGCAAGGAGTCATGGGCCAAGAAACACCACATTCCAGTGCCTGCTCTGAATCTACCAAACAGGAATTTGAACCAGACTCTCTCATATCACAGGTGAAAGGGGTGACATAAAGAGGAACAGATGGAAAGGTAACTCTTGATTTACATCTTTCTTCAGCTTTTGTTTAAACTTCCATGAGTAAATGAGTTTTGCCAGAAGGAAAAGAAAGGTTCTCCCAACCTGGAACAACTCTTGTCTATAAGCCAAATGTGTAAACAATTCTTTCTAACGAGTTTTTCTACATGGCAGTCAAAGAAAAAGCCTATTTACGTATCTCAGTTAAAGATACATTTCAGATTAAATGATTATACTTTTGGCTACTTCTCATAGAAGTAGCCAAGTTCACTTGATTTTCAATATAAGTGTATTTAGGAAAATTTTTATTCTTATAATTTTTAATATTAAAATAAATTATATAAAATGTGCAGCAGACTTCGGTCTACTGTTGGCTGTAATATCTGAGAAGTCATTCTGCACAGACTAAATTTAATCAGAGGTGTGTTACCAATCTACTCCTGTATCTATTACTCTAAGTGTTTCTAGAGCAGGAAACGTGATTTCTCGTAGACACTGGATAGTGCTGCTTAATTATTCATCCTGAAATTTAATTTCAAAGCTTGTAATCATTTAACTGTTTAAAATTGAATTTGTCACTGAAACAAGCCAAGAGGAACTAGAGCATTATTTAACACTCACTCATTTTGGTTTCAGCGTAGCCTGCTAACCGGCTCATTTCATGCACCGTCCCAGCAGGCCCCTGAATCAAGGCACCTATGATATTGATTATTTTGGTTCGTCTAGAGTAGGTAAATTTCCATTTATGAATGGAAGTATGTGGTTTTTTTTTTCCCTGAGATGCAGCATCTCTATTTTACATATTTTATTTTTTTTTTTATTTATCAAGGTGCCTCTTGTAAGTGTGGAGAAGATACATTTTGCTTCTCTGCCACTAGCTCCAGCCTACCAGGGTAGCCAAAATACATGCTTTGCAATACCCCCAGTGTGCATGGTGCTACGAACACAAAATAAAATGTCTGTGACTGGAAACACATGTATGCACAGTAAAGGAAGAAGCCCCTTTCTTATGCTGTCAGATACACTTCAGAAATTAGTACTTAGCGTGTTACAGGAGGCAGTCTCTGTGACCAATTATTTCTGCCCAAGCATAGTCAGAGAAGTAGGAGCTAAAGCAGCCTGTGTTGTCCCTTCACTTGAAATATATCTGTACTTGGTGTTAGTATAAACTCGTGACAAATAGGTGTCCTTTAAAGCAGCTGTGTTTTCTCCTAAAATGGCTTATTTTAAGCCATAGATCTTTGATGTAACCTAGTTCCCTTCTTACAGACATCTGCTAGGAAGCACGAGAGGATGTGATTGGACAACTATTGTGATGCTGCCAGAGAGGTGCTTCCAATCTTTGCTTGCACTAGGACTTGCATTAGCAGATGTCTTCTCCCTCCTCCATCCGAGACTGACTGCAGCAAGTTCAAGACCTATATCACTAAAGCTAGTTTGGTCATTGCCATTGCTGGTGTTGTTGGTTGGGTTGGTGCAGTGCATCCCATGGTAAGACAGAGCGAGCCCAAAGCAAGCATTACTTTCTCCTTGGTGTGTGGAGCATTAGTCCTTCAGGGAGGACTGTCCCACTGGGAGCACCGCAGGCTGGGACTTCCCACTTGTGCCCAGGCTGTGAGCAACTGAGGAAGCTGAACTGCCTTGGACCCATGCGCATTGCATTGGGTACCCTCAGGTATCCCACCCATCTCTGCAGCTCCATGGTGAGTGCTTGTAAGGCAGTAGTTTCCCCACATGCCTGCCCTGTTCATATGCCTGCATGACCATGCAAGCCCCCTCAAAGCTTTAGCACTAGAGAGTTTTTCTTGTCCAGGGTTTGTAAGAGGTAAATCTGGGAGCCAGAGGCCTCCCCAAAAGACCTGAGTCAAAGACATGACTTGTGATTTTGCTTCTGTGCCTTTCTGTGAACCTTTCTTATACACACAATTTCAAGAATGCAATGAATAATTGACGGTTATTCACAGACCCTTTCTTAGAGCACCTGAGAATTTTCCAGGATGATGGAGCAGCACAACACAGGTGCAGCCTCTGTATCCACCATTATTAAGCCAATTTCACAAATTAAAGATAAGCCAACCTTATCTGAAACTTTTTTCAAAATTATCACTGTAGAAAGCAGGAAATACACCATAAATTACAAAGTGTATTCATTGAAGAAGTCTATGTGAAACCCTCCCCCAAAAGTAAAATATCAAGAAGTTTAAATCTAGGCTTATCTTAAACAGGAGGAAATTGATTAAAATTTAAGATTCAGATCTTAACTCCTGCTTTTTTTTTAATAATTTCTGACTTGAATACAAAAGAAAGTCTTTTAGTCTTGTAGGTATGTTAAGATCCCTTTTGTGAACTCATTGTGGTATATGAAAACATTCTATAATGAGGAAAACAGACCCTTACCATATTATTTTTTTTTCCTAAACAAAAATTGCAATAAGATGCCTTCAACTAAAGAGCATTCTCCAGATCTTTAAATCAGAGAGTTGAACGTACTCTTTAATGTGGATATTCTGACAAAATAATTGAACTCTTCAATGTTTCTGAGATAACTGGAAGGCCTGGAACTGGAAGGCCTGGGCTTGAATTAGGTATGTACAGTGCAGTATTTCCTACACTGAGTGTAGAAAGTACAATAAAATGATGAAAAATAAAATGTGGAATCTTTTGAGGCCAATTTCTGTGCATCTGTTTTATGAAAGAAGGGATAAACCTGTCAATTCAGGTAAAACAATTTTTTTGAGAACAAATTTCTTGGAGTAATCATGCCCTGTAACATAAATACTGCTTTCAGTTTTAGAAGAAAGAAATAGGTATAATTATTTTCATACTATACCCTGAAACTAATTTTTGCATAGATACTAGTTCCTTTATATTTGACACAAATATTTAAGAAGAAAATAAAATGTAACTTAAACTTCTTGACATTTTTGTTCACCTTATTTTAGTAGTTGATACTTGTTACTTTATTTTATGTTGAAGTTTCCTTAATAAGCCATTAAAGTTTAACAGGAAACTCAGCAGGAATAAATGCCAAGAAAAGAGAAACAACCCTACATAATAACTTGTCCAATTTATTCGTGAGCTGAGTTCTGTATCCTTTCTTGCTATTCATATACTCTGTGTCATGAATTTTCTGTATTTCCAATGTTGACCTAAAGTTCACTGACTCATACATAGATCAATTAGACCAAATGGATTCCTGCTGGGAGAAAACAGTGTATCCTGATTTAGAAGCTTATTTGAGAGAATTTTAGGATAACAACCTATCGTCTTTTATTTTGAAATAAAAGTCAGTATAGACAACAAAACAAAGGAAAGAGAGGCTGCTAAATTCTGACTGTAATTTGTTTTAGGAGATGTGTCCAATTGCATTTGCGCAATCAATTCCCTCTGCACACACACACACTTCCTACAAAAATATTCTTTTTGATTCAGTCACATTTAATATAACATAGGTTAATAAATTATTTTGAGACTTATTTCATGCTAGAAACAGGTGGATGGTTCTAATGGAGACAGATGTTTTTGCACTGTTTTGGAAACACTCGGCTTTTATATTTTTGATGGTGTCTAAAAGCTAAAAGAATTATCAGAGATAGTTTAGTAACTAAAATAACATGCAAATCTATGGTTTGGCCAAGACTGTTTCTATGAGTATTTCAGTATTATGGAATTATTTTTTAGTTTAACAGGTGTTTGGAGACAAATAAGCATAAGCATACTGTCTGCTTAGGTACAGTAGCATTTACAAAAAATATTTTTTATGGTATTTCATTGCACGAGACTACAGATTAGTTGTTTTCCTGAAGCCCAGGTGATACATTCTTAACTTCATTTTACAAACTGAACCAGGAGGAACACAACTGAAATTAATCAGCGTCATCTTTGTAAATCTATTAGGAAAAAAGAGAATCTGACATATAAATTTTAATTGTCACTTGGGGAGTTGGTTCATTTTGTGCCTTCTGTAGCCATGATGTGAAGATGCATTTTTTCTGAAAAGGAAATAGTATCAGGAGTATTTCCTCTATGAAACTCCAAGGCAGACATATAATGCAGGGCTGTGTCACCACAGCTAATTAATTTTATAGAACACTTAAATTAGTAACCTATAGCCTCTCTGTTGTTACAGATCTACTGAAAGAGCAGTGCTATAATGGATGAGCCAGTTCTGCTGGTTCATGTTAGCTGAGCAGGATAGCTCTTCCACTACTGGAAAACAACAGCAAAGTGGAGAAATAAAATACACCTGCCAACATTTCTTCTTCAAGCATTTTAATAAGTATTGGGCAATCTGCCACTCATTGGCTCAGAACCTGGGAGGAGTTGGCTGAATTCTTAGGTATATATATGGGATTAGCAAAATAACACCACTTTTGAGAAACCTCATCGCTCTAGGTCTATAACAGATCACACCTCTTTTCTAAATCCATGGTTATATATAGAGGAACACCTAGAGAACAGAGATCTTATGCTCAAAGAACAACTTCTGTTCTCTGGGTTCATCAAGTGAACAGCTTGATTGTTTATATTTTTTGCATAAAAGCTCTGCTAAAATATTTGCAGCTCTCATTTTTCAGTAAATTCTCTCCTTTTGATCAGTGTACGTAGGCAATGTGAAAGTGGTAATTTTGAAGTGGGTCAGTAATATTCTGCAAAGTAGAAGTAATGATAATTGGTGATTAAGATTTCACAAAATTTTCACCTAATGGATGGTGGTTAGAAACAGTTCCCCAAGTGTGGACACCATGCCAGAAGGATGAATTACATGAAAACAATGTCACATAAGCTTTTAAACATCTGTGTTTTGAATTTAATTGGTTTCTCAGGATATTCTACACAGAATTAATAGTTGCCATTAAATATTTTGTTAAATTCCCAGTTTGGTAGTTGTTTGGATAGCAAACGGACAAATATTGAAGAAAAACTGGCAGAAAGCAAAACACAGTGCAAAAAACCCACATTCACTTAATCCTACTAACAATGTTAATTCAACAGTGATATTTATCTTTTATAATATAGGAAGAAAGGAATATAAAGGCAGCATATTTATGAGAGTGTATATAAATACCACACACATCCATATATTCATATGCCCACAATTAGACTGTGAAATGCACTGCCACAAAACAGAGGAAAAAAGACTTTGATAAACCTTTGAAAGGAATAAACCAATATCCAAACTAAATAATTACGATATTAGTTATCAATTACATTCAGATACCACAGGGACTGTAATGTTATATCAACCCCCCAAATTCACCGACACAGAAAGTATCCTTAAGCCTCTGAAAAAATTACTTTTCTAGTACAAGGAAGATATTTCTCTCTGCGCACAACATTCTAGGGGTTTATCTCTGAAATAGCTGACGGTGACTGCTGTCACTGAGACTGACAAATTAAATAAATGTTTAGATCACTTGATATGGCCAAATCTTCCCTGCCAAAATAGCTCTCTGTCAGAATAATTACACTTTTCATTCGATCCTTTATATTAAAAATAATGTCAGCAAGTGATAAATATACATTTTTTTAATGATGCAGCCTAGCATACAAGTCTTATAGATTGCAGTACACTCAGTCATCTAAACAGATGTTGTCTATACAGTTCTTTAAGCACAGGCCCAGAGTGGAACTTTAATTCCTGCTTGGTTAGTGTTGCGCTGCCTGGGCACAAATCTGTGCTCAGGCTCAAGAGCCTGGAGGAGCAGGAGCCCCCTCACTGCTCAGCCTGGGTCTGGCCTCAGATGCCCTTTGTGCTGTGTTATAATATCATGCCACTAACTTCAGGGAAACAAGCAATCCAGGAGCTTCTTCTCAAAAAAACTAATACCTTGTACATCAAGGAAAGGCTGCTGCAGCAGAAACATAGCAAAGCAAATTCACGGGGTATGCACAGACCATACGGATCAATGAACAACCCTTGGGAGCGCCTGTGAAGAATACACGGAGAAACTAGAACCAATGCAAGCTGCAAGTGATTTTAATAAAATCTTCATGACAGTGAATGCCAGTAGCAAAGAAATTCTAGAAAAATTATGTAGACTGGATGGTCAGAAGAAAATAAAATAAGAAAAAAATATTTCATTTTTAATTTCACTGCAGAATATTTGCATACTCTGTTATGGTTTTGCTACATCTCTCACTAATTTTGAAGGGCACCCCCAGAAAGTCAACATACAGAAAATTGTCCTGTATCAAGCTCCAGTCCCAGCTATTACTAGACATATATCATATATTAGCTCACCTTTACGACTATTTTTGCAGAATGAATTGTAAGAAAAGAGAATTGAAGAAGAAAAGAAGAAGCAAAGATTTGATTTTTTTGTTTGTTTGTTTTTGAGTTATGCTTCACTTTGGATTAAGCCTTTTTGAGAAGCCTGTCAGGTACTGCAAGCCTTCAGACTTTCATTCTCTATAACACCTGGGGGTATTTCTGCCCACGTAATGACAAATGCTGAACTGAAGATGGCTGCATCTCCCACGCTGCAAGTACAACGCTTAGCCTGGGAAAAATTCAGCCCACTTGGTAGTTTTGTTTAATCTTCAGATCCAAAATGCTGAATCTTTAAGATTCAGATTTCATTTTGTAAAGACTAATTTTCTAATCCTTCCTGTGAAGAGCTAGACATTTGCGGCAAAAAAGAAAAGACGGG